>NW_026847882.1:20317730-20419660 GCF_025583915.1 Anolis sagrei ordinatus | reverse complement strand
AAGAAAGAGACAAGAACACCAGAGAGAAACACAGATGGGCCCGCAGTAGACAGACCGCAGATAACGCAGAGGGAGCGAACGCATATGCAAAAGAAACCAGAAAGTGTTATTCATTTTCCTCTCCTAACGCTAATTTCCCCTGCCGAATAGGAGTACACACGACGGGAAAGACAGACAAAAATGCAGGCTGAAGGGCGAATCAGAGACTGACGAACAATGCGTAGATCTCCCCCCCCGACGCCTCAGAGATGACATCAGAATATATTTTCTAATATGTTACATTAAATATATTTAAATATATGTGTATTATGTATTTTCATCAAGCCTTCATCAATTGAAAGTACTTTGACCTCTTGATGGAAAGTACCTTCTTGCACCTGCAGACTTTGTGCTTAACCACAACCCAACTTCCTATGTAAGCTTGAACTTTGTATGACCTCTACATGTCACCTCTTGTTTTTAAAACATTTTCCTCCATGCTGCTCCTTTTCTACAGAGAAGGGGTACTTTTCTCCTTTGTTGCTAATTTCATTCAAAGCCCCTTGCTTAGCTATTGCTAATTTCACTCAAAGACCCTTTCAATGTAAACTGGTGGAAAAGTAGGAAATGACTTTGTGAATAAATTGTCAAAAATTGGTTGAGATAGTGTTTGCCATTCTGGAGGGATTCTTAATTTTTGCTTCTCATAGACTTAGCATGGGGATTTGGTAAACAAGTTAAAATTCACGAGTAATCCAAGTATGTTAACCTGAAAAAGTTGGGAGGGGTTTGAACCCCTACAGGCCTGATGATACCTATATGCATGACAAACTATAATGCTTGTATCAATGCCATATCATAGGAATTAATCTCTTCCCGGTTGTGTCCAGATGATGCTCATTGGCTTTATGACTCCAGTTTAGCCCTAGTTTTAATGGAATAGCACTTATCGCAGAACAGTGAGTTACTCTGAAGTAAACAGACCAACTCCACAATGTCCTTAATTGTCGACTAATTGTTCTACCTACATTTCCTTGTGTAAGCCTTTAAAAAGTAGCTTTATTCAACGCTGGGTATTCACATCAAACAGGCAGCATGTTGTATAATCATATTGTCCTCTCCATCCTCCTACCTATGGGATTTCTGTTCTCCTGGTTTGGACCACTGTATGTCGATGGCTACAATTTAGGTAAGAGCATCATCTTTCTTAGTTTTGAATGCCTGTGATCAGAGGCGGCCCTAGGTAATTTTCAACGGTAAGCAAACAGTATTTTGGCGCCCTCCCCCCCAACCAATTGTTGATATATATTTTCTGTTCATCATGAGAGTTCTGTGTGCCATATTTGGTTCAATTCCATCATTGGTGGAGTCCAGAATGCTCTTTGATTGTAGGTGAACTATACATCCCAGTAACTACAACTCGCATATGTCAAGGTCTATTTTCCCAAGAGCGCCTCAAGTGCCTGAAGACCCTGGCGTGTGCACCAAAAGTCACCTCTTCTCCTAACTTTCTCCTCAGCCATTGGGACCGAGAGAGAGAGAGAGAGAGAGAGAGATGGAGATGCCCACCTTTCCTGAAGGTAGGCGCAAAAACAAAGGAGGGAGCGGAGGTGGGAGATACCTCCAGCCGGAGGGGCTCTCTCTCTCTCTCTCTTGGTCCCAATGGCTGAAGAGAAAGTCAGGAGAAGAGGCGACTTTTGGTGCGCATGCTGGGGTCTTCAGACACGCCTCCGGACCCGAAGCGGGCCAGGCGCGGCGGCTCCGCCCCTTGGCCCACCCGCGGATTGGGGAGAGGAGAGGAGGCGGGGGCCCCCGGACTGCGAGGGCTGTTGTGAGCTGAGGGGGCGCTCCTCAAGTGGCAGTCGAGGGGCATTTACAGAGGCGCCTCTGCGCCCCTGGCAAAAAAAGTGTTCTGCGACCACTTACTTCGCGTAATGGACAACCCGACCCTGCCTGTGGTTGCCATTTGTCCCCTTTGCAAAATAGCTGAGAATGGAATAGAAAGGGGAAAACTGAAAATTGTGCTTGGTTGGTGGCAAAAACGGGTTGTCATTCAGCTCTGACCTGCAAAACCAAATCCACTTTCCCCATATATTAGACAGTTGTTATATTAAGATTAAGCCCATGGCAGGAGCATCATTAACCTAGGTGGAATATTTGGTTTATAGTGTACAGATGCTAGAATTGCACAAATGGAAAACACCATCTTCAAAGATTCACCTACACTGTAGAATTAATGCATAGACCAGTGGTTCTCAACCTGGGGCCCCCAGATGTTTTTGGCCTTCAACTCCCAGAAATCCTAACAGCTGGTAAACTGGCTGGGATTTCTGGGAGTTGTAGGCCAAAAACACCTGGGGACCCACAGGTTGAGAACCACTGTCTTAGAAGATAAATATGATCAATCTTGGTCAATACTTAGAAGTACAGCTGCCATGCTGTTTAGCAGGCCAGGCCCGTAGTCAGGACTTTGATTCGGGGGGGGGGGGGCTGAGTCTGAGTTAGAGAGGATCTACCCTAGCAAACCTTTTGTATTGTTATCCCAATACCCCCATGCATATGGGATATATTATGATGAGATCATGATATGAATAAGCATAGTTTAAATAATGTACCAGTTTAAATAATGTACCAGTAAGGCCTTCTCACGGACCACCCTGATAATTTGGGGGGGGGGGGGCTGAAGCCCCTTGTGAAGGAGCATAAAACTGCTGCCACCAAATTTGTGAGGAAAGCCAGGCAATGATCAGTATCAGCTTAAGAGTTGGTTTATAAAGGGACTATTAATTACTTCTTGGGAGGAGAGCAATGTCCAGTCTCGATAAAATCGTAAAGAGTAGAGACATCAGACTGGCAACAAAGATCCGCCTAGTCAAAGCCATGGTATTCCCTGTAGTAACCTACGGATGTGAGAGCTGGACCTTAGGGAAGGCTGAGCGAAGGAAGATCGATGCTTTTGAGCTGTGGTGTTGGAGGAAAGTTCTGAGAGTGCCTTGGACTGCGAGAAGATCCAACCAGTCCATCCTCCAGGAAATAAAGCCCGACTGCTCACTGGAGGGAAAGATACTAGAGACAAAGTTGAAGTACTTTGGCCACATCATGAGGAGACAGGAACGCCTAGAGAAGACAATTATGCTGGGGAAAGTGGAAGGCAAAAGGAAGAGGGGCCGACCAAGGGCAAGATGGATGGATGGCATCCTTGAAGTGACTGGACTGACCTTGAAGGAGCTGGGGGTGGTGACGGCCGACAGGGAGCTCTGGCGTGGACTGGTCCATGAGGTCACGAAGAGTCGGAGACGACTGAACAAATGAACAACAAATTAATTACAGAAGGATTTATTTATTTGATAGCGTAATGTTTAATGTCCCTGGTTTGGTAAAGGTAACAGAGGCAAGGCTTGTAAAAAGAACAGTAACAAGTTTTATTAGAATATAACTGATTCAATGTTTCTTCACTAGAAGCACAAACTTAGTTGGTTACAATAGTAAGGTTTCATGAGTAACTTTAGGTACAGACTTTAAAAGGTTTCTTTGAGTAGATATATCTTTCTTCAACAAGCGTTCTTTTACTACAAATAAGCCACCTGACTTATCTAACTATATTGGCTCACAGCCAAACCCTGATTCTTAATATTAAAGAATCAGTCTTTCCTATAGTTCTCTAACTATAGGATTCCTGCTGGTTTTCCACACACCACAGGATCAACTACCTCTCCTGTAACTCTTTGGTCACAGACTAGTTCCCTGAATCTCCTACCAGAGATTTCAGTCTTCCCTGTAACTCTAACGGTCACAGACTCTTCCCTGTTTCTCCCACTAGAGAAATCAGTCCTTTCTGCAACTCTAATGGTCACAGACTACCTATTTCAAACAGCTGTGCAGCTAGGTGACAGTTGGCTCCACCCCCGTTGCTATGGCAACTCAGCTCAAGCCAAACCAGCCACCATCTCTAAGAAAATATAATCCTACATACTTACCATTTATTAACTACTGTTTAAACAACACATAACCATAGGAATAAAAATACACATCGTCACACCCCTCAAGCCCCCACCCCCACCCCGGCTACATGCCTGACCAGGGCTCTTTGGCAGAGTAAAGACCTTGTCAAGCGAAAACTCTCCACATTCAATAGCACTGAGCAATGGCAGTTGCAATAGTGTCAAATTGCATTAATTGTACACTGTGGTACACCCATTGATTGAAATCATAACATAATATTAAAATGTATATTAGAATCATAGAATCATAGAGTTGGAAGAGACCTCATGGGCCATCCAGTCCAACCCACTGCCAAGAAGCAGGAAAATTGCATCAAACACCCCAGACAATTTATCCCTCAATTTATCTTCTAATTTATGCCAACCCTATGAAATCCATAGGGTTTTCTGTGGCAAGAAGTACTTGGAGGGAATTTGGCATCACCCTCTTCCTGAATATAAGCTGCTGCACTTGGTATTCCCTGGCAGTCTTCAACAGCAAATGAGTTCTGGTGCCATCAAGGTATTTAAATGCTGTAAGTCTCAGAATAGCACCCTCAAATGCCATAATTGTTATGTATTGTTGTTATGTATTTTATTGTTGAATTGTGGCATCGAATTGTGCCGGTTGTAAGCCGCCCTGAGTCCCCCCGCTAGGGGGTTGAGAAGAGCAGGGTAGAAGTGCCCGAAATAAATAAATAAATAAATAAATAAATAAATAAATAAATAATCTTCCAGTCTCTGAAGAAGGTCATTGTTGTTCATTCGTTCAGTCGCTTCCAGCTGAACGAATGGACCAACCCACGCCAGATCTCCCTGTCAGCCGTCACCAGCCCCAGCTCCTTCAGGGTCAATCCAGTCACTTCAAGGATGCCATCCATCCACCTTGGTCGGCCCCTCTTCCCTTTTCCTTCCATTTCCTCCAGCATCATTGTCTTCTCTAAGCGTTCCTGTCTTCTCATGATGTGGCCAAAGTACTTCATCTTTGCCTCTAAAATCCTTCCCTCCAATGAGCAGTAGTGCATGGTAATTTATTTGGAAAAAAAATATTTAAACTCGAAGGTGCCGTCCTATTCCTTTCCCCTTCCCTCTTCTCATGAGATGTACTGTTATAGTGCTGTAATCCACAGTTGAACTTCTACAAGTTGTTGCTTTCCTTTCTCTCCTTTCTAGACAAGTCCGCTGATTCTTTCATCTGCACACTTCCAGAAAAAGTTGGATTTTGTAAAGCAGCCCTTCCTCGTTTTTACTTTAACTTCGAAAGTGGCCAATGTGAGCATTTCATTTACGGTGGCTGCGGAGGCAATGCAAATAACTTTTTATCACTGGATGAATGCCTTTCAAAGTGTGGAGGTAAGGCAAAAATAAATCATCCACAGGTTTCATTGTTAATGGCTAAAGGTCTCTATCATGGCCTACGTTGCATAATATTACTCTTCTTCTTCTTCTCAGGTGCTCCCTCGTTGTGCGAATAGGATTGTCTTCCAAGATCAGTGTACTGGCGGTGGGTCCGTAGATGACTGTGGAGCCGTATTCTTGATCTGCATGTTCTCCCACAGTGAGGGCATTGGTTTCCAGGTGGAAGGCAGTCCCTGTCGGGGTTGGCTTGATGTGCCTTCCTCTTGGCACATTTCTCTCTTTCAACCTCCATTCGTGCCTCTTCAATTTCTACAGCACTGCTGGTCACAGCTGACCTCTAGCTGGAGTGCTCAAAGGCCAGGGCTTCCCAATTCTCAGTGTCTATGCCAGAGTTTTAAAGGTTGGCTTTGAGACCATCTTTAAATTTCTTTTCCTGCAATCAACATTCTGTTTTCTGTTCTTAAGTTCGGAGCAGAGCCACTGCTTTGGGAGACGGTGATCGGGCATCTGGACAGAGTTTAATAATAGTAATAAAACAGATAAAAACATAGAAGAGAGTTTGTGTGTGTCTGGTATGGAGAAGGGGGTGAATACATCGCAGCAATTACAACTCCCAAATGTCAAGTCTATTTCCCTCAAACTCAATAGTTGGGCATATTGAGTCTTTGTGCCAAGTTTGGTCCAGATCCATCATTGTTTGCGTCCACAGTACTCATTGGCTGCACATGAACTACAACTCCAAAACACAACTAAACCCTTCCAGTATTTTCTATTGGTCATGGGAGTTCTGTGTGCCAAGCTTGGTCCAACTCCATCATTGGTGGAGTTCAGAATTCTCTTTGATTGTAAGTGAACTATAAATCCCAGCAACTACAATTCCCAAATGACAAAATCAATCCCCTGCCCCAACCCTACCAGTATTCAAATTTGGTCGTATCGGGTATTTGTGCCAAATTTGGTCCAGTGAATGAAAATACATCCTGCATATCAGATATTTACATTATGAATCATCAGAACAGAACCAAAATTACAGTTATGAAGTAGAAATGAAAATCATTTTATGGTTGGGGGTCACCACAACATGAGGAACTGTATTAGGGGGTCGTGGCATTAGGAAGGTTGAGAAACACTGATATACATGACACTGTATTGTCGAAGGCTTTCATGGCCAGAATCACTGGGTTATTGTAGGTTTTTTCAGGCTATATGGCCATGTTCTAGAGGCATTATCTCCTGACATTGCGCCTGCACCTATGGCAAGGCAATAGGAATGTTGAGAAATACTGAACTACATGACACTATTTTTAAATGAGAGAGTTGTATATGAATATGAAAACATGGAAAAGTTTATTAAACTGCAAAAAAAGTTTTGCAGGACACTCTGCAGCACATTTTGCTATAGATTTTCAATGAATATATCATAGCACCACTTCATACTCCCCCCCCCCCCCCCAAGCTGTTCTGTTTCACCAGCAATTGCCAGCAAAATGGCAGGCACATGGGGCAACATCGCATGGGGAAAATGGGTAAAAAATGCTGGTAGCTCTGTTGGAACTGTCCAAAAATTACTCAATCATAGTGGCCAAGGAAGTGTCTTGTGACATTTCCTCAGCACTTTGGCCATCAATGAGGCGGGACCTGCCGAGTGTCATGGGATAACCCTGTCCACAAGTTGTTAAAAGTGGCAAAAAACCCGAGTGTAAATTCAACATAGTTTGTGGCAGCCACATAAACAAAGTTTCTGGCACATAAAAACTACTTTCAAAGTAACTACAAGAAAGGAGATTCCATCTGAACATTAGCAAGCTTGTTTTCTGCTTCCCTGGAGACTAGGATGTGGAACAATGGCTTCAAACTACAAGAAAGGAGATTCCATCTGAACATTAGGAGGAACTTCCTGACTGTGAGAGCTGTTCAGCACTGGAACTCTCTGCCCCGGAGTGTGGGGAAGCTCCTTCTTTGGAGGCTTTTAAACAGAGGCTGAATGGCCATCTGTCGGGGGTGCTTTCAATGCGATTTTCCTGCTTCTTGGCAGGGGGTTGGACTGGATGGCCCATGAGGTCTCTTCCTATTCTATGATTCTATGAATCTACCGCACAGTTAAATGATAAATAATACTTTCAAATCAGGAACAGAAAATTATTCAAATTTTGTTACATAGCATAACAGGTACTAGGGCTGGGCAAACACAGAAAAATTTGTTTCTAAACTCGATTCGTTTTTAGGGGGTTTTTGCGTTTCGATTTTTAAAAGAATTCCGAAATTTTTCTTTAAAAAAGTTCGAAATTTGCAAAATTTCGGAAATTACGAAACAATAACGAAACAATTACGAATCGATTCGTTAATGGCGGACGCGACCGCGCAATATGCTAAAAAAACCTCCAAATGGGACAGCGGGAACTTCTGAAGCTTCCCTCTCCCTCTGTTGTTGACTGTTGGTGTGATAATTATTTTTTTTTCACTGATAAAACAAACAACAACTATAAAACTTGCACCAGACATGCGGAAATAATAACGAAACGATTTCGAAACGATTTCGAAACAATTACGAAACAATTACGAAACGAATTGAAAAATTCGTTTCATTTTTTAGTTGCTCCTGAATGGTTCAATATCGCTTCGTTATCAAAAAAAATAACGAATTAATAACGAATTATGAAATTAACGAACGAAACCGCCCAGCCCTAACAGGTACACACAATCCAATGAATGCCTAACTAAGGGTACTATAGGACTGCATCATGTCATTATTCTGATTGCCTGGAAGCCCTGTTCCATTTCCTCTTGTGCGTGTTATCTTGGAATGGTGCCCCAAGGCGCCTGCTGACCTGGGAAAGCCCCTTGTGTGTCGCCCCTGTGACCCAGGCCAGCATCAGCCAATTTGGCTGTTTTTATGAATTAGACTCTTTTTAAAATGATAACCACTTGACACAAATGACATTTTCCCAACCAAGAGGTAAAGGGGATTGTCACTGTTTTCCCCCACAAAGCCATTTCTCTCATCCCAGGAAAAGGATTCAAGATCTTATCAAAAAGTCAATATTGCTGGACTTTATGACAACGGGCTGGCTCTTTGGGGCCAGACAGGAATGTTGTTTCAAACTCAGGACAATAGTCAGGATCGAGATTGGAAGGCTCAGAGACATCTAGCTTGATCACTTATCGTATTGTCGAAGGCTTTCATGGCCGGAATCACTGGGTTGTTGTAGGTTTTTCCGGGCTATATGGCCATGTTCTGGAGGCAATTTTTCTCCTGACGTTTCGCCTGCATCTATAGCAAGCATCCTCAGAGGTAACCTCTCCGAACGCATCTCCACCTATGAACATTAAGATCGTCCGGGGAGGCCCTGCTCTCGATCCCGCCTGCATCACAGGTACGGTTGGCGGGGACGAGAGACAGGGCCTTCTCGGTGGTGGCCCCTCGGCTATGGAATGCCCTACCCATAGATATCAGACAGGCCCCTTCGCTGCTGGCGTTTCGGAAGAAGGTTAAGACCTGGCTCTACGAGCACTTTTGGCTAAATAGTGCAACTGAACATAGGAAGATGGTAAAATTGGACATAGGAATGGCACAAGGATTATGAGAATGGATTTTGCTCTGTTATCGAGGCGACATGAATTGATAATAATTGTTGATTTTGTTATTGTGTATGATGTGTTTTAATTGTCTATTGTTGTGATAACTTGCACTGTGTAAACCGCATTGAGTCGCCTAATTAGGCTGAAAAACGCGGTATAGAAATAAAGCAAATAAATAAATAAATAAATAAATAAATAATGAGGTCTGTTCGAACTAGGAAAAATGGGTTTATATATCTGTGGAATGACCAGGGTGAGACAAAGGACTTTTGTCTGCTGGGGCTAGCTGTGAATGTTTCAGCTGATCACCTTGATTAGCATTCAATGGCTTGGAAGTGCCTGGGGGGAATTTTCTGTTGATTGGACCACCCTCACAACCACCATGTCAGACTACACAGAGAAGCCATTGAAATCCACAAGCATGTGGACAATTTCAACAGAAAGGAAGAAACCATGAAAATGAACAAAATCTGGCTACCAGTATTAAAAAACTCAAAAATTACAACAGCAAAACAACAGAGGGGAAACAAACAGGCACATAAAATCACTCTCAACAAAAGATTCCCCCCAGGCACTTCCAAGCCATTGAATGCAAATCAAGGTGATCAGCTGAAACATTCACAGCTAGCCCCAGCAGACAAAAGTCCTTTGTCTCACTCTGGTCATTCCACAGATATATAAACCCATTTTTCCTAGTTCCAACAGACCTCAGTACCTCTGAGGATGCTTGCCATAGATGCAGGCGAAACGTCAGGAGAAAAATTGCCTCCAGAACATGGCCATATAGCCCGGAAAAACCTACAACAACCCATTGATCACTTATCATCAGGATCTGGGAAGAGCCATTCAAAATCCAATCATTCAAGTATTTCTTCCTTCTTTTTATCTTCTGCCTCCCTCCCTCCTGCTCATTGGCTGAGCGGCCGAAGCAGGGCTTGCGCTGATTGGAAGAGGTGCATCCTCCCTCAGCCGCTCCTCCTGGCTCACTGACGTCATGACCAATCATAACAAAGCTGGCTCTGGGGGTTGGCGCGGGAAATTTGAATTTGACAGCTCTATGGAGCCCCCGGTGGCGCAGTGGGTTAAAGCACTGAGCTGCTGAGCTTGTTGATTGAAAAGTCGCAGGTTCGATTCCGGGGAGCGGCGTGAGCTTCCGCTGTCAGCCCTAGCTTCTGCCAACCTAGCAGTTCAAAAACATGCAAATGTGAGTAGATCAATAGGTACCGCTCCGGCGGGAAGGTAACGGCACTCCATGCAGTCATGCTGGCCACATGACCTTGGAGGTGTCTACGGACAACGCTGGCTCTTCGGCTTAGAAATGGAGATGAGCACCACATCCCAGAGTCAGATATGACTGGACTTAATGTCAGGGGACTACCTTTACCTTTACCTATATAAACTGTATTTATCTGCCTAGCAAGCATGTCAGCTTGTTGGGCAGGTTACTGCGATCATCATCCTTTCCAGCTGGAATAGAAAATAAACTTCGGTGGCCTTGCTTCAACTTGGTGAGATTTATTGGGAAAAAGGGAAAATCTTTGCTGGTGCTTACTGTGTCGCCAGGTGTTTCGGATCCTCTTTTTTGTTCTCGCTGGCCTATGCCTTGGCAGGGCCCCCTAAATTCGTGTTCGACATCAACCCCTTAGTTACTTCTGCAGAAAATAAACTACTGTAATCTCAATAATCTCCTTGATTTGTAGTTTTAATTGGAAACAGACTGGGAATATTAAAACCACAATACCCCAACAGAACAACATCAGAAGCCACTTTAGACCAGGCTAGACCATTGGCCTATGCTTTTTCTCAGTGTGGACTACTTTAGAGTGAGAAACTTTGAATATCCACATCTTTTTTGCCTCATCTTGATGTCGAGCACCCCCCCCCCCCAAATAAGGGATAGTGACTTATAGTTCTGCAAAGGGCAAGGGCACCAGGCTACGCAATAGGGGTTAAGTCTTGGTCACATTGCCAAGGCACTGACAACAACAAGGACCTCACGAGACTTTTGGGGAATGGCTGGGTCTTGGGACTTCTGCCCTTCATGAGAGTTGTAGTTTCCCAAGGACCAAGATGTGGATCCATGGCGGCCTGGCCAGAGCCCCATCTGTTAACCTTTGCAAAGTCAAGAACTTTTCTGCTGCCTGACTTGGACTTCAGGAAGCATCATTTCTCATGGATTCTCTTCAAGAACATTGGACTCAAAGTCTGCAAATAAAATCAATTATTTTATTAAATATCATTGGGACATGGGACGGGGATGGGATCTTTGTTGCTATGGAATGGTTATGCCTTAAATGTATATGTTTTCCTATGAAATATTATTTGCCCCTTCTGTATCACCCTTGCCCCTTGCCCCAGAAAAGCGACCAGGAAGCATTTCAGTGCCTGAGGGGGCTGTTGTCCCCCTCGAAACCAACCTTCCACAAACATTAGCATGGACAATAACCAGGGGAGTTTTTCTTTGATTTTCTGAGTTGGTCTGGTCAAAGGAAGCTTCCCCAACAACAAGATTTGATTATTCAAAACAATGCTGGCTAGGCAGCCCACCAGGGAGTCTTTTGTGCCAGTTCTGCCTTTTTCGCCTGGCACACAAAACAAACCTCCCCTTATCAGATCAGGGACAGGAAAACTCTTCTTAATTCAATCAACCTTTTTTCCGACAAAACAATGCCTCAATGCCCCAGCTGGCCGATGGTGTCATGATCCCATCGCCCTCCATTGTCCCTCTTCCGTCCCGCCTCCCTCTCCCTGATTTGCTAAGGAGCCGAAGAGGGAGGGAGTTTTGAAACTTTCAAACCTGTATTTTGCTATAAATATGCCTCTGATCAATATGCTGGTATGCTTGCATGTGAATGATCACTACAATTGCATTCGCTTCAGCTAAATCGCTCGTTAAACCTCAATGACTCTTCTTTGCCTTGGCAAGAGTCTCATTTCAATCATTAATATTAATAAAATTGCTGGAATCAGGCTTCTCTGACGGCTCGCCAAGGTCATGGGCCCTGTTTGGAGTGGTCCTAGGGGTCTCTCTTACTGGGGAGACCCTCCTAAAGTCTGTATTGACTTCAATCTCTCCTCATCTTGCACAGTTGTTGTGTGGACTACAGATGATGGGATTTGTAGCACATCAAGATCTACAAGATCCTTATTGTACATTTCTGGTATTCATCAGCTATTACATGCAACCAGCAAAAACAATATGTTGGAAAGTTGGGAGTTGCAGTCAGGCATTATTTCTGGAGGGCCCATGAATTCCGTTACGGAATTACAAAAAAAGACGCCACAAATGGACATTTGGCCCACTAAATATTTGACCTAGTTTATGTCAGCAGAATAAACCTGCAACAGTGAAAGCATGAGATGACATTCAATGAGCAAAGTACACTAGTAGCTAAAGTTTAACATAGTCTTTATTAAGAGACCTGCATTAATTGGAGAAAAAAGGGATTGCTGATTCTAGATAGCCTAAATACTAGGCCTGTGGGATCAATTAAAAATTGTTTACTACTCATTACTAAATTGGGAGTGGGGGGAATCTTTTCTAAAGTGTTTCAAAAAGGAAGGGACTGTGGGTATGTCTATGAAAAACCAGCAGGTTTGTATCATCATCATAGTACCTGTCTATGTTGATCATATGCAGGGGCGGTTCATCCATTACGCGAAGTAAGCGGTCGCAGAACACTTTTTTTGCCAGGGCGCAGAGGTGCCTCTGTAAATGCCCCTCGACCGCCACTTGAGGAGCGCCCCCTCAGCTCACAACAGCCCTAGCAGTCTGGAGGGAGCCTTGGCTTTCTTTTCTCGCTGCCAGGCGATTCTCTTCCCAAAGGGGCCGGGCCCTTGAGATTTGCCTAGCACCTCTCGTTCCTGCTCCACCCGGCCACCGGGTGCGCGGGCAGAGCTGGCGCTCAATCGTTCTCCGCGTTCGATCCCTTCCCCATGACCGGCTCCCTTTCCCGATCCCCCGGCGCTCCACCCGCCTCCTCTCCTCTCCCCAATCCGCGGGTGGGCCAAGGGGCGGAGCCGCCGCGCCTGGCCCACTTTGGGTCCGGAGGCGTGTCTGAAGACCCCTGCGTGCGCACCAAAAGTCGCCTCTTCTCCTGACTTTCTCTTCAGCCATTGGGACCAAGAGAGAGAGAGAGAGAGAGAGAGAGACCCTCCGTCTGGAGGTATCTCCCACCTCCGCTCCCTCCTTTGTTTTTGCGCCTACCTTCAGGAAAGGTGGGCATCTCCACCTCTGTCTCTGTCTCTCTCTCTCGGTCCCAATGGCTGAGGAGAAAGTCAGGAGAAGAGGTGACTTTTGGTGCACAAGCCGGGGTCTTCAGGCACGCCTCCGGACCCAAAGCGGGCCAGGCAAGGGAGCAAGTGCGGCAAGTGTAGTTACTGGGATGTATAGTTCACCTACAATCAAAGAGCATTCTGAACTCCACCAATGATGGAATTGAACCAAATATGGCACACAGAACTCCCACAACAAACAGAAAATATATATCAATGATTGGTTGGGGGGGGGGCAAAATACTGTTTGCTTACTGTTGAAAATTACCTAGGGCCGCCTCTGATCATATGTCACTAAAAATAACATTCCAGCATTCAATGAGAAGCTTTAATAGGAACAGGAACCTCTTTCAAAGAACAAGAGTCCCAAAATGTTCCTGTTAATGGATTCATTGTTCATGCACCCCTCTTCCATTTCCTCCTAGAGCACCTCATAACATGGTTTTAGTGAAGTACAGGGCATTCACATTAAGCATCCATGGGTGCACCATGGAAATAATATAGATCAGTGGTTCTCAACCTTCCTAATGCCACGGCCCCTTAATACAGTTCCTCATGTTGTGGTGACCCCCCAACCATAAAATTACTTTTGTTGCTACTTCATAACTGTAATTTTGCTACTGTTATGAATTGTAATGTAAATATCTGATATGCAGGATGTATTTTCATTCACTGGACCAAATTTGGCATAAATATCCAATATGCCCAAATTTGAATACGGGCTGGATGTGTGTGTTTGGTGGGGGCGGGGTTGATTTTATCATTTGGGAGTTGTAGTTGCTGGGATTTATACTTCACCTACAATCATAGAGCATTCTGAACTCCACCAATTATAGAATTGAACCAAACCTGGCACACAGAACTCCCACAGGCAACGGAAAATACTGGAAGGGTTTGGTGGGCATTGACCTTAAGTTTGGGAGTTGTAGTTCACCTACATCCAGAGAGAATTGTGGACTCAAACAATGATGGATCTGGACCAAACTTGGCACAGACATTCAGTATGCCCAAACATGAACACTGGTGGAATTTGGGGAAAATAGACCTTGACATTTAGTTGTAGTTACTGGGATTTATAGTTTGCCTACAATCAAAGAGAATTCTGAACCCCACCAATGATAGAATTGCGCCAAACTTATTACACAGAACCCCCATGACCAAAGTACTGTGTTTTCTGATGGTCTTTGGCGACCCCTCTGACACCCCCTCACGACCCCCCAGGGGTCCCAACCCCCAGTTTGAGATATGCTGATATAGATTAACACCACTTTAAGTGCCTTGTCTAAATGCTATGGAATTCTAGGATTGGCAGGTTGGTGAGATATCAGCAGTCTTTGGTAGAGCAGCTCATAAGACTACAGCAGTGATGAACAACCTTTTGAGCTTGGTGTGTCAAAATTTACCAAAAACCTTAGCATAACTTGGGTGGGGTGTCAACTTTGAGAAAAAAAAAACCCATAATTTTGCAATATTTATAGTTTAAATAAGAAAAATGTATATTCCATGCTGAGTTATGGGGTGAACAATGCTCAAATGTGCAGATGTTAAATTTATAGAGCCTTTTACAAATTTAAGGATGGAATTAGATTGGCTCTTATAAGGTGTACTTCTCTGTATGCGGCTGCATGTGGCCGCGTGTCATCAAAAATAGCCATATGTGTCAGTGCTGACACGCATGTCATAGGTTCACAATCATTGGACTACAGCATTGACGCATGGCAGTTAGTGTCAAATTACATTCAGCTGCCCCTGCATTTCCCCAGCACAGTGTCCTGTTATTTCATGCCAATGCATGTGCTTTTCCCCAGGATAATGTATTAGGTTGAGCATTGGACTATGGCTCCAGAGTCTAGGGTTCAATTCCCTGTTCAGTCATGGAATATTGGGTGAACCACACATTCTCGGCCCCAGAAAACCAGGTTCTAGGGTTGCTATGAGTTGGAAATGATTGCATTTCATTATAAAATTTGGGAAAACATACTCAAAACATTTATATCTGAAATGGAAATGTGAACACAATATTCAGTCACTGCAATTTAAAAAGGCTTTTCAAATCCACTTCATGGCTCTACCAATGTTAGGCAATGTTGAAGAAGACAATTATTGTGTTTTATTAAATGTTTTGATCTGGATTGGTCTTGTAATGAGCCACCAGTCACATATGTCACAGTTGTATATGGCAACTGTGGCATTTGCATAAAAGACAGCAAGTTTGCATCAACTAATGCATTTGCTTCTCTTGATATTATGCTGCTAAGTATAAAGGTGATGGAGAAGAGTTCCATGAGTTCCATTAGTATTATACACTGACATAATAAACAATCCAAGAAGCAAAAGAAAACAAACAAAAAGTCCCAAAACCAGGCAAGAAACACCACCAAATCAGTGGTGACTACATTAGACAATATTGGTGAAGAAAGTTGAAGGAACGGGACGCCATCATACAAAAGGTGGATTGGTTCTGTAAAGGAAATCAAGGCCCCAAATGTCCAAGACCCAAGGAGGAGGAGGAGAAATGATGTATTTATTTATTTATTGACTTTATTTATTTATTTATTGACCTGTGCAGAAGTCATTGTTATTATGTTTGTGTTTAACTGTTAGAGTATGTATTTGTGTTTGTAACAGTAGCTAAAACTGGAGTCATCTGGTTTGAATCCACAGTGAGCGTTGCCAAGGAGACGAGGCTGGCTAGCTCATGAGAGGGAGAAGTGGGCGGAGCCAAGCAGGAAAGGTTATGTGCGTTTTTAAAAAGCAGGAGAGGAGGCTTGGAAAGGCCAGAGAGAGAGAGGCTTGTGTGTGAGCGGCTGGTGTTTTTTCAGTCTAGGAGGGCTGAAGAAAGAAACCTGGCCAGATTCTTTAGTCAAAGAAGACTAAAGGAAGCCTGGTTAAGATCCCTGGTTAAGGAAGGACTAGAGATCAGAGATTTGATCAAGGGAAGATCAAATTGAAAGGCTATTTATAGTAGTGAAACATTGTTCACTAGAGAGCTTCACCTCAGTGAAAGTTAGCCACAAGCTGTGTTATCTGGAAGAGTGGACTGTATTATAAACCACGTGATATTCAAAGTTCCATAAGTTATTTAACAGCCTGCAACCATAAGCTTTGTACACAATAAACTTGTTATCTTTTGTTGAAAACTGTCTCATCTCAACTAATCTGCGTCTGTAGAGCCAGATCTCATTGGTGGTACCTCAAATACCTCACGTTGGTGGCAGTTACCTTAATTACAAATAATAATTGGCCTCCTCCATAATATGCTCTTCTACACAATTGAGGCCTGAGGTAAATTCCCTCCATAACATCCACATCTGTACAATTGGTGGCAGCGGTGGGATTAAAAAGTGCCTGAGGTAAAATACCTCCTTTATTAGGGCCTGCCGTTGCCAACCTCAGCAACACACTCCTCACAATGGGTGATAGCGGTGGGGATCTTCAAAGATAAAATCCCTATACCCTGTCCATCGTTGCGTTGACCTTTATTTACAAATAATAATTGGCCTCCTCCATAATATTCTCTTCTACACAATTGAGGCCTGAGGTAAATTCCCTCCACCACCTTTCTCAGCCTATCGGTGACTCAAGGCAGTTTCCAACAAAACAGTATGCATAATATCATATTACAGATTAAAACATTAAAACAGTATAAAACACAACAAAAGTAATAAAAGCAACATCATTAGTGTCTCCTTATTATCAAGCATTGCCCATTTCCATCGTCAAGTCATTTGATTTCCTACATCGGTTATTCTCCATTTGTAAACGCTTCTTTGGAGGTTCTAGCAGGGGAGTGCAGCTATTGTATACCCGGGACCGAAGACTGGAGACCTTGGTACACTCCTTCTATACCTGGGACGTCATCCTCTTCCACCGAGTACTCAGCTTCGGGAGGGACGCACATGGAGCGGTGAGGGAGGAAAGGGACACCCGCCTAGCCAGCCAGATCAGCCGAATCAACCCTGGCAATCAATGGGGTAACAGATGTCACAGCCATCTAAGAGGACTAAATGTATGTTGTATGTTGTGTCTGCACTGTCTGTTTTGATAAGGCCAACTGGCTAATCAATAATTGTTGTTGCATTTGTAAACGCTTGCTCAAACTGAAATGACAGGGAGAAGCTTTGAGGAAAAGAGACAAAGAGAGTTCCAGAGGTCTGAAAAAAAAGCACAGATTTATTTCCAGCTGGGGCTCTGGAGTGGAGCTATGTCCAAAAGCATCCAGAGTCCATGATAAAGGCATTGAGTATGGCTTTTATACCCTCCAGTTGCAGGCAAACAAAGAACATGCTTCTACATACATTGACATCATTCTCTGCATCACTTTAGCATCATAGGAATAACAAATTCTATCTTCCAACATACAAAAGGCATATTCTGTATTTCTTTCTAGGAGCAGCATACAGCTTACATTCATCAAACAAGGGGCCTACTTTGACCTGTCATGAGACTCCTTACTTAGAAGTTAGACACTGGGCTCAGTACCACTCTCTGTATAGATAACATGCCCCCTTCCTGGAATGTTCAGCCCCACTCTTGCTGTGCCTGGACAGCAGCTTGCTTGTCCTGTCAGCTTGGATTTCTGATACAGAGAGAGCCTGATTTTTCTATACATTTCAGTGCTTGTAAAGTACATACAATTTATACATAAATAAATATCTATACTTCCAATATCTCCTCATCAATCCAACCATGTTTTTTAAGGCCAACTGGCTAATCAATAATTGTTGATGTATTTGTAAACACTTGCTCAAACTGAAATGACAGGGAGAAGCTTTGAGAAAAAGAGACAAAGAGAGTTCCGGAGGTCTGAAAAAAAAGCACGGATTTATTTCCAGCTGGGGTTCTGGAGTGGAGCTACGTCCAAAAGCATCCAGAGCCAATGATAAAGGCGTTGACTATGGCTTTTATACCCTTCAATTGCAGGCAAACAAAGAACATGCATCTACATACATTGACATCATTCTCTGCATCACTTTAGCATCATAGGAATATCAAATTCTATCTTCCAACATACAAAAGGCATGTTCTGTATTTCTTTCTAGGAGCAGCATACAGCTTACAGCTTACATTCATCAAACAAGGGCCCTACTTTGACCTGTCATGAGACTCCTTATTTAGAAGTTAGACACTGGGCTCGGTACCAGTCTCTGTATAGATAACATGCCCCCTTCCTGGATTGTTCAGCCCCACTCTTGCTGTGCCTGGACAGCAGCTTGCTTGTCCTGTCAGCTTGGATTTCCGATACAAAGAGAGCCTGATTTTTCTACACATTTCAGTGCTTGTAAAGTACAGTATATTCTGGCGTATAAGACTACTTTTTAACCCAAGAAAATCTTCTCAAAAGTCAAGGGTCGTCTTATACGCGGGTGTAGTCTTATGCATGGGAGTCGTCTTAACTCTATATTTTAACTGGAAAAGTTGGGGGTCGTCTTATACGCCCAGTCGTCTTATATGCCGGAATATACGGTACATACAATTTATACATAAATCAATACCTATATTTCCAATATCTCCTCATCAATCCAACCATGTTTTATAAGGCCAACTGGCTAATCAATAATTGTTGATGCATTTGTAAACACTTGCTCAAACAACCATGTTGTCTCTGAAACTTTAATAGGGAGGGAGCTGATCTGATCTCCCTAGGGAGGGCGTTCCATAGCTGAGGGGGCACCACTGAGAAGGCCCTGTCTCTCGTCCACCAGCCGTACTTGTGACGAGGGCGGGACCGAGAGTAGGGCTTCCCCAGACGATCTCAAAGTCCTCAATGGCTCATAAGGGGAGATGCGTTCAGAAAGGTAAGTTGGGCCAGAACCGTTTAGGGCTTTATAGGCCATTTTGAATTGGGCCCGGTAGCAAACCGGCAGCCAGTGTTGCTGGCACAAAAAGGGGGTGGTATGCTCCCTGAGAGCCACTCCTGTTAGCAACCTGGCTGCTGTTCATTGGACTAGTTGAAGCTTCCAGACCGTCTTCAAAGGCAACCCCACGTAGAGTGCCTTGCAGTAGTCTATACGGGATGTAACCAGAGTGTGGGCTACCATGGCCAAGTAAGGCTTCCCAAGGTATGGGCGCAGCTGGCGCACAAGTTTTAACTGTGCAAATGCTCTCCTGGTCATAAGACATTTTATTAGCCACTGATAATGTAGGGCTGCATGTAAAAAAGGATGAACATGATTTTCCTGCTTCTTGGCAGGAGTTGGACTGGATGGCCCACAAGGTCTCTTCCAACTCTATGATTCTATGATTCTAGGGTTGTTGTTGTTCATTCGTTCAGTCGTCTCCGACTCTTCGTGACCTCATGGACCAGCCCACGGCAGAGCTCCCTGTCGGCCGTCACCACCCCCAGCTCCTTCAAGGTCAGTCCAGTCACTTCAAGGATGCCATCCATCCATCTTGCCCTTGGCCGGCCCCTCTTCCTTTTACCTTCCACCTTCTCCAGCATAATTGTCTTCTCCAGGCTTTGCTGTCTCCTCATGATGTGGCCAAAGTACTTCAACTTTGTCCCTAGTATCCTTCCCTCCAATGAGCAGTCGGGCTTTATTTCCTGGAGGATGGACTGGTTGGATCTTCTCGCAGTCCAAGGCACTCTCAGAACATTCCTCCAACACCACAGCTCAAAAGCATCGATCTTCCTTCGCTCAGCCTTCCCTAAGGTCCAGCTCTCACATCCGTAGGGTTATCATACATCAATATTAACCCCAGGGCACCTAATAGGTACACAATCTAATGACATCTTTGAATAACTAACTTAGAGCAGGATGTTCAGTTGATTTATAGGATTCCAGTGTGTCTTTGCCAATGGTTTTCATTTCCTCTTGAAACAATTTATAAAGGGCTTAGGTTCGCACCAAGGACTCAAATCCAGCAACCATGATGAAAGCTGGTTCCTTCGTCTTCTCCATCCTCATTGTAGGAGTCTTCCTCACATTATTGTCCGATCTGCTGGGCATTCCTGGACAGGCTGAGGGTGGTAAGAGCTTCATTCTTGATCCTTGTTTATAATTATGGGTTTTGTCACTGTGGTAGTAATTAATTGATTAATTGAATAAATAATTAATATCTTGCCAATAGGACGGCCTTCGAAATGTTTACTCTCTAAGGATCCTGGAACTGGCAACAAAAAAATAAATGTCTTCTACTTTAATCCAAAGAACAATCACTGTGAGCCATTCATCTATCGTGGTTCTGGAGGCAATGGAAATAGATTCCTGAATAAAAAAGCTTGCAAAACTGAATGTCAAGTCAAAGTAAGTAGAAAGAAATAGTACTGATTGCCAAAACTTTTATATCTGCAGCCATATAATAGCTTATTTTCAATTGGGACGAGAGTTATCCTGTTGGCAGAAGTGAGGTGCAATAATGTTGGAAGCCAACGTAGACCAACCTCGAACATTGATCTCTCCTTCAGCTCAGTAGGGACTACCTTAGACTGAGAAACTGTGAATATCCAGATCCTTTTTGTTATCTCCCTATATGTTTCACAGTTGTCCATGATGGTTGCAGGATTTGTAGGCCCTAAACATTCTTGTGGCTCCTGTTGTCCATTGCAGAAATATGCTGGCTGGCCTCTCAAGCCCTACTAGATGTAACCAGCAGAGACAAGGAGTTAAGAGTTGCAGTTAGACAAAAACACCTGGAGGACTCATGAATTCCATTGCTTTGACTGAATTAGAAAATGAATATTAGCTACCATGAAAGAATTGACTGAGGGCGCTTCCAGAATGTCCAGAAATGGAGGTGAAAATGGGATAAAATAACGTGTTTTCCCCCGCATTGGAGTCTCCACCTCCCACCCCAAACCTCGGATTTTCCTCCTCAGTGGGCTAGATGTTATCCCAATTGTAATCCGGATAGCAGTCAGCCATCTCTCAGCCCCAAACTTGGCCCTAAAACTTACCTGAAGCAGCTGCCAGAAATGGAGTCTGCATGTAAAATTATCCTGGCACGCGAATCCCTACCCCTCTTCTCCTCATGTGCCATTTTAGCATGCAAGCAAGTTGTGTTCCTGGCAGACACTTTTAGGTAAGTTTTAGGGCCTAAATTTGGAGTTTGAGGGGAGGGGTGGGATTGGGCCCATGAATTGTGTGACACAGTCCATGGGACCAATCCACATAGGGCCCACACTCGGTAAGACCTAGATTTTACCATAAAATCCAGATCTTACCAGGTGTTGAATGAATTTGGGACCCTGGTTTGTTCCAAATTAATTTGTTTTTTTTCTGCAGATATCATTTTGATATCGAGCTAGAATTTGGAGGCTCCTGCCCATGAGAGAGGAGCCCTTAGACCCACCAAAGAGAGTCCGAAACCCTTGGCAAGCGAAAGAGGAGAAAGGCCCAGAATTTTCCCTGATTTTTCCCAAATAAATCTCACCAAGGTTGAAGAAATGGCCACCGAGGGTTTTTATTAGCAATTCAGCTGAAAAGGATGCAGAACCGCAATCATTCGCCAGCAGAGCATAAGGAAATACACCAATACAGTCACATTTATAGCAAATTCAAATTTGTAGAGTTCAAACTTCCCGCCCCGGCTTCCCTGACGTTCCCCACCATGATTGAGTGACGGGCGAACAGCTGGGAGGCAGCCCTCCTGCCTCTTGGGCTTCAGGACCAATCAGGAAGTTTCAGCGGTGAGTTGGATCCAATGGGAAGGCTCCTGCCACCTAGCGGCGACAGCAAATTGGGGAGAGGGAGGCGTGACGATAGAACACAAAGGAATCTGTGAATGAGTTTTGAAAAAATAATGCCATGTGGCTCGCGAGACAAAAAAAGAAGTCTCAAGCAGGGCTGATCTATTGTGTTTTGATTGGAATGAATCGACATGTGTAAAGGACAATCCGGCTAGCAAACATGAGGACAATGAGGGCGAAACTGGAGTGAATGTTCCTTAGTGGGAAGTTAGCTAAATCAACCAGTGCGAAGGTGGGGGCTTTTCGAAGGTCCCCTGACCTCTAGGTAGAAAAATGATTAAAGTTTACTGGGGTGAATGTTCCTTAGTGGGAAGTTAGTTAAATCAACCAGTGTGAAGGTGGGGGCTTTTGGAAGGTCCCCTGACCTCCAGGTAGAAAAATGATTAAAGTTTTGCCAGGGGGCAGCAACTTTGTTGGGCGATCCTCCGAGAACAAAGGGCAGCCGCCAGGATATTGTTCATGCAAAGGAAATTCTGGATTAAAGTTCTTTAGTGAATGCCTGGGCTCTGCAGTTTCCTGGGGGGATTTCTTCATGAGGAGAAGGGGGAAAAGGTCAAATGGGGGGGGGGGCCTCTGCCACGAGGAAACAATGAAATACATTATATGTGTGTCCATAGTTCATAAGGGTAGAAATTCATAAGGGTTTGTCCTTGTAGAGGAAGGGAAATGTTTGTGGGGAATGATAAAAGTATAAAATTCATAAGAGAAAGTCTCAGAGGTTCCACTGAGCCAGCTAAGGGAGACCCACCACATTGAGATCAACTCTGGTCCTTTGTCCTTGGAAAACTGTAACTCTTTCCAAGGGCTGGAGCCCAGGGACCAATCTGCTCCCTGAAAGCCTCCTGGGGTCTTTGCTGTTGTTAGTGTCTTGGCAAATTGACCAAGACTTAACCCCTATTGTGCAGTCTGGTGCCCTTGCCCTTTGCAGAACTATAAGTTACCATCCCTTATTTGGGGGGGGGGATGCTCGGCTTCAATTTGGATGCCTCCAGCAAAAACCTAGATCCATCCCACTTTTTGGACCTGTCTGGATGACCCTTAGTTTAGCACTGGGATAGCAGAATCCCATACATGTTGTTGTTCATTCGTTCAGTCGCTTCCGACTCTTCGTGACCTCATGGACCAGCCCACGCCAGAGCTCCCTGTCGGCCGTCACCACCCCCAGCTCCTTCAAGGTCAATCCAGTCACTTCCAGGATGCCATCCATCCATCTTGCCCTTGGTCGGCCCCTCTTCCTTTTTCCTTCCATTTTCCCCAGCATCATTGTCTTCTCTAAGCTTTCCTGTCTCCTCATGATGTGGCCAAAGTACTTCAACTTTGTCTCTAATATCCTTCCCTCCAATGAGCAGTGGGCTTTATTTCCTGAAGTATGGACTGGTTGGATCTTCTTACAGTCCAAGACACATCCTATACAATCAATCAATCAATCAATCAATCAATCAATGATTTATTACAGTCAATGACCAACACAACATAGAATTAGGTTCTTGTGGGTTTTTTCGGGCTATAGGGCCATGTTCTAGAGGCATTTCTCCTGACGTTTCGCCTGCATCTATGGCAAGCATCCTCAGAGGTAGTGAGGTCTGTTGGAATTAGGACAATGGGTTTATATATCTGTGGAATGGCTGGGGTGGGGCAAAGAGCTTTTCTCTGCTGGAGCTAGGTGTGAATGTTTCAACTGACCACTTTCATTAGCATTTGAAGGGCTGCATGACCAAGAACAAGCCACGAGAGTCAAGACAAAGATCCACCCAGAGGAAAAGTGTTCTTGCCATACATCAAGGGCACCACTGACCGCATATGGAAGCTGATGAGGAAACACAACATACAAACTATCTACAGACCCACCAAGAAAATCCAACAAATTCTACGTTCAGCAAAGGACAAGAGGGATCCTCTCACTTCTGCAGGAGTCTACCGTGTACCATGCAGCTGTGGACAAGTCTACATAGGGACCACCAAACGCAACGCCCAGACACGCATCAAGGAACATGAAAGGCACTGCAAACTACTCCAACCAGAGAAATCAGCCATAGCAGAGCACCTGATGAACCAACCTGGACACAGCATATTATTTGAGAACACAGAAATGCTGGACCACTCTCACAACCACCATGTCACTACACAGAGAAGCCATTGAAATCCACAAGCATGTGGACAATTTCAACAGAAAGGAGGAAACCATGAAAATGAACAAAATCTGGCTACCAGTATTCAAAAACTCTAAAATTACAACAGCAACAGCAGAGAGGAAACAACCAGGCACATCTTAACACCTCTCAACAAAAGATTTTCCCAGGCTCAGCCAGGCCTTCAAATGCTAATGAAGGTGGTCAGTTGAAACATTCACACCTAGCTCCAGCAGAGAAGAGCTCTTTGCCCCACCCCATCCATTCCACAGATATATAAACCCATTGTCCTAATTCCAACAGACCTCACTACCTCTGAGGATGCTTGCCATAGATGCAGGCGAAACGTCAGGAGAAATGCCTCTAGAACATGGCCCTATAGCCCAAAAAACCCCACAAGAACCTACTTCAACTTTGTCTCTAATATCCTTCCCTCCAATGAGCAGTTGGGCTTTATTTCTTGAAGTACGGACTGGTTGGATCTTCTTACGGTTCCAAGACACCCTCAGAATTGTTCTTCAACACCCGCTTGGATTACTGCAACGCTCTCTACGTGGGGCTGCCCTTGAAGACGGCCCGGAAGCTTCAGCTGGTTCAGCGTGCGGCAGCCATGTTACTAACTGGAGCGGGCAGGGAGCACACAACGCCCTTGTTGTCCCAGCTCCACTGGCTGCCGATTTGCTACCGGACCCAATTCAAGGTGCTGGTTTTGGCCTACAAAGCCCTAAACGGTTCCGGCCCAAAATACCTTTCTGACCGCATCTTGGCCTACGAGCCCACGAGGACCTTGAGATCGTCTGGGGAGGCCCTTCTCTCGATCCCGCCTGCATCACAGGCACGGCTGGCGGGGACGAGGGAGAGGGCCTTCTCGGTGGTGGCCCCCCGGCTGTGGAACACTCTCCCGACACACATTAGACAGGCGCCCTCCCTCATGTCCTTTCGAAAAAGCCTTAAGACCTGGCTGTTCGAGAGGGCATTTAATTAAGTGCTAAGCAACAAACAATACGGTAATGAGAACTGGAATGGAACAAGGAATATGAGACTGGCTATGATTCCACTAAGAGACAAAGCGGATGTTTAGTGTAGTCTGTAATTGTTGTATAGTTTATATGTTGTTGAAACTGGCTTTTTTGTAATTGTCTTTTATGTGTACTGTACACCGCCATGAGTCGCCCTTATGGGCTGAGAATGGCGGTTAATAAGTGCATCAAATAAATAAATAAATAAATAAATAAATAAATTACGGTCAATGACCAACACAACATAGAATGCGGCATAGGTGCCCACGGAAAGGGAATCGCAGTTCCTTCACATTTTCATTACATCCATACATATTTTCCCCAAAATAAGTCCCAGTGAGTTTAATGGAGATTACTATCTGGTAAATCAACTCAAGATTGCAGGTTTTTCTTTTTCTTTTTACAGTCGAGGAGAAAGTTGTTTTTCTTATCTTGGTGTCTTTCTTTAATGGCTACAAGAGTTTAGAATATTGTAATACCATTGTTCCCATGTGACAGTGTGTCTCTCTATTCTTTCCACAGTAGGACAACTAGACCTATAATGCAGAAGAGAGGCTGGAACATTTACAGATCTCTTAACATGTCACTGGTTCTTACAAAATAAAGGCTCTTGGATAAAAATCTGATACTTTCCAGACTACTATGCAAATCTTGGTGAAAATCTTTGCATGCTCTTCAATAAACTCTTCTCTTCTTCCTGAATATGATGTTTTTTTTTAATTTCCTGAGCTGTATTTACCTAAATGACTAATGAGAGAATTAAATATGAACAGAAAAAACAAAACAAAACAAATTGCCGTAGGAGTCCCCTGTAGCAATCTCAGTGAAGTTTCTCAAACACTCTGCAATAAACTGGGGGTTATTCTTCTGCATTTTGCACGATTTCTTGCAAAAAGAAGTCAAGAAAGCACTTGAAAAAGACAATTCATTAAACTTAGCAAGGAGGTCTGAGGGCTTTGGGGAAATACCAGAAAACTTCAGCCAAAGTGTTCGGACCAAGAGCCAATTTCTCTCCTAAGGGGTAGACTCTCAGATTTGAACAGTTAATTTGGCAATGACCAATAAACTTCAGTCCATCATTTCCAGAATCATTTTCTAAAAATGTATTGTCAAAGCTTTCATGGCTGGAATCACTGGGTTGTTGTAGGTTTTTTGGTCTACATGGTCATGTTCTAGAAGCATTCTCTCCTGACGTTTTGCATCTATGGCAAGCATCCTCAGAGGTTGTGAGGTCTCACAACCTCTGAGGATGCTTGTCATAGATGCAGGCGGAATGTCAGGAGAGAATGCCTCTAGAACATGGCCATATAGCTCGAAAAACCCACAACCCATTTTTTTAAAAAAATTAGAATATTTTAAAAAATATCCAACCAGACACCTGCTCAGTGCAGTTCTAGGGGAGATACAGTGCATTTCCAGGCAACAATAAGGAAATTTAACTACTACTCTAATACAAATATTATCTTAGCTGATATAAAATGTGACCACTAACAACAGTTATGATGGAATGAAGAACACCCTTATATCACCTGGGAGATATACTCAGTTGTGTATTATTCACTAACTGCATATGGTCTGAATGTGTTTGTGTGGATCTTCTGTGTGGAGAAGGATTATGTGGCTGGGAAGTCATACTCAAGAAGAGCAAAGTGGCCAGACCACCTTACATAAATACAGTCTAATGATATCATCATCATCATCATCATCATCACTTTATTTCTTAATTAGTCGCTCTCCACCAAAGTGCTCCAAGCGACTTACAATTTAAAATAGCTTATACACAATATAAAACATTCAATATAAAAACATTCAACATAAAAACATTCAACATAATAACATTCAACATAAAACCATTCAGCAGTGACTATTGCAAAATTTGATCCGGTTACTTAAATGCACAACCAAACAGCCAAGTCTTGAGCGCCTTTACAAAAGGTCGCAACTCCGACATTGCTCTAATATATGGAGGCAATGAGTTCCACAGAATTGGAGCATAGATCGAAAAAGCTCTACGCCTTGTAGCTTCCAGGTGTGCCTCCCTAGTATAGGAGATTTTCCTGGGTGGATCGAGGTGACCACTGATGGAGAAAAGGAATGAGGCGGTCCCTAAGATATAAAGGTCCTTGGCCATTTTGAGCTCTAAATGTCAGGATCAGTATCTTGTAAGAGATCCGATGTTCTATTGGTAGCCAATGCAGTTGTTGCAGAATCTGTGTAATATGGGATCTTATAGATGATCCCGCTAGCAGCCTGGCTGCCGCATTTTGGACCATCCGAATCTTCTGGGTTGTTGACTTCGGAAGGCCGGCATATAAGGCGTTGCAATAGTCCAACCTTGTGGTGACTGTTGCGTGGATTACTGTTGCCAGTGCTTCTACCGAAAGGTAGGATGCCAATTTCCTTGCCTGTCGAAGATGAAAAAAGGCCTGCTTACTTATGGCAGTGATCTGGGCCTCCATCGTCAGCGATGAGTCCAACACAACCCCAAGGCTTTTAACAGTGGCAGACGGAGCCAGAGCTTCCCCATCGAAATCAGGCAGAGACTGGATTAATTCTGGCGGCTGGCTGGGTCAGAGTATCTCAGTTTTTGCAGGATTCACTTTTAGTCTGCTCGCTCGCAGCCAACTCATCACTGTTTCCAAACACAGCCTAAAGTTCTCAGGAATCGCGGTTGTCCCAGGTTGGGGGGGGGGGGCTTGAGGGGCTTCAGCCCCTCCCCTCCCCCAAAATTCTCATGGTGGTCCGCGAGAAGGCCTTACTGGTACATTATTTAAACTGTTATGTTTATTCATATCATGATCTGATCACCATACTCAATATATCCCATATGCATGGGGGTATTGGGGTAATGATACAAAAGGTTTGCTAGGCTAGCCCCTCTTTCACTCAGACTCAGCCCCCCCCCCGAAACTCAGCCCCCCCCGAAACCCCCCTGAAAAAAATTCAGCCCCCCCCCCCGAAACGAAATCCTGGCTACGGGCCTGGTGTGGAATCGCTGTTGTCCCAGGTTCGAGACGCAAGAGTAGCTGGGTATCATCTGCATACTGGTAGCACTCTATGCCAAAGCTCCGCACCAGTCCAGCAAGTGGCCGGACGTAGATGTTAAATAACAGGGGCGAGAGGATAGCACCTTGGGGAACTCACTCCACAGCAAAGGCAGGAGCTCACAGAGCTTTGGCCTGACCACTCCAGTCTCCGGTCCTGGAGGAATGAATTGAACCATTTCAGGGCTAAACCTAGGTGAACTACATCCAATATAAGGCAAAGGGTCCCAGGTTGTCCTCAAATTTTCAGTCCAGATAGCACAAAGGAAGGAGTTCGAAAAACACAATGAGCAGTTATGTTGATGAAATAGTTCAATGGGTGATATTTCCTTGCAACAAAAAGATCTGTAAGGCTAAAGAAGAAAATGAGTTCAGACTTGCCAGAGAGATTAAAAACAATAAAAAGGGTTTTTTTTATTATGTCCATAAAAAAGGGTGAACAAGAAAATTGTAGGACCTTTGAATGGAGAAAATGGTGAAATGCCTTCTCACAAAAATAAGTTTTCATCCTGAGCAATACAGAATGGATGAAGTAATGGGGGAAGTACAACCCAAAATAGGGAAAGAAGTAGTTCAGGTATACCTGGCCAATTTAAATGAACTGTGGGCTCAAACAATGATGGATCTGGACCAAACTTGGAATGGATACTCAATATGTCCAAATGCGAACACTGATGGGGTTTGAGGAAAATAGACGTTGACATTTGGGAGTTGTCAGTACTGGGATTTATAGTTCACCTACAATCAAGGAGCGTTCTGAACCCCCACCAATGATAGAATTGGGCCAAACTTCCCACACAGAACCCCCATGACCAACAGAAAATACTGTGTTTTCTGGTGGTCTTTGGTGACCCCTCTGACACCCCTTCGTGACCCTCTCAGGGGTCCCGACCCCCAGGTTGAGAAACACTGGATTAGATGGATACCATTACAATAAAAACATTTAAGAAAAAGTAAAGCCAACAATTCCAGAATGTCCTTACTTGTTGACTAATTGTTCTGCCTGGATGAATGCCCTTCTGTATTTCCCTTTCTCTATATTAAAATAATTTTGTTCCATGCTGGACATTCTCATAAAACAGCTAGCATGCTGTACAATCATATTGTTTTCCCCATCCTCCTTCCTATGGGATTGCTCGTCCCCTGGTTTGGACCACTGTATGCCGATCGCCACAGTCCAGGTAAGAGCACCATCTTTGTTAGCTTGAGAGCCCTTGTCTCCCATTTGCCCCATTGCAAAATAGGTGGGAATGGAAGGGAAAGGGGAAAACTGGATATTGTGACTGGTTCGTGGCAAAAAATTGTTGGCATGTGTCATTCAGGTCTGACCAAATCCTCTTACCCCGTATTTTCCCCATGTTTCTTGTTGACATCTATCAAAATGTACAATGGCTATTTTGCCTGACCAAAGCGACAAATACAAAGCAGCTAAGCTTTAACTTGCGTTACTTTGGGTAAGGACACAAAGTTCTGGAAGTGTCCATCAATCTGAGAGAAAAAGCTGTAGTTTCATTGGGTCTTCTTGGAAAATGCATTCCTCTTGGTTGCATTTGGTGCATTTTGCTTGGCCGAAGATGATTTTGTAGATTTTGCAGTATGGCCAACTGCCTCTGAATATGCTTCCTATTCTTTAATAGATTAACAACACAAACATGTCCTTGTCCACCTTCCGAAAAGAACTAAAATGTGGATGTTCCACTGTGCCTTCGACTAGATCAGTGTTTCTCAACCTGGGGGTCAGGACCCCTGGAGGGGTCACAAGGGGGTGTCAGAGGGGTCGCCAAAGACCATCAGAAAACACAGTATTTTATGTTGGTCATGGGGTTTCTGTGTTGGAAGTTTGGCCCAATTCAATCATTGGTAGGGTTCAGAATGATCTTTGATTGTAGGTGAACTATAAGTCCCAGCAACTACAATTCCCAAAGGTCAAGGTCTATTCCTCCCCCCCCCCCCCCCCCCCCCCAACTCCATCAGTGTTCACATTTGGACATAATGAGAATTGGAGCCAAGTTTGGTCCAGATCCATCATTGTTTGAGTCCGCAGTGTTCTCTGGATGTAGGTGAACTACAACTCCAAAACTCAAGGTTAATGCCCACCAAAACCTTCCAGTATTTTCTATTGGTCATGGCAGTTCTGTGTGCCAAGTTTGGTTCAATTCCATTGTTTGTGGAGTTCAGAATGCTCTTTGAGTGCAGGCGAACTATAAATCCCAGCAACTACAACTCCCAAAGGATAAAATCAATACTCTCCTCCAATCCCACCAGTATTCAAATTTGGGTGTATTGTGTATTTGTGCCAAATTTGGTCCAGTGAATGAAAATACGCCCTGCATATCAGATATTTACATGACGATTCATAACAGTAGCAAAATTAGAGTTATGAAGTAGCAACAAAACTAATTTTATAACATGAGGAAGTGTATTAAAGGGTTGTAGCATTAGGAAGGTTGAGAACCACTGGACTACATAGTTCCCCAAATAATTCTGGCTCCCAATTTGATCCATAATTAGATCTTGCACATTACCGCGGTTCCCTTTTAGAGACATAGTGCTCTCCTTACACTACCCTCCGAGGTCCTAATCTTGTCATATCCATTTAGGACTTTATCCATCAACCTATCCTTGACAAGTGATTTGCACCATTCACCCGTCCAAACTCAGAACTGTGCACTACTCAGACCATTGAAGGTTGTTAGATGTTCGCTCTGTATTGTATTCTGTGGCTATTTTATATTGATGAAATGTTTTTATGAATTTTGTTTTTATATTTTAACTATGTTGATCTCGGGTTTCCCTTCAGGAAGATGGAGGCGGGGTACAAAAACAAAGTTGTTGTTGTTGTTGTTGTTGTTGTTGTTGTTGTTATTATTATTATTAGAAATACAACAAGATGAGTACACAGCAGACAACATCACTCTGATGGTTGTCAAGATCTTTAGGCACTGCACCCAGTGAGCCGATCACCACTGGGACCACCTTGACTGGCTTGTGCCAGAGTCTTTGCAGTTCGATCTTTAAATCCTCATATCGTGTCAGCTTTTCCAGTTGTTTCTCTTCAATCCTGCTGTCACCTGGGATTGCAACATCAACAATCCATACTTTGTTTTTTAACACAATTGTGAGGCCAGGAGCACCCTTTGTAAATATGATCCCTAGAACATTGAACAGATGCTAGCATTGAGCATCTGGAAAAGAGCATCACAAGGGTGCATCTGCACTGTAAAATTAACGTAGTTTAGCACCACTTTCCTTTCTCTCCTTTCTAGAGGAGTTTGCTTATTCTTTGAAACTTCAAAAGAAGTTGGGCATCGCAGAGCATCAGTTCAGCTTTTAAAAATAAGCAACACCAGCTTTTCATTTCCAACATATACTTGGAATCAAATACTATCTATACATGATTTTACCTATTTTTTTTGAAGATCAGCACTAAAAGGGTCTCTTAACTTTTTGGCCAAATACTCCCTCATCTCTGTAATCCAACACTGTGTTTATTATTCTGAGCCCATTTATTCATACCCCACAGCCTTCCTTTTTTCCTTCCCGTTTGTCATCATATTCTTGGATATTTTTTTCCGGACAAAATCGATGTAAATTTTATTTCTCCCTTCTTTCTAGGTCCTGTTTCTTACCCTCCAAAGTGCAAACTGAGCCAAGAAAGTGGACCTTGCATGGCAAAATTTGAACAGTTTTACTTTGACACAAGAAGTAAGCGATGCCAGTCTTTCACTTATTCTGGCTGTGGAGGCAATGAGAATAGGTTCGTAACCATGCTGGACTGTCTTCTCAGCTGTGAAAACATGGGTAAGAAAAATAACGGACTTTTCTGCAACCTGGGTGACCAATTTTGTAGCAAACCTTTTGTATCATTACCCCAATACCCCCATGCATATGGGATATATTGAGTAGGGTGATCAGATCATGATATGAATAAACATAACAGTTTAAATAATGCACCAGTAAGGCCTTTTCGCGAACCACCATGAGAATTTCGGGGGGGGGGGGGCGGAAGCCCCCCCCCCCCCCAAATAAGGGATAGTGACTTATAGTTCTGCAAAGGGCAAGGGCACCAGACTACACAACAAGGCGTGGAACCAGACTGCCACTTGAGAAGAAATATGTCAACTCATAGACTCCAGACTATGTGGAACTAGGAGATTCCCATAGTCTCACTGGACTTCAGTACATACTATCTCCCTCATGAACTTTCCTCAAAGACCTTTTAAAACATTGGACTTCAGGCTTCTTCATGAAAATTAATCCTTTTATTAAATATACTTGGGATGTGGGACAAAGATGGGGTTTTGTTGCCATGAAATGCTTATGATTTGAATGTATGTATCTTGCTATGAAATATCTTTTGCCCCACTTCCCTTTGCTCTTTGCCCCAGAAAAATGTGACCAAGGACTGTTAAAAATGCCTGAGGGAGAGCCAAGCTTCCTCGAAACCATTTTGCATGAACAATAGCAAGTTGAAACATCCTCTTGTTTGCTTTGTCTGGCAGGCAGGGAAGTTTTCTTTGGACATTTTGATTGAATCACAAAGGGACAAGGCTGACCCCCTGGGGTCCCTGTTTGTTCCCTTCTCAAAATCCATCAGAAGACACACCTTATCAGATCTAAGGCAGGAAAACCTTTCATAATGAAATCAACCTTTGCTGGCCAAAACAATGCCTAACCAATCAGAGATAAGCTGAGTGGAGAGGGGTGGGTGGAAATTTTTTTGAAATGTTTTCCTGTATTTTGCCTATAAATATGCCTGTATCACTGTGCTCCTGCATGCTTGTGCTGGAACTATTCCTACTTGCATCCGATCTCAGCTGATTCGCTAATAAACACCTCGATGCCTCTTCTTCGCTTTGGCAAGGGTCTCATTTCAATTATTAATATTAAATAAAATTGCTGGAATCAGGCTTCTCTGAAGGCTTGCCAAGGTGGCGTTCCCTCTTTGGTGGGAACTAAGGGTCATCTCTCCTTGGAATTGACCCCCCTAAAGTCTAGTTTGGCTTCGGGGGGGGGCTGAAGCCCCCCAAGCCCCCCCCCCGCTACATGCCTGATATACACATATATACACACATATATACACACATGCATATACACAAGCACATACATACACACACATAAACACAGAAAAACATAAATATATACACATGTATACACACACACACACATATATATATATACACACACAACACACATATATATACATATACAGAAATATATATACACACATAAACACACATATATATATACACAAAACACATATACACAGACTAGGCCACAGCAATGCATGGCAGGGGACGGCTAGTTTACTATAAAATGGTACAAGCCCCTGCAACGTGACATCACGTATAATGCGTTCATATCTTATATCAGTCTTGACTTTTCTTTTTCTTTTTTCCTTTTCCTGCCCCTGCACTCCTCTAGACCGTTTGCCAAGAATATGTTCGCTGCCTAAATCTGACGGATTGTGCTATGAATTAGTTCTTCGGTATTACTACAACACTGAAAGAAGGCGGTGTTTGCCGTTTGTTTATAGAGACTGCCTAGGCAATATGAATAACTTTAAGACTCTGAAAGACTGCAAGCAGAAATGTCAACAATATGGTAAGAGTGAAGTGATTTTCCATATTCTTTCCAGAACAAGAAAATAACTCTTCCTTTTCTCTTGAAAAAAGAGCTTTTCCAGGTGAAGCAAATGGTTCATGAGGTTGTAGTAGTCCTTGAAAAACCCCAAAACAACATTCTTTTATCTTGGATGGGCAGTTCCTTTTGAAGTGTTGTGTTTCTCTCATCCAGTTAAGTTCTTTTTTCAAAAAAACAAACAAAATCCAAGACATACTGGAACTTATCCTTCAGTCTGTAGGGTTTGAGTATGTTTTGAGTATTTTTATTTGAAATTGGGTGGCCGGGAAGGATTAGGGATTCTGTTAGTGTATTGCACCTACTGCTGCTCAACAGTCTCCCTTTCTGAGTTGGGGTGGTTCCACACAGACAACGAAACCCAGTTTGAAGCCATCTTGGGGGTATTTACAAAACATTGGGGCATCTACAAACTGTACACCCCCAATGGGCACTGCAACTTACATCCAGCCAGAAACACCATAGTAAAAAAACTCACCAAAATTCTGAAATGAGCCATAAAATCCACTGTGACTGGTCAGTCGCTGAACCCAAGACCAAAATCCGGAGTGCTTGCGAGGACAGGGCGAGCACTGAGACATTTGGGAGTAGAAGCTGGTTGCTGAAAGATAAATAAACACCTCCCCCCCGGAGAGAAAACTACAGTTCCCATGGGAACATCTGCTTTCTGCCCCTTTGTTGCTTTACTCTATCTTGCTCTAGTTCTGATTCCTATTGTACAGGTTACTTCCTATCAGTGCATATTGCCAGAAGAGGTAAAGTGGGGAACGATGACTGCTTTTGGATTGATCCACATTATGTACATCTTTATGATCATTCCTCCAACCTTCAATTGATTTATGGGGTGCCTGTGTAGGCACTCCACTGGAAACCAATTATCTTTAATCCACATCCTAACTTGGTTGAAATGGCCCTGTATGACCAGCCTTAGCTTGAGTTCGTGATCTTGGGGGTGGTAAAGGATGGTCTGAGGTTTGTAATGTTAGGTGGAATCTGTCATCTGTGATGATGAGACTAACATATCAAGACTGATTCCAGACTGCATGTCCACCATATCAACCACGGGTCTCTTCCAACTGGCAACTAGCACTGCTCATGTTACTGGGTATGATCTAGTCCTTGTTTTGTGTACAACACATAGTGATCATTATCTGGGAATGGGGGAGCTTCTTGTTGTTCTGCTGTGATGGAGAAAACACTTTTTGGTTGGCTTTAGCCGTGTTTGGACTCAGTGCCTCTGGGTGTTAGCGATTCTTTACAATGGTCCACACCATGGAGCTTATAGATGATGATGATGATGATGATGATGATGATGATGATGATGATGATGATTTGAAACAGATTAGTACACAGCAAACAAGGTCACTCTGTTGGCTGTTGTATTGGATCACACATCAGACACTTCCCAAGTGTCTAGGACTGTGTGATGCATTGGCGAATAATGCATGCAGAAACCAGTAGGGTGGCCTCTTGCAGCTGGCAGATAGTAATCTTGTCAGCGCCAATTATGTTTAAGTGCATGTCAAGGTCTTTAGGCACTGCACCCAGTGTGCCAATCCCCACTGGGACCACCTTGACTGGCTTGTGCCAGAGTCTTTGCAGTTCAATCTTTAAATCCTCATATCATGTCAGCTTTTCCAGTTGTTTCTCTGCAATCCTGCTATCGCGTGGGAGTGCAACATTGACGATCCATACTTGGTTTTTAAATTATCATCATCATTATCATCACCATCATTTATACCCCATTTTATCTCCCCAAAGGGAACCCAAAGTAGCTTGACAAAAAAAAATATACTAGCACAGAATTGAAAATATACAAATATACAAAAATGAAAAGAGAAATAAACACAAACAGCACTAAAAAAAAATTCAGTTCAAATCCATCAAAACATATCCAAAGTTAAAGCCACAGCGTCCCCCGACTAGATCTTAAACACCTTTTTCTTTAAAAGCCTGCCGGGATAAAAAGGTTTTAGCCTGCCGCTGGAAGGACAGCAGGGAGGGGGCCTGTTCTGACTTCCCTGGGAAGAAGGGAGTTCCAAAAGTTAAGGGGGAGCCACTGAGAAGGATGGCCCATTCTCTCATTCCCACCAACCAAGCTTTAGACGGAGGTGGGACCGAGAGAAGGACCTCTCCTGATGATCTCAGGGCCAGGGAAAGTTCATACAAAGGGAGACGGTCAACCAAATAGCCTGGACCTGAACGGTATAGGGCTTTAAAGGTCATGAATTGTGCACAGTATTTCTGATGGAATTTCTTGCTTCTTGGTAGGCTACCATGTCAAGGTCTTGGTTAATCTCTGGAGTGTCAATTAAACCTTCCTAGTCAATTAAAATGGCCAGAGAAGACCTGGCTGAATGGGGAGATAAAGTGCTTAATGCCTCACTACAAAAAGGCAGGCTCCCAACATGCCTGGAAGTGGCCGTAGTAAGAATTCGTTTGAAAAACCTTATCCTGGGTAGTCCAATTTTTGGGAAAGTTACTACAGCTTCTCAACTCCAGGGGTTCCTGCATAAGTTAAATTGCTTAGATCCATTTCAGTCTGGTTTCAAACATGTTTATGGGACAGAGAAAGATTTAATTGCCTCACTGAATGACCTATATAAAGAGAACTGAACAGGGAAGTTTATCCATGTTGGTTCTCCTGGACCTCTCAGCAGTTTTTCATACTATGGTTGCCTTCTTGTCAACTCTTTGGGATGGGTTTGGCGGTACAGTGGCTCCATTCTTCCTTAGAGGTGGTCCCAGGTCTTCCTGTCTGGTTCCTTGACCATTACCCTGTGGAGTCCTTTGGAGTTGGCAGAACCAACAACTACAAAGGGAGCTATTTGTTATTTACAAAATTTTGTACAGCTGGCCTTTGTAATATATTTTTGCTGTTACACATCTCTATGTATGAAGAATGCTGTATTACGGTGTTTACAATATTCTAGACTACTGCAACGCTCTCTACGTGGGGTTGCTTTTGAAGACGGTTCGGAAGCTTCAACTAGTCCAACGCTCGGCAGCCATGATTCTAACAGGAGTGGAACGCAGGGAGCATACAACCCCCCTGTTGCGCCAACTCCACTGGCTACCGATTTGCTACCGGGCTCAATTCAAAGTGCTGGCGTTGGCCTTTAAAGCCCTAAACGGTTCCGGCCCAAGCTACCTATCCGACCGCATCTCTGCCTATGAACCCACTAGGACTTTGAGATCTTCCTGGTGAGGCCCTGCTCTCGATCCCGCTTGCCTCACAGGCATGGCTGGCAGGGACGAGAGATAGGGCCTTCTCGGTGGTGGCCCCTCGGCTGTGGAACGCCCTTCCCACGGATATTAGACTAGCTCCATCATTAATGGTATTCCGCAAAAAAGTGAAAACCTGGTTGTTTGAGCAGGCGTTCGAATAGTCAGTGCAATGAGTGTAATGAACATAGGAATGGAACAATGGATGACGGATTTGGATCATGTTTTTCAGTGACGAGACGCTAGTGAATGGCTATTGTTGTTTAATTGTATATTATTGTATAATGTGTTATGGTGTTAACTGTTTTTTATACCATGTTATTGTAGCATTGAATTTTTGCTGTTCTTGTTGTTAACCGCTGTGAGTCGCCTAAGGGCTGAGAACAGCGGTATACAAATAAAGTAAATAAAGTAAATAAATAAATATACTAAACTGTTATCTCCTTGGGTGACAGGTAACACCCTCATTCCACCATCAATGTTCTCTGCTAATTGCATTTAAATATAAATTATAGTGATACAGGTAACTGAGCCTGTCCCTGTTATGTGTTGTCATATCTAATAGAAATATTTTCATTTGTTTTTCCTCTGTCTTCAAACACCATCTACCCAAGCAACTTGGCCCGAAGCATGTACATTGCAAAAAGACAACGGCTCGTGCACTGGGTCCTTTACACGTTTTTACTTCGACGTAAACAGCAAGAAGTGTATGCCGTTCATATATGGTGGTTGTCAGGGCAACAAAAACAACTTTGAAAGTGAGAATGAATGCAATTATATATGCACAGGTAAAACTCTTCTTTAGGTCCTTCCCCAAAGATTAGAATACAGACGTCTTTCTCTTTTCAATAACCCACTTTTTGACAACCCTCTCTCTTGTCCTTTTTCAATTATACCCAGAACTCCAATGCATAGTCTCCTCTTTCAACAGAGTTGAATCCCTGCACTCTCCTCTGCCTCCTGTTATGTTCATTGAGTAAACTACTTGTACAGCTTGAACTAGGCAATTGAAAGAAGCCAAAGACTCAGAGGAAAGTGGGAGAAGAGGGAGAAACTGGGACATTTTAAATGCAGCTGAGAAAGTGGGACAGCAATAGATTAACTGGAACTGTCCTTGATAAACCTGGGAAAGATGGAAGGTATGCCCTTCCAGGGAGAGTATCTTTCTCTTGCATTTTGCACAATTTCCCTCCTGAGATTTCATGTCAACAATCCTGCAATTGGCTCGGTCAATGCTCAGAATTTAAATTAAATCAAAACAAAACAAGCAAAGCGGGACTCAGTATGATAGAACGGCACAGGAATTTGTCAATGTTTCCATTTTTGGTTTCTATGCCCAATTCCACAATGCAATCCCTGTATTTACAAAGGTAATACTTCTGACATCCAATTCCATTGATCTGGACTTTATTTCTTTTGGACCAAAAAATAGTCAGTTTCTCCAGTACTGATCTCCTATGGGTGTCTTCTGAAATAGATTTCCAATATGTAATATTGAGGAATATATTCTATGCTCTTTTCAGTAATACCCCTAGGAGCCACAGTGGCGCAATGGGTTAAACCCTTGTGCCGGCTGCACTGCTAACCTGAAGCTTGGCGGTTCAAATCCACGAGACAGGGTGAGCTCCCATCTGTCAACTCCAGCTTCCCATGTGAAGACATGAGAGAAGCCTCCCACAGGATGGTAAAACATCTGGGTGTCCCTGGGCAACATCCTTGCAGATAGCCAATTCTCTCACACCAGAAGCCACTTGCAGTTTCTTCAAAAAAAAAATGGAAGAAAACGGCACTCTCTAACTTGACACCTTCCAAAGGTCTTGGGCAAATTACAAAAAAAGTAATATCCCTCAAAAATAATTCCTTCATTATATAAAAACAAAAACTGATCTTCCGAGAGCTACTTGCTTTTTGGAAAGCCTGTAAAACCTTTCTTTTCCGAAAAGCTTTCAATGGGTGAATAACTCGGGACTATGTCTGTTTTGCAATTTTATTGTATTTTAAAGTTGGTTGTATTGTTTTAATCTACTGCTGTAAACCGCTCTGAGCCAAATTGCAAGTGGCGGTATACAAGTCAAATAAATAAATAAATAAATAAATAAATAATTTATTTATTTACTTTATTTGTATACCGCTCTTCTCAGCCCTTGGGCGACTCAGAGCGGTTTACAACAGTTTAGGTATACAGGATACAAAATCATTATGCATTTAAAATACAGAAACATCACAAGTCATTAAACATCATTAACATAAGCATCAAAACATCAATACATCACTATAACAAATCCATCCGGTCTAGTCGGTGAAATCAGAATCCAAAACTCGTTGTCCGTTATTCCGTGTTCCAGTAATCAGTTAATCAATCACACTGCTTAGTCGAATGCCTGTTCAAACATCCAGGTCTTTACTTTCCTCCGGAATGCCAGCAAGGAAGGGGCTGATCTAATATCTGCAGGAAGGGCGTTCCACAGCCGAGGGGCCACCACTGAGAAGGCCCTGTCTCTCGTCCCCGCCAGGCGTGCTTGTGAGGCCGGCGGGATCGAGAGCAGGGCTAAACTGCTAAACTGAGTCTTTGTTAAACTGCTAAACTGAATCTTTGTTCCATCTTCTCATATTGTGATCAATTCTCTCATTTGTTCTTCAGATTTTAAAAAGTTCTGAGCCACTTCCACTTCCAGCGCATAAAGAGGCCTTTGGGAACTTTAGTAGATTGAGCTGGAGTGTCCTTCATGCTTCTCGCTTCGAATTCAGAAATATGTTCGCCAATAAACATGTCTGTTCTGCAGCATCTGTGGAGTCTTCTTCCTGAGTATAACTGATCCTTAACTGTTTAATTTCTAAAGTTGATAAATGGTAGACCATGCATAGGGTGCATTGTTGCGAAGAATCCTTCATCTAGCCACATATGGACAGAATAGCATTATTGTTCTGGAACAGCTGTTCCAGGAGCTCCAGAATTATTCGCTGTGTTTAAATGTTTGTATGCAATCCCATGCTTGGGATTTTGCAGCAGGGGGTTTTCTGTTACAATTTGCATTTATAGGGTAAGCCACCTGCCAATTATAGTTAGGATTCCTGGTCCCGCCCCCTTTTTGCTTTTTGGAGGGAAGGGGCCATTTTTCTGTTAGTCACAGCAAGGGAAGCCAAGGCAGAGGATGCATACAGACGCTCCTCCTGTGCAAAGGCTTCGTCTTTTAAGACTTCCTGGGGAAGAACAGATTAAAGGCCTCTACAGATTCTCAGAGGGTTCCAGGAAACAGCTTCACAGCCCTGAGGACCTCCGGAGGGAATAACAGCTCTTCACCTAAGTGATTTCAAGCCTGGTGGTACGTCTGTTCAGTTCTGAGATGCAGTTCAGCCAGTAGCAGACTCAAACCAGTCGGGTTTAAGTTCACAGCAGCTTGGGAGGAGCTTTAAAGGGGAATTTTTCTGTTAAACAAAGTTTCTTGAAGATAGTGCCTGTTTCCTGTAAACAAGACTGCAAGAGCCAATAGACTATTTAGAAATCTTACAATTCCTGCTTGTTCATTAATAGACTGTTGTATTTAAGCTTAAGTCTCCTAAAGCCTGTTTAATAGGGAAAATTCCTCTAAGGGCTCCTTCTCGGGCCCCGGGCTTCCCGCTGGACGCAAGCCTTGCATCCTCTCTTAGAAGCATTTAATTTTAGCGACAGAACAATTATACAAAAATTATACAAAAAGGAGTATGAAAATTTCACCTATATATTGTGGGGTTTTCCCCCTGCTCCTTGGATGCTAAGATGCTGTCAAGCCATTGTCTTGGTTCGGAAAGGCAGCTTTAGGTACAGCACCGAGTGTGCCGATCACCACTGGGACCACCTTGACTCGCTTGTGCCAGAGTCTTTGCAGTTCGATCTTTAAATCCTCATATCATGTCAGCTTTATTATTATTATTATTATTATTATTATTATTATTATTATTATTATTATTATCATCTGCAGAGATAATTATCTGATCCAGTACCTGTTTCAGCAGAAACATATATTACTGAGTCCAACAAAACAGGGGTGAAACTCTACCAACTTCCATTCTGCTATACCACTCTTAACTGAAAAAATTGCATGCTAATGACTCCATGCATATTGTATACATTCGTCATTAAATTCACAATTCTTTGACAACTGTTGATCCTATGTCTTGCATTTTGCCCTAAATCTAAGAATCATAGAATAATAGAATCATAGAATGAAAGAGTTGGAAGAGACCTCATGGGCCATCCAGTCCAACCCCCTGCCAAGAAGCAGGAATATTGCATTCAAATCACCCCTGACAGATGGCCATCCAGCCTCTGTTTAAAAGCTTCCAAAGAAGAAGCCTCCACCACACTCTGGGGCAGAGAGTTCCACTGCTGAATGGCTCTCACAGTCAGGAAGTTCTTCCTCATGTTCAGATGGAATCTCCTCTCTTGTAGTTTGAAGCCATTGTTCCGCGTCCTAGTCTCCAGGGAAGCAGAAAACAAGCTTGCTCCCTCCTCCCTGTGGCTTCCTCTCACATATTTATACATGGCTATCATATCTCCTCTCAGCCTTCTCTTCTTCAGGCTAAACATGCCCAGCTCCTTAAGCCGCTCCTCATAGGGCTTGTTCTCCAGACCCTTGATCATTTTAGTCGCCCTTCTCTGGACACATTCCAGCTTGTCAATATCTCTCTTGAATGGTGGTGCCCAGAATTGGACACAATATTCCAGGTGTGGTCTAACCAAAGCGGAATAGAGGGGTAGCATTACTTCCCTAGATCTAGACACTATGCTCCTATTGATGCAGGCCAAAATCCCATTGGCTTTTTTTGCCACCACATCACATTGTTGGCTCATGTTTAACTTGTTGTCCACGAGGATGCCAAGATCTTTTTCACACGTACTGCTCTCGAGCCAGGCATTGTCCCCCATTCTGTATCTTTGCATTTCGTTTTTTTCTGCCAAAGTGGAGTATCTTGCATTTGTCCCTGTTGAACTTCATTTTGTTAGTTTTGGCCCATCTCTCTAATCTGTCAAGATCGTTTTGAATTCTGCTCCTGTCCTCTGGAGTATTGGCTATCCCTCCCAATTTGGTGTCGTCTGCAAACTTGATGATCCTGCCTTCTAGCCCTTCATCTAAGTCATTAATAAAGATGTTGAACAGGACCGGGCCCAGGACAGAACCCTGCGGCACTCCACTTGTCACTTCTTTCCAAGATGAAGAGGAAGCATTGGTGAGCACCCTCTGGGTTCGTCCATTTAACCAATTACAGATCCACCTCACCGTAGTTTTGCCTAGCCCACATTGGACTAGTTTGTTTGCCAGAAGGTCATGGGGGACCTTGTCGAAGGCCTTACTGAAATCCAGGCACGCCACATCCACGGCATTCCCTGCATCTACCCAGCTTGTAACTCTATTGAAAAAAGAGAGGGAAAGAGATACGATCTTTTCGTGATCACTGATTTGTAGGGCTGCCATATATCAAAATAACTTAAGGGTACCTAATAGATGCACACCATCTAATGACTTCCTTGAATTCATAACGAAGGGCAGGATGTTCAGCCAGATTGTAGGATTCCACAATGTCCTTGCCAATGAACTCATTGTTCTGGCTGCCGAAGGTTCTTTTCCATTTCCTCTTTTAGGAACTTATAAAGGGCTTAGCTCAGCACCAGAGACTCACTTCCAGCAACCATGATGGAGGTTGGTTGCTTTGCCTGCTTCATCCTTACTATAGGGGTGCTCCTCACGTTATGGTCTGATCTGCTGGACATTTCTGGACAGACTGAGGGTGGTAAGAGCTTCATTCTTGGCCCCTGTTTACATATGGGTTATGCTGTTGTTGTATTTATTTACTTATATCCCATGTTCCTTCCAAAATCAGGAGTCAAGGTGCCTTACAGTTTTAAAAATTACTACAGAAGGCATTGAATTAGCTTTACTTTTTTGCCTACTATGTCCTTCAACTTAACACAAATTCTTTGTTTTCTTGTCTAGTTCATAGTTGGCAAATAACTTTTAGGTTTTTTAAAAGCCTTTCTACGCTTATTTACAAATAGACAAAGGTAAAGGTAAAGATTTTCCCCTGGATTAAGTCTAGTTGTGTCTGACTCTGGAGGTTGGTGCTCATCTCCATTTCTAAGCTAAAGAGCCGGCGTTGTCCCTAGACACCTCTAAGGTCATGTGGCCAGCATGACTACATGGAATGCCACTACCTTCCTGCTGGGGCAGTACCTATTTATCTACTCACATTTGCATGTTTTCGAACTGCTAGGTTGGCAGAAGCTGGGGCTGACAGCTTCTGGCCCAGCTTACTTGTCTGAACGTATCTTCCCCTACATCCTACCTTGAGACTTACGATCTTCTGGGGAGGCCCTGCTCTCGATCCCACCTTTGTCGCAAATGTGCTTGATGGGGACGAGGGACAGGGCCTTCTTGGTGGTGGCCCCCAGCTTGTGGAACTCACTCCCCAGTGATATTAGGTCAGTGGCTTCCCTCCTTTCCTCTAGAAAAAAGTTGAAGACATGGCTATGGGACCAGGCATTTGGATAGCAGACTGACAATAAAAATGATGACAATGCTATGGAAAATGGACTATGGACAGGCTTCGGATTAAGTTGTTGCTTGTAGAACTCAGACTTGGCATGCCAACTAATTCAATTTGCACTATCTTAAATGGTTTTTAATCTAATTTTAATGTTTTACTTATTGTGTAACTGTTGTTTTATCTGTTATATATGTGGGGCATTGAATTGTTGCTGACTGTAAGCTGCCCTGAGTCCCCCTTCGGGGGTAGAGAAGGGCGGGGTAGAAATATTTGGAATACATAAATAAATAAGATGCTCATGCCACTCCCCGGATTCAAACCCGCAACCTATCGGTCAACAAGTTCAGTAAGCTCAGCAGTTTAACCCATTGCGTGACTGAGGGCTCCTAGGCAGGTAGAACAATTGGAAAATAAGTGGCAAAGCTAAGATATTTGATAACTTTTTATAAAATATTTTTTAATTTGTGTTGGGTGCATAGATCCCTACTAAAAGAACATATCTGTGTTGCAACCTCGCTTTAACCATTAATATTCTACCTTCTTCATCCTCAAATACTTTCTCTGGTTTTAGATCCTTATTTATGTAAAACAGTACCCCACTGGTTTTCTTAACATTGCACGCCGTGAATAACTGTCCCAATTTATCTTGGACTAGCAAGTGTTTATCTTTTGATATAAAATGAGATTCTTGAATGCAAGTTATGCCCACCTTATTTTTATGTAAGAAGTGAAAAACCCTTTTCCTCTTTATACAGTTGTTCAAACCATTCACATTCACAGAAATAATTTTTAACCCATGTGATTGCATCTATTAACCCTCTCCTCCTTCTCCCTCCCCCTCCTCAAACCACAAATTCTCCCCACATCTTGGTACCCATAGTTATATACCCCCAAGATATTACACAGTATCAAAACAGTCTCAGTTCTTCTTCTTCTTCTTCTTCTTCTTCTTCATCATCATCATCAACATCTGCCCTCTTCTGGCTACTCTGTTCTTCCCCTTCTGCTTGTTGGCTCAGGGACGCAGCTGAAGATCCCTGGTCCTTCTGCATCCCCTTTCTTTGCGGGTGTATCTCCTCTCAATCAGTGTCCTCCTCAAAATCCCTCTTATATTTATGTAGAAATTGTTCGGCTTTCGTTAGGTCCGAAATTGTGTGTCTTTTAGATTTATAGTAGAATGACAAACCCTGGGGGAATTGCCATCGGAAGACAATGCCTTTCCTCTTCAATTTTGTCACTAAAAAGGCAAATTCTTTTCTTTTTCTTAACAGCCTTGTTGGGATCTCCTTGAGAAAAAGGATTTTCCGACCTTCCACCATTATTGGAGCTTCACATCATTTGCTTATAATGAGCTCTTTGAAGGATTTAGAAATGAACTGGAGGATACAATCTCTAGGCACTTTCTTAATTCTTGCGTAGGCTGTGTTGACCCTATAGGCTGCCAACACCATCGTGTACATCACATCTTTTTCCTCCAGAACTGTTGTGATGGTCTGAATCAGACAGGATTTCAAATCTCCTTTCTCAATTCCCTCCAGCAGGCCTCTAATTCTGATTGAGCATTCATTAACCTTTAGTTCCAATAATTCCATCTGATCTTGTAATGTCTCTTGTTTCACGTGTGCCTCTTTTATCAGGTCACTGTGCCCCTCGGCCTTCTTTTTCAGTTGACTCTGTCTCTAGTTTTGTTACTTTATTTTCGATGGCATCTTGTCTTTCTGTAATTTTCTTGACATCTTTCCTTAATGAATCCATGTTCCCTTTTAAATCCTGGATCACAGATCTAATTTCCAGAAGAATTTGCTCAGAGAAGCCACCAGGGGGAGTATTGGCATTTGGCTGCTTTTTTTGCTTTTCAGCTCCACCCACCACAGTGAGATTGAGGTATTCAGTATGAATCCAGACAATTAAACTCTTTCTCATCAGCCAATAGAGGGAATTAAAAAGTCTGTCTTTAGCCCAGGTATGAATACAAACAGATCCTCTTTGAGTGGTGCACTTTAAATTTCTTTGGGAAGAGAAAAGAAGAGAAATAAACAAAAAGTGTCCTTACTGTGAAAACAAAACCGGCAGCCAATTCTGCTGGAGAGATAATGAGACAGGAGCTCCTTTGGAACCTAGCTGCTGTTTAGATTGATGAATAAAAATCCTCCATTTCATAAACGCTTGCTTTTGTAGTTCCAGCTATCTCCTCACAGTCTAAATAACAGATTTGAGTTAAGCACAGGAGAATTAATGTTATCTCCCAACTGTCTCAATAAATCAGCCGAGGTTTGATGGTATGCGACCTCTCTGCTCCGCTGCCAGCCGTGTATTTTCTGTGTATTTTTGTCCCAAATTCTCATTTCCTCTGTTTCTTTTAGTATTGACCTAGATACACAATGTATTTCAAGATCAACCTCAGTTGGGAAGTATAGAGAATAAGTTCTTTCCCCCATTTTAAGGGGGATCTTCCACCTTCCAAACATTATTGAATGTTACCAATGTTAAAAAGATGAGAGTTGAGAGAGAGTGGCTCTCTAAATATGATTGAACTACAACCTACATAGGTGTCACAGCTCAGAGTATAGTCACCTTGCTCCAAACACCACACCACACAAAGGCTGAAGATTTTGTAGTTTATTGAAGAAAGGAAAAGTCTTAAATGCAAAATTAAGTTTCAAAAGTTCAATAGCAAACAGCATGAAGCATAATCCAAAGAACATTGATCAAACAAGATTCCATGACAGCAAGACAGAGTCCCAGGAAGCCAAGAACATTCCCCAAAAGCCAAGGCAATCAAAAGAAGTTACCAGGTTGTTCGCAGAAGTTGCACTGACAAAGATTTGCCTTCAAACACTCCGTTTAATATACTTTCCCAGCATAAACACATTCAGTTGACCCCTAACCTCCCTCTAGTTAGCAAGCCTTGCACTGCAGCGAACTTTGAATTGTAAGTGATCCTCCCTATCTAAATCTTCATAGCTCTCAAGGTTGGAGAGCTCGTTAGGTGCCTGAGAATCATCAGGTTGGGAGCCATCCTCCTCAATCTGCACCTGGCTAGTTTCACTAACATCAGAATCATCATCTGAAACATTCCTTGCCATGGGAAACTGAACCTCCTCAGATTCTTCTTCAAAAACAACAGGAACATCTTCATGAATCTGAATCCCATCATCTTCTGCCTGAGGCTACAACTGAGCCACAACAATAGGCTCAAGCCAGCATGGCCAATGGTGAGTTTTCATGGGAAATGTTGTCCAAAACCAACAGGAAAATCAGATTCCCTGTAATAATAACACTTTATTTATATCCTCCAATGAAGTCAACAATCATCTTTCCTTTTGGCCCATGAACAGGCTTTAGGAACTAGCATAACTTCAAGACAAATCAGAAAAATATCTATGACTATTTGTTTCTTTCTTTTTTTAACTTTCCAACAGCACTACCTCAGAAATGCACATTTCCCATGGATCCTGGAATCGGCAATGCAAAAATAATTGCCTACTACTATAACCAAAACAGCAAGCAGTGTGAATCGTTCACTTATCATGGTTCTGGAGGCAATAAAAATAGATTCACACATAAAAAAGATTGCATCCTCGAATGTCGATTCTCAAGTAAGTCAAAAGACCCTTCTGTAGTCAATTGAGAGCAATTGTTGTCTTAACCTGTCACACCTGCAGCCATGAAATATCATATCTTCCACTAAGGAAAGAGAGTTGTCCAGTTAGTGGAAATGGGGTACGATAACAAAGGAAGCTTTGTCTTCTCCATCTTTACAGTAGGAGACCTCCTCAAATTATGGTGTGATCCGCTGGCCATTCCTGGACAGGCTGATGGTAAGAGCATCATTCTTGGTCCCTGTTTAACTATGTGTTTTTGTGCTGTCACACCCAGACCCTATAAAAATAAAACTAAGATGTGCTTCTCTCTTTGTCTGGGCGGACCGCGGGGGTCTTTCTTTAGAAGCTTGAGATTCCCAGCAACTGAGGCTTTGAACATCAAAACAGAATATTTATTTCTCAAAGTCCTTGAAGACTTGGCACAGCTTGTTAAAGTTACAAACAAAACAGTCAATTGGTGAAACCACAGAGATGATCTTTCTTTCTCTTTCCTTCAGTTACTGAGGTGCCTTCATCCAAATCCTGAGATCTTTTTACTCCAACCCTGAGCCACTATCTTTCAGAAAGTGTAGGCCTTCCCTATCCCAGCCCAAGGTTAGTTTTGGAGATAAAGCAAATAGTGCTCAATAACTATTTCTCAATAACTCAATATCTATCTATAACTCAATAGCTCAATTACTCAATTGCTATTCTATCTATCTCAATTAGCTTCTTTAATCTATATAACTCAACAGGACCGTAGCCAGGATTTCGTTTCGGGGGGGGGGGGGGTTTTCAGGGGGGGTTTGGGGGGGTGAGTTTCGGGGGGGCTGAGTCTGAGTGAAAGAGGGTCTAGCCTAGCAAACCTTTTGTATCATTACCCCAATACCCCCATGCATATGGGATATATTGAGTATGGTGATCAGATCATGATATGAATAAACATAACAGTTTAAATAATGTACCAGTAAGGCCTTTTGGCGAACCACCATGAGAATTTGGGGTGGGGGTGAAGCCCCTCAAGCCCCCCCCCACCCCGGCTACATGCCTGTAACTCAATAAGCTTCTTTCTATCTGTAACTCAATTACTATCTGTATCTCAATCTATAGTATCTCAATCACTAAATTTATCTTTCTGTCTAAATCCTACCTAGTTCTCATTCGTTCTTACAATGGTTTTTCAGAGTTACCTGCCTGACCAACAGCACATCTGAAGCTTTCTTTCTCTACTGAAGGAGGCAGGGGAGATTCCAAAATGGAGATCTCAACCCAGGAAAAAGGGCAGTCTCTAAACCCAAAGAGATACTTTCTGAACCAATAGCTGCAAAGGGGGCCTGCAGGATGCCTTTCTAGCCTCTAATGCTGTTAACTTTCAGAGTGCAGCTGGGATTGTAGCAACCCTGGGTACATACAAAGGAACACTATCCCATGCATGCCGTCGCACCTGGGGGCTATTATGCTCAATAAAGGAGGGATGGACGTGGCATCTTTCCCCCAGGGGATTGCTTCTTGCCCTCCTATAGGAAACTGGAACTCCCAAAACCCAAAACACTGTAAATAGCTCAAGATAAGTTTTATTTATCACAAAGTCATTTCTTCAAAGCAATGAGCTGGAAAACTTTAGAGGGGTGAAGGAAAACATACGTTACAGTCTCAATCAGTCCTGGGTCCAAGGGGTTTGAAGCTGAGAAGCCTCACCAAGTTTCCTCTTTCCTCAATGGCTGTGAATGCCGGAGCAAACCACAACCCCAGTTCAGATGGCCTATGTTTTGAAGATTCAGGATCTTCCTTTGGTGCCAAAAGAACCGGCTTGAAGGCGCCTGGGTCTCCTCAATAATTGTCCAGGACGATCTGGACATAAAGCATGAGTCCCAGGGGTAAAAAACCTCAGAACTGGTGCTAAGAGGTAACTTAAATCAGGGTCCTTTAGAATCAAGTCTCTTACTCACGTCCATCTGGTACGAACTCTGATGGCAGAATGAAAAGGAAGTTCTCCCCTCTTGCAGGAAGAGGTGGAGCCAAACAGTACTGATTGACAGCTACAAGCAACCAATCCATACAACTATACATAAGCAGAGTAAAAAGGGGCAGGATTAAGCATGATACAACAGTTTAAGTCTTACAACTAACAGTTCTATACATAGGTGGCGCCACTCGCGCCGTCACACCATGCAATTAAAAGGCAATGCAAACTATGCTCCTGGAAGACGGAACAGTTTTGTCTCTCTAGTAGTCTTTTTTATATCCTGCATTCCTTCCAAAAGTGGGACTCAAGGTGCCTTACAGTATAAAAGAACAATATCAGTGGCACGGCATCTAAAAATCTCATTCCATAGGGATCCTGGAATTGCCTGTGAAAAAATACCTGTCCAATAGTACAGCATAAAGAGCAAACAGTGGTTCTGGAGGCAATAAAAATAGATTCTTGAATTTAAAAAAGATTGCCTCATCTGATGTAAGTATGAACTACCTAAAAGTGAAAAAAATATGAATTCCCAGATCGTTTTTGCTACATCTCCCCTCATCTCTCACAGTTGTTCTTGTGGGTTACAGATGATGGGATTTGTAGCTACTCCTCCAAGATTTATGGGGTCCCTATTGCCTATTTCTCTTACATGTTGGGCACTTTTCTAACTATAAAGCCCTAAATGGTTCCGGCCCAGCTTTTCTATCCGAACGCATCTCTCCCTATGAACCTTCCAGGAAGTTGAGATCATCTGAGGAGACCCTGGTCTCAATCCTGGTGTGTTTGATGGGAATGAGAGACAGGGCCTTCTCTGTGGTGACCCCTCGGCTGTGGAACTCCCTGCCTAGGGATATTAGATCGGCCCCCTCCCTCCTGACTTTTCGGAAAGAGTGAAAACCTGGCTCTTTGAGCAAGCATTTGGAACTTCAGCATGACCAGATAAACACAAATTGGAACATGAACATGGAACAGCTAAGACGATGGAACGGTTGAGGAAATGAACAAGATGACATACAGTAGTTTTTATGATTTTTATTGTTACTTGCTTTTATGGTTTTAAATGTATTATGATGTGATTTTTTGTTTTTGACCGATGTATGTATTTATATATGGCATCTAATTGTGCCGATTTGTATGCTGCCCTGAGTCGCCTTTGGGCTGATATGGGTGGGATAAAAATAACATAAATAGATACATAAATAAATAATAAATATAGAACCAGCAGAAACAATGAGTAAGACATTTGAAACTGCAGTCAGACACAGCTTCTGGAGAGACCATGAATTCTATTGTTGTGACTTAATTACAAAAATAACTAAATATTAGCTATAGTAACCAAAGGGCATTTGGCCTACTAAATATTTAATAATAAACTTATGATAAACTTTATTTATACCCCGCCATCATCTCCCCAAAGGGACTCGAAGCGGCTAACATGAGGCCAAGCCCGAAGATACAATACAGCAAACTAAAATACAAAGCAACAAAAAATTACATCACAATAAAATACATAAAGTAACAAGTTAAAATAAACAGTGCAAAATAACATAAAAGAAAATTGAAAACAATGGGCGGGCCAAGTGCACAAAATAAAATGATAAAACCTTGGAAGAGAAAGGAGTATTATTATTATTATTATTTGAACTTATATGCCGCCACTCCCCTGGGGCTTGGAGCAGCTTACAAGAATGGCTAAAATCTAACAAAATTTAAAACAATTTAAAAACAGCAATATCAAAAATTAAAGGCCTGTCGAAACAGATCTGTCTTACATGCCCTGCGGAAAGCTGATAAGTCCCACAAGGCACGGACTTCAGGTGGCAGAGTATTCCAGAGTGATGGTGCCACTGCTGTAAAGGCTCTGCGTCTGGTTGCTGTTAGACGCAAGGTCTTGACACTGGGAATTTCCAATAGATCTTGGTCCTCAGAACGGAGGGATCTCTGGGGTTGGTAGGGGGTGAGGCGGCCCCAGACCATGCAAGGCCTTAAAGGTGAGTACCATCACTTTGAAAGTGATCCGGTGCTCAATTGGTAACCAATGCAGCTGCAGTAAGATTGGTGTTATGTGGCATCTCATCGGAATTCCCGCAAGAAGCCGAGCAGCTGCATTTTGTACCAACTTGAGCTTCCGGATCACCGACAGAGGAAGGCCAATGTAGAGGGCTTTACAGTAGTCCAGTCTTGAGATGACCGTGGCCTGGATCACCGTAGCTAGGTCGTCTCTGGACAGGGAGGGGGCCAGCCGTCTAGCCTGCCACAGATGAAATAAGGCGGTTCTGCTGACGGCGGAGACCTGGGCCTCCATCGTCAGCAGAGGGTCCAAAAGGACTCCCAGACTCTTTACCAATGATGATGGGCATAGCGCCTCGCCATCCAGGGTACGCAGCTGGATATCCCCACTGCTCGGTTGACCCAGCCATAGGATCTCCGTCTTTGCTGGATTCACCCTCAACCTGCTGGCACGCAGCCATCCAGTAACGGCCTCGAGGCACTGATGGAAACAATCGGGTACAGAGTCCGGTCGGCCTTCCATCTTCAGCACCAGCTGAGTGTCATCGGCGTACTGGTAACACTCAAGCCCAAAACCTCGAACCAGCTGAGCAAGTGGTCGCATATAGATGTTAAACAACAGAGGGGAGAGAATGGCCCCCTGAGGAACCCACAAGATAGAGGGGACCTCTCAGAGACCAGGCCTCCCCTCTCCACTCGCTGTCCACGGTTGTGAAGAAAGGAGGACAGCCAGTTTAAAGCTGTCCCCCTGACTCCAGCAACAGCAAGGCGGTGGGTCAAGAGATTGTGGTCGACTGTGTCAAATGCTGCTGTGAGATCCAATAACACAAGCAGCGCTGACCCGCCCTGGTCAAGCTGGCATCGAAGGTGATCTGTGATGGAGACCAGAACAGTTTCTGTCCCGTGCCCCGTGTTTTATTTTCCATTATGTTATTTTGTATTGTTTATTTTACTTGATTGGTTTATTTATTTTATTGTGATGTTATTTTGTTGTTTATATTTTATGTTGCTGTAATGTATCGCTGGGCTTGGCCTCATGTAAGCTGCTTCGAGTCCCCTTTGGAGAGATGGTGGCGGGGTATAAATAAAGATTATTATTATTATTATTATTATTATTATTAGAGTATAAAAAGTGTATTTGTGAGGGAGGAGCCCAAAAAGGACAATCAGTGGAGTTAGGCCTTAATTAAGGACGGGGGAAAGTGCATCAGGAAGACATCACTGTAGATGGAACAAACAGAAATGGGATGTATAGTCACTCTCCAAAGGCACATTGGAAAAGCCAAGTTTTCAGATCTTTCTTAAAGGCTGCTAGGGAGGGGGCTTGCCTAATCTCACCAGGTAGTGAGTTCCAAAGCCGGGGGGCCACAGCAGAAAAGGTTATCTCCCTTATTCCCATAAGTCATACCTGTGATAGAGGAAGGCAAAAGGAACCCCCTCCCCCCAGATGATCGTACCTAGTTTAGGACTAGAATAGCAGAATTCCATGCAGATTTATTTATTTATTTGGTTTACTTTTACCCCACCCTTCTTACCCCGAAGGGGACTCAGGGCGGCTTACACAACCAAGGCACAATTCGATGCCCATAACATACAGCAGTAATAAAACAAAATAACGCAAATTAATAATCAGCAGCAATACATTACATCTATACTCAATAAAACAATAAAACCAACAAAAATTTCATGCAAACCGATATAAACCAATTACTCCTTATTGCCGGTCAATGTTCGCTATCTCTTAGTTCAGAGTTTCCTTCCACATTTATCAGTCCTGCCGGTCTTATTTGTCTGGTTGTCCTTATCTAGTTAGCAGATTGCCCGAAGGCCTGGTCCCACAACCATGTCTTTACCTTCCTCCTGAAGGACAGGAGTGACGTCGATGCCCTGATCTCCACTGGGAGTGAGTTCCACAGGTGAGGGGCCACCACTGAAAAGGCCCTGCTCCTCGTCCCCACCAGCCTCGCTTGGGAAAGCGGTGGAGTTGAGAGCAGGGCCCCCTCAGATGATCTTAAATTCCGTGGTGGGACATAGAGGGAGATACGTTCAGACAGATATGCTGGACCGGAACCGTACAGGGTTTTGTAGGTCAAAACCAGCACCTTGAATTGGGCTCGGAACTGAACCGGCAGCCAGTGGAGCTGACACAGCAGGGGGGTGGTGTGCTCTCTGTATGTCGCCCCGGTGAGCAGTCTGGCTGCCGCTCGCTGGACCAGTTGAAGTTTCCGAACCATCTTCAAGGGCAACCCCACGTAGAGTGCGTTGCAGTAGTCTATTTGGGATGTAACAAGAGCGTGGACCACTGTGGCCAGATCAGACTTCCCAAGGAACGGGCGCAACTGGTGCACAAGTTTTAATTGTGCAAAAGCTCTCCCGGCCACCGCTGAGACCTGGGGTTCCAGGCTCAGCGATGAGTCCAGGATCACTCCCAAGCTGCGAACCTGCGTCTTCAGGGGGAGTGTAACCCCGTCTAACACAGGCTGTAACCCTATGCCCTGTTCGGCCTTACGACTGACCAGTAGGACCTCTGTCTTGTCTGGATTCAATTTCAATTTGCTAGCCCTCATCCAGTCCGACACAGCAGCTAAACATCGATTCAAGGTCTGGACAGCCTCCTTGGTGACAGGTGGAAAGGAGTGACAGATTTATGCCAAAAGAAGCCTCAGAGTCTGCAATGGGACTTAGGACGTCATCACACTGAGGGCCTGAAGCTGAGCGAATGTGGGGGGGATTCACCATGCAGCATGGTGAATCTCGTAGGCAGCGGGGAAATAGTTGGCCTGTGCCTCACATCATGTTCTCTGGGAAGCATCCTAACACACTGCCAGGTAGCTTCCTTTATGGAACCCTTATGTCATATGATGGGCTCCGTTGGGCTTTTTCAAGGAAGCATCCTGGAAGTGTCCTAAAACACGTTCCCAAAGTCAATGTGATGACGTGGTAGATGTACTCAGGATTGCAGTTTTTGTTTACAGTTGAGAAGAAAGTTCTGTGTCTAATCTCAGTGTCTTTCTTTGATGGCTACTGGACTTCAAATAATTGGAATGTAATTGTTCCCATGTGAAAGACTTTCTCTCTTTCTTCCGCAGTAGAACCAATGGGCCCATAAAGCAAACCACAGACTGGACCATTTACAGATTTCTTATAAAATAAAGGCACTTGGGAAAACACGGATGCTTCCCAGTCTCCCATATCAATCTTAGTGAAGACCCTCGCATGCTCTGTAATTTTGTGTTTGTGTGTGTGTCAGGAGCGACTTGAGAAACTGCAAATTGCTTCTGGTGTGAGAGAATTGGCTGTCTGCAAGCATGTTGCCCAGGGGACACCCAAATGTTTTGATATTTTACCATCCTTGTGAGAGGCTTCTCTCATGTCCATGCATGAGGAGCTGGAGCTAACAGAGGGAGCTCATCCTGCGTTCTCTCCGGATTCTAACCTCTGACTTGTCGGTCTTCCAGCATGTCATCACATTGTGTGACCGGGGGCTCCTATGCTCTGTAACGAACTCAGCTCTTCTATCTACATGACATTATTATTTAAATGAGAGAATTGCATATGAATTTGAAAAATCTAAACTAGGAGACAAAGCTCCACGTGTCAATGGATGATAATGCTTTGTTTAAGTACTGTAAGGCAAATAAAGCAAAGGAAGGATTGTCTCCTAACTGATTGTCTCCTACTTGACTTGGACTTTATTAAACACCAGGTATCTTCATCTCAATATGGAACAGTTTGCTTTGGCACAAGAACGAAATGGTGCATCACTCTCTTTCCTGTTCTCCACCTCTGTACTGAATTTCACAACTCTGATGGTTAATCCCGACCCAATGAAGCTCCCTAACTCAATCAGATTTACTTATGGCTAGACTCTCATTCTTGAACAGTTGATTGAGTGACTTTTCCCTCATTTGCAGAATTTTTTTTAACTTTTATAATACTTTTTAAATGTCAATGTCCAACAACACCATAAAACACTTAAAAACATTGACATATAATGTCACGTCTCCAGGGCTCTGGCTTATTCAAAGGCAGAGATGAACCAAACAAAACCCAGTTTGTATAAAACAATTTGATTAAAACAGCACTTACTGTCTGGTTGTTTCAATAGTCCAAAACATAAAACATAAACATAGCACTCAGCTACAGAATAAACAAAAACTGATAGCAAATGCTACACCGTCGTCAAAGGGTCCAGTCCAGTGGTTAAACGTCGAGAGTTCAACAAACAAAGTCCAAGGATCAAGAGTCTATATCGTAGTCCAAAGCCAGTCCAGAGATTCAAGGTTCCAGGGTTCCAAGATTACAGGACACGGGTCAGGATACCAAAAATCCAACAAACCTGGGGGGAAACCAGCAGAATATACCACCAAAATAGGACAATACTTTTCTCCCGAAGATCAGTTCCAAGGCTTGCTCCTCATATACAGAAACACCCAGCTGCAACCGATCTCTTGCATACCTCCACCCTTAATTGCTTTCACCCATGAACTCTTACTTACAGATTACTAAACCCTTTAGAACTAATACTTACATTAACCCTTCCATCACCAACCACCATCAACAGCAGAAGATATGACATAGAATATAAAACCATAAAAAAGATCAATAAAACGTGTGAAAAAGATCTTGGAGTCCTTGTGGACAACAAGTTAAACATGAGCCAACAATGTGACGTGACGGCAAAAAAGCCAATGGGATTTTGGCCTGCATCAATAGTAGCATTGTGTCTAGGTCCAGGGAAGTAATGCTACCCCTCTATTCTGCTTTGGTTAGACCACACCTGGAATATTGTGTCCAATTCTGGGCACCATAATTCAAGAGAGATATTGACAAGCTGGAATGTGTCCAGAGGAGGGCAACTAAAATGATCAAGGGTCTGGAGAACAAGCCCTATGAGGAGCGGCTTAAGGAGCTGGGCATGTTTAGCCTGAAGAAGAGAAGGCTGAGAGGAGACATGATAACCATGTATAAATATGTGAGGAGAAGTCATAGGGAGGAGGGAGCAAGCTTGTTTTCTGCTCCTGGAGACTAGGACGTGGAACAATGGCTTCAAAAAAGGAGATTCCATCTGAACATGAGGAAGAACTTCTTGACTGTGAGAGCCGTTCAGCAGTGGAACTCACTGCCCCGGAGTGTGGTGGAGGCTCCTTCTTTGGAAGCTTTTAAACAGAGGCTGGATGGCCATCTGTCAGGGGTGATTTGATTGCAATATTCCTGCTTCTTGGCAGAATGGGGTTGGACTGGATGGCCCATGAGGTCTCTTCCAACTCTTTGATTCTATGAAACATAAATAATTTGTGTCACTTCATTAGAAATGTTGTCCAAACTCATCATCCAGTCGTTCAATATTCCTATGTCTGTTACACTGCATTTTCAAACGCTTGCTCAAACAGCCAAGTCTTGACTTTTACCTGGAATGTTAAAAGTGGGGGGAGCGATCTAATGTCCCTAGGAAGGGTGTTCCATAGCCGAGGGGCCACCACTGAGAAGGCTCTGTCTCTCGTCCCTGCCAAACGTATTTGTGATGCCGGCAGGATCGAGAGCAGGGCCTTCCTAGATGATCTTAAAGTCTTAGCTGGTTCATAAGGGGGAAAATATATTTAAAAACCTAACAGATTGACATAACAATAAACACAAAGGAAATGACACAAATTTAAAATGTTTGCTAGATTAAAACATGTTTTCCATCAGAGGCAAAACCAGCCCAAGTCAGTTAACATTAATGCAGCTAAAAACACAGTGACATTGTATCAGTGCCCATTGTAAGCCATCCTGAGTCCCCCTTCGGGAGTAGAGAAGTGACGGGTTAGAAACACCATCTATATATATAAAATCCAAAAGGGCGTCGTTAGGGGCCGCAAAACGTGTAAACCCCCGGACGAAAAATCACCAAACTTGGCGTGCGCATACCTCAAGGTATGCAGAACACTCATCACAACTCAAAAAAACATAACAACAAACTCATGATTACACAACCAAACAAAGCATGCACCGAGGAGTCCCGGCGTGAGTCACCTGGTGCGCGCACATGGCCGCACCACGCCCCCTCCGCACAAGCCACGCCCCCTCCCATCGCCACACCGCCCCTTCCCCCTTGCCAAACCGAGCGCGGCCTAGGCGCCGACGCTGAAGCCCTGGCCTGGGAGTGGGTGCTCGCCCGCCTGTGCGCGCTGGGGGCCAGCCTGATGCATGTATGGCGCGGGGGGCTGTCCACCTTCCACGGGCCCAGACAGCTGGTGGCCTTCCCGGGGCTGGACCAGCAGAGGCTGCCCGGGAGGCCCCCGCTGCGCGCCTTTGTGGCCCGCCCGGGAGAGGCCGCGACCCGCCTCTCCCGAGGACAGCCCTTCGGCCTCCGCCACGCCCAGCCCAGGCCGCCCCCGCACATTGGCGTCTGGCTCCAGGAAAGGAAGGACGCCGCCATCGGGGACGATGAGGAACGGGAAGTAGGGAAGGAAGCGGGCGAGGGAAGGAAGGACGGAAATGAGAGGAAGGGGTGTAAGTAAGTAAGGAAGGAAGGAAGGAAGGAAGGAAAAAAAGAAGGAAAAAAAAGAAGGAAAAAAAGAAGAAAAGTGGGAAGGGGAAGGGAAGGTATAGGAAGGAAGGAAGGAAGGAAGGAAGGAAGGAAGGAAGGAAAGAGCGAAGGAAGGAAGGAAAGAAGGAAGGCAGGTATATCAGAGAAGAAAGGTAGGAAATAAACAAAAGGAGGGAAGGGGAAGGGAAGGTGTATGAAAAAAGGAAGGAGAAGTTGGGAAAGTATATGAGGGAAGAAAGGTAGGAAAGAAAGAAGAGAGAGTAGGAGCATGGGAAAGAAGGGAGAAAGGAAGGAAGAAGAAAGGAGCGGAAGGGAAGGTGTAGGAACGAAGGAAAGGAAGGAAGAAAGGACAGAAGAAAAGGCAAGGGAGGAAAGAAAGCAAATGAAGAAGAGAAAGAGGGAGGAAGGAAGAAGAAAGAAAGAAAGAAGAAAGAAAGAAAGAAGAAAGAAAGAAAGAAAAGGAGTGGGAGAAAAGGGCGAAGGAAGGAAGGAGAAAGAGAATGAAGAAAGGAGACAAAGAGGAAGGAAAAGAAAAAGGGAGGAGAGAAGGAAAGAAAAAAGGGAAGGGAGGAAAGACGCAGCAAAGGAAAAAGAGAAAGAAGGAGAGAAAGACGCAGGGAAGGAAAGAAATAAGGAGAAGGAAGGATGAAAGCAAACAGCTAAGGAAGGAAGTAAACAGGTAGAGAAGGAAGAAAGGAAAGAAGAAAACGGAATGAAGGAAGGAGTGAAAGAAGCAGAGAAAGAGGGAGAGAAGGCTGGCCACAGCAACGCGTGGCGGGTAAAGCTAGTAAACAAACAAATAAATAAATAACCACCATCACACCTGTCTAATTTCTTTGGGGAGAGCATTCCAGAGCTGGGGCACCACCACCGAGAAAGCCCTTTCCCATATTCCTACCAGCTGTGCTTGTGAGGATGGTTGGACCATGAGAAGGGTCTCCCCGGAAGATCTTAAGACTTGAGCAAGTTCATAGGGGAAGATGTGATCACGCAATTAGGCTGGACCCAAACCATAAAGAGCTTTATAGGTGATGACCTGCACTTTGAATTGGGCCTGGAAACTCACAGGCAGTCAGTGGAACTGCTTTATCAGAGGAGGGGTGTGCTCCCTTGTAGTCAGCTCCTGTTACAAACCTGGCTGCTGTTCTCTGCACTAATTGCAGTTTCTGAATCGTCTCCATAGGCAGCCCCATACAGAATGCATTGCAATAATCCATCCGAGATGTAACTAAGGCATGGACCACCATGGCCAGATCAGACTTCTCAAGGTACATGTGCAACTGGCACACAAGTTTTAATTGTGCTGAGCCCAGGAGGACCCCCAGACTGTGGATCTGTGTCCTCATGGGGAGTGTAACCCCATCGAACACAGGTTGCCACACTATACCCCAATTGGTCCCACAACTGCCCAAGAGGACTTCTGGATTATCTGGGTTGAGTTTCAGATAATCTGGGATAAGCAGATAATCTGAGATCAGATCCTGGGTTATAGGGCAGTGTGGAAGGGAACTCATTGAAATAGTGGCAGGCTACTGACTCCACCCACAACACATATATTCTTCATTAAATTCACAATTTTTTATCAACTGTGGAAATGTAAGGGATCACGGGTTTAGGGTGTGGGATCCCTTTTTGAAGAAATCCACAGAGTCCAAATGGTTCATGTAAGACCCTGTTTATTCAAGCTGATCAGCATGAGACGGACAGACAGCACTTCTGTTTGTGCTTTCACAGACTGCCCCCCCCCCCCAACTTGGCTTTTGTACACCGTTATATACCCTCGAGTAATGATGAGGTTGAACAAATTGAAATTGAATCCAGGCAAGACAGAGGTACTCCTGGTCAGTCGTAAGGCCGAACAGGGCATAGGGTTACAGCCTGTGTTGGACGGGGTCACACTCCCCCTGAAGACGCAGGTTCACAGTCTGGGTGTGATCTTGGACTCATCACTGAGCCTGGAACCCCAGGTTTCAGCGGTGACCAGGGGAGCATTCGCACAGTTAAAACTTGTGAGCCAGCTGCGCCCGTACCTTGGGAAGTCTGACTTGGCCACGGTAGTCCACGCTCTGGTTACATCCCGTATAGATTACTGCAACGCTCTCTACGTGGGGGTTGCCTCTGAAGACTGCTTGGAAGCTTCAAATGGTCCAGCGCTCGGCAGCCAGGATGCTAACAGGAGTGGCACTCAGGGAGCATACAACTCCTCTGTTGTGCCAGCTCCACTGGCTGCCAATTTGCTACCGGGCACAATTCAAAGTGCTGGCTTTAGCCTTTAAAGCCCTAAACGGTTCTGGCCCGACCTATCTGTCTGAACGCATCTCCCCCTATGAACCAGTTAGGACGTTAAGATCATCTGGGGAGGCCCTGCTCTCAGTCCCGCCGGCTTCACAAGCACGCCTGGCGGGGACGGGAGACAGGGCCTTCTCAGTAGTGGCCCCTCGGCTGTGGAACGCCCTTCCTACAGACATTAGATTGGCTCCCTCCTTACTGGCATTCCGGAAGAGTGTGAAGACCTGGCTCTTCGAACAGGCTTTCAACTAAGCAGTACAATTGAGTGATTATTGGAATGGAATAATGGACAACGAGATCGGATGCTGATTCTATTAATGAGATGTGATGGATTGTTATATTGCTGTACTGTTGTATTGACTGGTGTTAATTAATTGATATTACTGTTTTAATTGATTACTGATTTTGTATTGTCTTGTTGAAACTGATTGTTAACCACTCTGAGTCGCTTGAGGGCTGAGAAGAGCGGTATATAAATGAAGCAAATAAATAAATAAATAAATAAACAAGAATATTTTTGTCATGGAAATTACTTTGACCTTTATTTTTCCTGCCCCATCAACCACTTGATGGAAAGTACCTTCTTGTACCTGCAGACTTTGTGCTTAACCACAACCTTTGGCTTAACCACAACCCAACTTCCTATGTAAGCTCGAACTTTGTATGACCTCTACATGTCACTTCTTGTTTTTAAAACATTTTCTTCCATGCTGCTTATTTCATTCAAAGCCCTTGCTTAGCATTTGCTAATTTCACTCAAAAAACCTTTCAGATGTATTACATTTTGTCCTAAATCTGATAAGGAGGGTAAGAGATAAGACCTTTTAGTGAACATTGGTTTGTAAAGCTGCCATATATCAAAATTACCGCAATTTGAGGGCACATAATAGGTACATACATTCCAATGACATCCTTGTATACCTAACTAAGGGCACACTATAGGATTGTGTTGTGTAATCAACAAGAACTCATTGTTCTGATTGTCTGGAAGCTCCATTCCATTTCCTCTTGAAGCAACTTATAAAAGGCTTAGTTCAGTACTGGAGACTCAGATCCCGCAACCATGATGCAGGCTGGTTCCTTTGTCTTCTCCATCCTCATTGTAGGAGTCTTCCTCACATTATGGTCTGATCTACTTGGCATTCCTGGACAGGCTGAGGGTGCCAAGGGTCACTGTAAGTATGGGTTTTGTTGTTGCTGTTGTGTTTATTTACTTACTAGCCGTCCCCTGCCACGAGTTGCTGTGGCCCACATAGGGGTTCTGTGTGAGAAGCCACATTCCTGGTATCCCCAGAGTAAACAATAACCAACGATCCTTTTGGCCCATGAACATTGTTTAGGAGCCAGCATTACTTCAAGACAGACCGCAAAACATATCTATGAGTCCTTGTTTCTCTTTTACTTCGCAGCAACAGAACCGCCTAAAAAATGCAAACTGCCTGTAGATCCTGGAACTGGCAGTAAAAAAATAACGGCCTACTACTACAACGCAAAAACGAAGAAGTGCGAGACCTTCACTTATCATGGTTCTGGAGGCAATGGAAACAGATTCCCAAAGAAAAAAAATTGTGTCATCGATTGTCAACTTGGAAGTAAATAGAAATATTCTTCTCTAGTCAATTTTTAAAAGTTGCATTTATTGCTTAATCTTTGACATCTACAGCCGCATAGTAGGCTGTTTTCCACCAAATGAAGGGAGTTGTACCATTCATGGAAGAGAGGTAAAACAGTATTGGAAGCCAGACCATTGACCTATCCTTTTGATCAGTGTGAACTATTCTAGGGTGAGAAATGGTGTATCCACATCTTTTTTTGTTACATCTCTCCTCTTTCCTCACAGTTCTTCGTGTGGGTTACAGATGATGGGAGTTGTAGCCCCACAAGATCTTTGAGGTTCCTATTATCCATTTATTGGTCCATGATTTGAACATGAGGTCATGATTTGGTATTTTATATGGTCTTTAATCATATACCTCCGGTGGGAAGGTAAGGGCGCTCCATGCAGTCATGTTGTCCACATGACCTTGGAGGTGTCTATGGACAACACCGGCTCTCTGGCTTAGAAATGGAGATGAGCACCACGCCCCAGAGTCGGACACGACTGGACTTAATGTCAGGGGAAAACCTTTACCTTTACCTACTCTGTTTGATTGATTGATAGGTGTTTTACTTGCTTATATATTTAGATTGTTTATATTTTGATGAGATGTGTTTTACTGTTTATCTGTGCAGCACTGAATTTTTGCTGGATTTGTAAGCCACCTTAATACCCCTTCGGGGTCGAGAAAGGCGGGGTAGAAATAAAGTAAATAAATAAATAAACACATTTCATGGTTGGCTTTTGAAATTATATATATATATATATATATATATATATATATGTATGTATATATATATATATATATATATATATATATATAAGCTGGGGCTGAGAGCGGGAGCTCACACCGCTCACCGGATTCAAATCTGCAACAAGTTTAGCAGCTCAGGGGTTTAACCCACTGCACCACTGGGGGCTCCCAAACAGATATTTTGATGGGATGTGTTTTACTGTTTATCTGTGCCGCACTGAATTTTTACTGGATTTGTAAGCCATCTTAAGTCCCCTTCGGGGTCGAGAAAGGTGGGGTAGAAATAAAGTAAATAAATAAATAAACACATTTCTGTTATACACTGGCTGGCTTCTAAAATTATATATATATATATTAGGGCTGGGCGGTTTCGTTCGTTAATTTCGTAATTCGTTATTAATTCGTTATTTTTTTTATAACGAAGCGATATTGAACCATTCAAGAGCAACTAAAAATCGAAACGAATTTTTCAATTCGTTTCGTAATTGTTTAATTGTTTCGTAATTGTTTCGAAATCGTTTCGAAATCGTTTCGTTATTATTTCCGCATGTCTGGTGCAAGTTTTATAGTTGTTGTTTGTTTTATCAGTGATAAAAAAATAAATTATCACACCAACAGTCAACAACAGAGGGAGAGGGAAGCTTCAGAAGTTCCCCCTGTCCCATTTGGAGGTTTTTTTAGCGTATTGCGCGGTCGCGTCCGCCATTAACGAATCGATTCGTAATTGTTTCGTAATTGTTTCGTAATTTCCGAAATTTCGTAAATTTCGAACTTTTTTAAAGAAAAATTTCAGAATTCTTTTAAAAATTGAAACGCAAAAACCCCCTAAAAACGAATCGAGTTTAGAAACAAATTTTTCCGTGGTTGCCCAGCCCTATATATATATATATATATATATATATATATATATATATTTTTGCCGGATTTATAAGCCATCTTAAGTCCCCTTCGGGGTCGAGAAAGGTGGGGTAGAAATAAAGTAAATAAATAAATAAACACATTTCTGTTATACGTTGGCTGGCTTCTAAAATTATATATATACATAGTTTTATATTACATGTAATATTACCAATAATATTACTTACTTACTTACTTACTTAGGCGATCCCTCGCTTTCCGAGGATGATTGTCTTCCAATATTCTTGTGGGTCCGTATGTGGCTGTGGAGCCCTATTCTTGCTCTGCATCTTCTTCCGCAGTGAGGGCATTGGTTTCCAGGTGGAAGGCGGTCTCGGTCGGGGTTGGCTTGACGCGCCTTCCTCTTGGCACGTTTCTCTTTTTCGCCCTCCACTCGTGCCTCCTCAAATTCTGCAGCACTGCTGGTCACAGCTGACCTCCAGCTGGAGCGGTCAAGGGCCAGGGCTTCCCAGTTCTCAGTGTCTATGCCAGAGTTTATTACAATATAATGTAATATATAATATAATATAATATAATACAATATAATATTACAATATAATGGAATAGTGTAATATAGTAATATATAATACTGATATTGTATTATGCTAATAATTAATATAATATATTGTATGTATTTATACTTTGTAAGCCTCTCTGAGTCCCATTCGGGGTGAGAAGGGCGGCATATAAATGTCGTAAATAAATAAATAAATAAATAAATAAACTACTAGATATAACAAGCATAAACGATGAGTAGGAAAGTTGGGAGCTGTAGTCAGAACCCATGAGCTCCGTTTAAATTGTTGACCTACCCCATATCTTTCTTTAATGGCTACTGAAATTCAGAACATTGGATGCCATTTGACAGATTTTCTCTCTTCCTTCCACAGTAAAACCACTAGCATCATAATGCAAACTACAGACTGGAATATTCACAGATCTCTTACCATACCACTTGCTCTTTTATAATGAAAGCATTGAGAAAAGCCTGATGCTTCCCAGTCTACTGTATCAATCTTGGTGAAGATTTTTGCATACACTTCAATAAACTCTCATGGGTTTTCTTGCTTGTGCTGTTTATCTAAATGACTTTAGTGTCTATATGAGAGAATTGATGAGTACATATGAAAAATTAAATTAATACGTGCAGTTTTGTCTCCTAATTTGCTTTGACTTTGTTGTCCAAACACCGTCTCAATATGAAGCAGATCTGAACCAGGTACTTTGCTGCCTGGGGCCAAGAATAAAATGGTGCTACTTCACACTGCAACTTACTGGAAACATAAGAGTGATCTCCAGGACAGCTTTTTTATTTATCGTGTCATCCGCAACCAGAACATTGTATTACATTTCTAACAGAACAAAACAAACAAACAGATAAAAAAAAACACAAATTTTGCAAACTTGGTAGCTGATTAAATGTCCTTTGACCAGTATCTGGCCACTTGGAGTGCCTCTGGTGTTGCCGCAAGAAGGTCCTCCATTGTGCATGTGGCAGGGCTCAGGTTGCATTGCAGCAGGTGGTCAGTGGTTTGCTCTTCTCCACACTCGCATGTTGTGGATTCCACTTTGTAGCCCCATTTCTTGAGGTTGGCTCTGCATCTCGTGGTGCCAGAGCGCAGTCTGTTCAGCGCCGTCCAAGTCGCCCAGTCTTCTGTGTGCCCAGGGGGGAGTCTCTCATTTGGTATCAGCCATTGGTTGAGGTTCTGGGTTTGAGCCTGCCACTTTTGGACTCTCGCTTGCTGAGGTGTTCCAGCGAGTGTCTCTGTAGATCTAAGAAAACTATTTCTTGATTTAAGTCATTGACGTGCTGGCTGATACCCAAACAAGGGATGAGCTGGAGATGTCTCTGCCTTGGTCCTTTCACTATTGGCTGCTACTTCCTGGCGGATGTCAGGTGGTGCAATACCGGCTAAGCAGTGTAATTTCTCCAGTGGTGTAGGGCGCAGACACCCTGTGATAATGCGGCATGTCTCATTAAGAGCCACATCCACTGTTTTAGTGTGGTGAGATGTGTTCCACACTGGGCATGCATACTCAACAGCAGAGTAGCATAGGGCAGATGTCTTCACTGTGTCTGGTTGTGATCCCCAATACATAGAACTGACAACAGCTGGATTATCTTGCAAGAGCATGTTTGCATATGAAGGGAGAGAAATGCACAGAAGGTATACAACCTCTTCCAGCAACAAAACCACCAATAAAATGAAAAAAAAATCTAGCTGAATCTCCTATAAATGTGCCTTATTTTAGCACCTAAGGTACCGTATATTCTGGCATGTGTACTCAGCAGCAGAGTAGCATAGTGCAAAGGCAGATGTCTTCACTGTATCTGGTTGTGATCCGCAAGTTGTGCCAGTCAGCTTTCGTATGATATTGTTTCTAGCACCCACTTTTTGTTTGATGTTCAGGCAGTGCTTCTTGTAGGTCAGAGCACGGTCCAGAGTGACTCCCAGGTATTTGGGTGCGCTGCAATGCTCCAGTGGGATTCCTTCCCAGGTGATCCTCAGAGCTCGGGATGCTTGTCTGTTCTTAAGGTGAAAGGCACATGTCTGTGTTTTAGATGGATTAGGGATCAGTTGGTTTTCCCTGTAATAGGCAGTAAGAGCACGGAGAGCTTCTGTTCAACCATCTCAAAGCTCCCTGCTTGAGCGGTAATGGCATGATCATCAGCATAGATGAAACCCTCTGTCCCTTCTGGCAGTGGCTGGTCATTTGTGTAGATGTTGAACATGGATGGAGCGAGCACGCTCCCCTGAGGCAGGCCGTTCTTCTGTTTCCGCCATCTGCTTCTCTGGCCCTGGAACTCAACAAAAAAGCTCCTGTTTTGTAGCAGGTTTCCTATGAGGCGGGTGAGGTGGTAGTCCTTTGTGATATTATACATTTTTCTCAGGAGGAGGCAGTGGTTTATAAGCCGCTGACAGGTCTATGAAGACAGCTCCTGTGATCTGCTGCTTTTCAAAGGACAGCTAAGGATAGTGTGCTAGTTTAGGGGAAACATCCGCAAAAGATGTGCTATCCCAAAAGGATATTCTGTTCCTCAGGACAACAACAACAACAACAACAACAAACTTTATTTATACCCCTCCACCATCTCCCCAGTGGGGACTTGGAGCGGCTTACATGGGGCCAACCTGGACAACATATTACAGCAATAAAATCAAAGCATAAACAACAAACAACAACATCATCAAAATTACATAAGGAAAAAAAAGTAGTTATAAAATAACATTCTAATAAACACAATCACAGTAACGATAACAATGGGCGGTCCACATGTAAAGGATAAAACAATTAAAAGACTGTAATGAGATAAAATAGGAGCAAGATATTTACGGGTACTCATAAAACACACAGAGTTGTGAGGTTAAACTTCCCATTTGGAGGGCGCGAGCTCCAGTAGCAAAAACGTTGAGGGATGCAAAATGTCATGGTGTGCACTTACTCATCAAAGCCGCAGCGGAAGAGCCAGGTTTTAAGGTTCTTTTTGAACATTTCTAGTGAAGGGGCTTTTCTGATCTCTCCAGGTAAAGAGTTCCAAAGTCGGGGAGCCACAGAGGAGAAGGCTCTCTCCCTTGTACCCACAAGACAAACTTGTGAGATTGTAGGGGTGAAAGGAGGACCTCCCCCGAAGATCAAAGGGTTGGTACATAGAGAGAGATGTGGTCATGAAGGTAGGTGGGTCCCAAACCATTTAGGGCTTTGTAGGTGATGACCTGTACCTGGAATTGGGACCGGAAAATAAATGGCAGCCAGTGGAGCACCTCAAACATGGGAGTCGAGCGCTCCCTATAACTAGCCCCAGTTATTAATCTGGCTGCCGAGCATTAGACAAGTTGTAGTTTCCAGGCCATCTTCAAGGGTAGCCCCACATAAAGAGCATTACAGTAGTCCAGTCTAGACAAGGGAAGGATCCCCTTTTTACAGACACAATGCTTTGCTGTTTGCCCAGTTGTATTATTTATCTGGTCCAATTGAAGAGCAAAACAATGTTGCAATGACTAAACCATGGATGGGTGTGATCCTGGACTCATTGCTGAGCCTGGAGCCCCAGGTTTTGGTGATTGCACAGTTAAAACTTGTGAGCCATGTGAGCCAGTTGCGCCCGTACCTTGGGAAGTCTGACTTGGCCATGGTAGTCCAAGCTCTGGTTATATCCTGTATAGAGTACTGTAACGTGCTCTATGTGGGGCTGCCTTTGAAGACTGTTCGGAAGCTTCAAATGGTCCAATGGGCAACAGCCAGGTTACTAACTGGCATGGCGCTCAGGGAGCACACAACTCCTCTCTTGCACCAACTCCACTGGCTGCCAGTTTGCTTCCGGGCACAATTCAAAGTGCTGGCTTTAAAGCCCTAAACGGTTCCGGCCCAGCTTACCTGTCCAAACCCATCTCTCCCTATGAACCAGCTAGGCACTTAAGATCATCTGGGGAGGTCTTGCTCTTGGTCCTGCCTCCTTTGCAGATGCGACTGGCAGGGACAGGGCCTTGCATACAACAAAAATACCACTTATGTAAGATAAACAACAATAAAATCCAATAAACAGTTATATAAACATGTTATACTGTTCAACTTCACAGTGATAACAAAACAATATTGTCCAAATTTTAGTACAGTCGTATCTTCTTATGAGTAGCTCATAGATCAGCCGTCCACGACCGGTTTCGGCGTACTTCAGGCCTTCTTCTGGTGGACTGAAATTAATGTATAAATCAATATTTTGCTCCAGTTGCATACGTATAGAACATCTTATACTGAAATGTACTCAAAGAAATTAGTTAAGTCTTCACACTTGTTATTACAACAATATTTGTTGAACATATCTATTAAATGCTACAAGTTACAACACATTTAAGTACTTACAAAGTTATACACTTGAGAATTTGTTCTCGTCAGGAGATACAGATATTTGTCTCAGTGGTATCTACATCAAAGGAACGAAATGTGGCTATGAGAGTTTGAAAATTACTATATTAAAATGATTATTTTGTAGAAATATTAAATATTAAAGTATTTTACACATGAAGACATTAGTAAAGTCTTAACACTTGTTATTACAACAATATTTGTTGAACATATCCATTAAATACCATAAGTTACAACACATTTAAGTACTTACAAAGTTATATACTTGAGAATTTGTTCTCCTCAGGAGATACAGATATTTTGCTCAGTGGTATCTACATCAAAGGAACGAAATGTGGCTATGAGAGTTTGAAAATTAATATGTTAAAAATGATTATTTTGTAGAAATATTAAAGTATTTTACACATTCAGAGGGTACTCACATGATACTCTGCTCTATGCTGAGTTCTGGCTGTGAGTATGGGAAAGATCTGTGGGTTCCCTCTAATTAAAGGGAAAAGAACTACTTCAGGTGAAAAAGAGGCGCTCAGGTGAAAAATAGAAGGGACAGGGCCTTCTCAGCTGTGGCCCTTCGGCTATGGAACACCCTCCCTAGGGATATCAGATCAGCCCCCTCCCTCCTAACATTTCGAAAGAAAGTTAAAACCTGGCTTTTTGAGCAGGCATTTGCAGATGCAGTGTAACAGATGAATTAGACCCGAGGGCATTTCTCCGGCCCGCATGGCCTGGCCTGGAAAAGTGCGATGGAAAAGTGATTTTAGTGATGAGATGCTGAGGATTTGTGTTTTATGGTTTTTATTGTTCTACTTTTTTATATGCTCTATATTATATTTTATCATTTTAACTATATTTTATGTTGTGGGGGGCATTGATTCCTGACTGTAAACCACCTCGAGTCACCTTCAGGTTGAGAGAGGCGGTATATAAATATGGTAAATAAATAAATATACAGGGAGCAGAGGCCAACCACCTATTATGACCTCCTTCATTTGCCTGGCCTGACATCTTAATGCTTCACCGAGAGTGAGGTCTCCCAGTTCTGGTTCTCCTTTTGGATGACTTGCAGCCCGGGTTTTGGGTAGGTTGTGTGAAATAAAACCCGCTTCCATGTGGGTTTAATTCCTGTGTGGAAGCACCCTTGGAAAGAAATGCTGAGAGATTATTTTGGGCCAAAGAAGATCTCACTTAGAGCCAGAGGCAGTACAGTGGAAGCAAGTCACAGTGGTCACTTTTCAGGCTCTAGGCCAACCTGTTGGAGCAAGTATGTGCAAAGTAAATTTTACAAGAAAGAGTCAGCAAAAGAATGGGTTAAAGAGAGGGGAGGAGGGAGTGAAAACGATTGAAGGAATTTTGGAGAGATAGCGTTGCCAAGCACCAGGGGAAGAGATGTGTGTGAGAGGTGAAGAGAGAACAAAATGACCCGGCAGAGATGGGAGGAGAGAAAAATGGCACAGAATGTTGTGGTTGGTTTTTTTTTTTTAACAAAGAGGGACAAAGAGAAGCAGAGGTGTAGTTCAATTGAAAGATAAAGTCAAGAGGGAAAAATAGGTAAGGTAGGTAAAGGTTTTCCCCTGACATTAAGTCCAGTCGTGTCCTACTCTGGGGTGTGATGCTCATCTCCATTTCTAAACCGAAGAGCCGGCGTTGTCCATAGACACCTCCAAGGGAAAAATACAGTGTGCCGTCGCGCTTGGGGGCTATTAGTCTTAATGAAGGAGGGATGGACGTGGCACCTTTCCCCCAAGGGAAAAGCATCATAAAAAAGCATCAGCATCATAGCACCTGTCTATGTTGATCACATGCCACTAAAAATAACATTCCAGCATTCAATGAGAAGTTTTAATAGGAACAGGAACCTCTTTCAAAGAACAAATGTTCCTGTTAATGGATTCATTGTTCGTGCAACCCTCTCCCATTTCCTCCTAGAGCACCTCATAACATGGTTTAAGTGAAGTTCTGGGCATTCACATTAAGCATCCATGGGTGCACCATGAAAATAATGTAGATTATGCTATGGAATCCTAGTATTGGTAGCTTGGTGAGGTATCAGCATTCTTTGGTAGAGCAGCTCATAAGACTACAGCCTCCAAAGATCTATAGCATTGAGCCATGGCAGTTAAAGTTATGTCAAATTACACCCATTCTACAGTGTTGTGGGTGCAGGATGAAAATCATTACTTGATGCTTGGCCCCTCCATATATATCACCACACATTTAGCTACCCCTGCATTTCTCCAGCACAGTGTCATTCAGTGCCTTTCTCCGGGATAATGCATTGGGTTGAGCATTGGACTATGATGTCAGAATCCAGGATTCAATTCGCTATTTGATCATGGAATATTGGGCAAACCATACATTCTCTGCCCCAGAAAACTATGTGACAGGTTCTAGGGTTGCTATGAGTTGGAAATGATTGTAGGGATTTGGGACCGATGTAGATGGTTCACCCCAGGAGGCTGATGGATCTAGATGGATTCCTGATGGCTCTTGAGGATTTTCTTGTGACTTCGCCAATGATAATAATAATATTTATTTATCGTGTCATCCGCAACCAGAACACTGTATTACATTTCTAACAGAACAAAACAAACAAACAGATTTAAAAAAACAAACACAAATTTTGCAAACTTGGTAGCTGATTAAATGTCCTTTGACCAGTATCTGGCCACCTGGAGTGCCTCTGGTGTTGCCGCAAGAAGGTCCTCCATCGTGCATGTGGCAGGGCTCAGGTTGCATTGCAGCAGGTGGTCAGTGGTTTGCTCTTCTCCACACTCGCATGTCTGGTATTGCACCACCTGACATCTGCTGGGAAGTAGCAACCAATAGTGAAAGGACCAAGGCAGTGACACCTCCAGCTCATCCCCTGTTTAGATATCAGCCAGCACGTCAACGACTTAAATCAAGAAATAGTTTTCTAAGATCTACAGAGACACTCGCTGGAACACCTCAGCAAGAGAGAGTCCAAAAGTGGCAGGCTCAAACCCAGAACCTCAACCAATGGCTGATACCAAATGAGAGACTCCCCCCTGGGCACACAGTGGACTGGGCAACTTGGAAGGCGCTGAACAGACTGCGCTCTGGCACCACAAGATGCAGAGCCAACCTTCAGAAATGGGGCTACAAAGTGGAATCCTCGACATGCGAGTGCGGAGAGGAGCAAACCACTGACCACCTGCTGCAATGCAACCTGAGCCCAGCCACATGCACCATGGAGGACCTTCTTGCAGCAACACCAGAAGCACTCCAAGTGGCCAGATACTGGTCAAAGGACATTTAATCAACTACCAAACTCACACATTTTGTATTTTCTCTGTTTGTTTGCTTTGTTCTGTTAGAAATGTAATATAATTGACTGGCTGCCCTGACACGAGAAAATAATAGATATCTGTGGTGTTGTTGTTGTTCATTTGTTCAGCCGTTTCCGACTCTTCGTGTCCTCATGGACCAGCCCACGCCAGAGCTCCCTGTTGGCCGTCACTGCCCCCAGCTCCTGCAAGGTCAATCCAGTCACTTCAAGGATGCCATCCATCCATCAGATATCTGTATAGTCAGAGAGATTTTCCTGTGACCTCGGCAGGTGATTTTGTTGAAGCTTCGGTTGACCTCTGGAATGGGGAAATGGCCAGGGCGGTGGACACCAAAATACTCCTGAATGTCCCTTCTCATGGAGCAGAGCCAAACAAGCACCTTGGTTTTCCAAGGAGTTGGGGGTGATGAAGCAAGTGAGGTGAGGATTAGAGCAACTTTGGAGAAGGACTCGAAGTGAATCTGACCAGGCATGGGCAAGAGCATATTTGAAAGTCTAATGTTCGGCAATGAAGGCAGTAGAGAAATCGTCCCTTGCTGCCACCATTCCAGTGTCCTTGCCAATGAACTCATTATTCCAGTTGTCTGCAGGAACCTTTTAATTTCCTCTTGAAGCAATTTATAAAGGCCTTAGCTTAGCTCCAAGGACTCACACCCAGCAACCACGATGAAGGCTGGTTCCTTCGTCTTCTCCATCCTCACTGTAGGAGTCTTCCTCACATTATGGTCCGATCTGCTGGGCATTCCTAGACAGGCTGAAGGTGGTAAGAGCTTCATTCTTGACCCTTATTTATAATTATGGGTGTTATCACTATTTATTTTACTTATTTGTCGTGTCAGAGCAACCAGTCCATTATATTACATTTCTAACAGAACAAAGCAAACAAACAGACAAAATACAAAACTTGTTGGTTTGGTAGTTGATTAAATGTCCTTTGACCAGTATCTGGCTACTTGGAGTGCTTCTGGTGTTGCTGCAAGAAGGTCCCCCATTGTGCATGTGGCAGGGCTCAGGTTGCATTGCAGCAGGTGGTCAGTGGTTTGCTCTTCTCCACACTCGCATGTCGAGGATTCCACTTTGTAGCCCCATTTCTGAAGGTTGGCTCTGCATCTCGTGGTGCCAGAGCGCAGTCTGTTCAGTGCCTTCCAGGTCGCCCAGTCCACTGTGTGCCCAGGGGGGAGTCTCTCATTTGGTATCAGCCATTGGTTGAGGTTCTGGGTTTGAGCCTGCCATTTTTGGACTCTCGCTGAGGTGTTCCAGTGAGTGTTTCTGTAGATCTTAGAAAACTATTTCTAGATTTAAGTCATTGACTTGCTGGCTGATACCCAAACAGGGGATGAGCTGGAGATGTCTCTGCCTTGGGCCTTTCACTATTGGCTGCTACCTTCCGGCGGATGTCAGGTGGTGCAATACCGGCTAAGCAGTGTAATTTCTCCAGTGGTGTAGGGCGCAGACACCCCGTGATAATGCGGCATGTCTCATTAAGAGCCACATTCACTGTTTTAGTGTGGTGAGATGTGTTCCACACTGGGCATGCATACTCAGCAGCAGAGTAGCACAGCGCAAGGGCAGATGTCTTCACTGTATCTGGTTGTAATCCCCAGGTTGTGCCAGTCAGCTTTTGTATGATATTGTTTCTGGCACCCACTTTTTGCTTGATGTTCAGGCAGTGCTTCTTGTAGGTAAGAGCACGGTCCAGAGTGACTCCCAGGTATTTGGGTGCGCTGCAATGCTCCAGTGTTATCTCTGTAGTATGAATTAATTAATTAATTAATTAATATCTTGCATTCCCTCCAAAATTGGGACTTAAGGTGCCTTACAGTTTAAAAGAGGATTGACAATAACACTGCCTGAAAGATGTTCACTCCCTAAGGATCCTGGAACTGGCAAAAAGAATATAAAGGTCTACTACTTCAATCCGAAGAGCAAGTACTGTGAGGCATTCATTTATCGTGGTTCTGGAGGCAATAAAAACAGATACAAGAATAAAAAAGATTGCAAAGCTAAATGTTGACTCCGAAGTAAGTAGAAAGAAATTGTACTGATTGCCAAACCTTTTATATCTGCAGCCATGTAATAGAAGAGAGTTGTCCTGTTGGCAGAAGTGAGGTACAATAATGTTGGGAGCCAACATAGACCAACCTTGAACATTGATCTACCCTTCAGCTCAGTAGGGACTACCTTAGACTGAAAAACTGTGAATATCCAGATCCTTTTTGTTATCTCTCTATATGCCTCACAGTTATCCATGATGGTTGCAGGATTTGTAGGCCCTAAAGATTCTTGGGGCTCTTGTTGTCCATTGTGGAAATATGCTGGCTGGCTTCTCAAGCCCTACTAGATGTAAACAGCAGAAACAAGGAGAAAGGGTTGCAGTCAGACACAATATTTGGCGGACTCATGAATTCCTTTGCTTTGATGGGTTAGATCAGGGGTCCTCAAACTTTATAAACAGAGGGCCAGGTCACAGTCCCTCAAACTGTTGGAGGGCCAGATTATAAGGTTGTTGTGATGAAGGCTTGATGAAAATACGTAATACACATATTGGAAAATATATTTGATATAACCATATTAGAAATAGGAGTTAGAAAATATATAAGAGAAATGTATGTATGCATGGCTATTTCACTGGACTTCTTAAAAGCTGCAAAATTAGAAACGCCAGCATCTAGGAAAGGAATGTGGTGCCTGGCATTTCAAGAGGCCGATAAGGTGCGGAACCAGGCACCTCATCGTAAGTTTGACTAATGAAGTGTCCATTAAGAAGTTTCAGGAATATGTTATCTTAGGATGGATGGAGACACTTGCTATCAGGTCTTGGAGACATCCTGGCGCTGGAGTTCATTAATTTATTATTTATTATTTATTTCGAGGTTTTATATACCGACCCTCTCACCTTCAAAGAGGGATTCGGACCGGTTCACAACATGTGTTAACATACAAAGAATATACAATAACAACACAATGCCACTTCATAACACGATTAAAATATCAGCACTATACACATTAAAACATTATCATCACAGTTAAAAGAGCCAAATCGTCCGACACCATCACAATCCCATTCATCATCCTCCTTTCATGTGGGCAAAGAATTAAATCAGTTGTCAAATGCCGCGTTCCACAACCAGGTCTTTGTTAGTTTCCTGAACGTCATGAGGGAGGGGGCAGTTCTGATCTCTAATGGCAGGGAGTTCCAAAGTCGAGGGGCCACCGAGAAGGCCCTGTCCCTCGTCCCCACCAGCCGTGCTTGTGCAGGCGTTGGGACTGAGAGCAGGGCCCCTCCAGACGATCTTAGTGGTCTTGATGGTTCGTAGGGGAGAATACGTTCGGAGAGGTAAACAGGGCCGGAGTCATTTAGAGCTTTATAGGTTAACACCATTAATAGCCACTCTTTAGATAGAACACTAATGAAGATTGACAAGGTGTTGAATTTGAAAATATGCTATTGAAGTCAATGTAAAAGTAGAAGTTTGTGACGCACATTGTGATGTCTCTATGATGCATGAATAATTATTTCAAAAAGTATATAAACTCAGCATTTCTTTTGTTCTGTACCCTTCTTTCCTGGCTTACCAGGAGGTCCATATCCGGTTGGCGCCAACCGAGAATAAAGCGTGCTTTCCAGTACCCAGGATCACTCTTTGTCTCTTTTCCTAAAACATTCTTCTTCTTGGGTTGTTGTAGGTTTTTTGGGCTATATGGCCATGTTCTAGAGGCATTTTCTCCTGACGTTTCACCTGCATCTATGGCAAGCATCCTCAGAGGTACCTCACTACCTCTGAGGATGCTTGCCATAGATGCAGGCGAAACGTCAGGAGAAATGCCTCTAGAACATGGCCATATAGCCCGAAAAACCTACAACAACCTAATGATTCTAGCCATGAAAGCCTTCGACAAGGCCAGATTATAATTTGGTGCCTGGCAGATCTTACCAGGTGTTTAATGAATTCGGAACCGTGGTTTGTTCCAAACTAATTTGTTTTTTTCTGCCGGTGTGACGGCGTGAGTGGCGCCACCTATGTATAGAACTGTTAGTTGTAAGACTTAAACTGTTGTATCATGCTTAATCCTGCCCCTTTTTACACTGCTTATGTATAGTTGTATGGATTGGTTGCTTGTAGCTGTCAATCAGTACTGTTTGCCTCCACCTTTTCCTGCAAGAGGGGAGAACTTCCTTTTTCTTCATTCTGCCATCAGAGTTCATACCAGATGGACATTAGTAAGAGACTTGATTCTAAAGGACCCTGATTTAAGTTACCTCTTAGCACCAGTTCTGAGGTTTTTTACCCCTGGGACTCATGCTTTATGTCCAGATCGTCCTGGACAATTATTGAGGAGACCCAGGCGCCTTCAAGCCGGTTCTTTTGGCACCAAAGGAAGATCCTGAATCTTCAAAACATAGGCCATCTGAACTGGGGTTGTGGTTTGCTCCGGCATTCACAGCCATTGAGGAAAGAGGAAACTTGGTGAGGCTTCTCAGCTTCAAACCCCTTGGACCCAGGACTAATTGAGACTGTAACGTATGTTTTCCTTCACCCCTCTAAAGCATTGTTTTGAAGAAATGACTTTGTGATAAATAAAACATATTTTGAGCTATTTACACTATTTTGGGTTTTTGGGAGTTCCAGTTTCCTATAGGAGGGCAAGAAGCAATCCCTTGGGGGAAAGATGCCACATCCGCCCCTCCTTTATTGAGAATAATAGCCCCCAGGCGCGACGGCACAGCCGGCATCATTTGGATGCCTTCAGTAAAAACCCAGACCTGTCCCACTATTTGGACCTGTCTGGATGGCTCTTAGTTTAGCACTGGGATAGCAGAATCCCATACATATTTTCCCCAAAAGAAGCCCCAGTGAATTCAGTGGGGCTTACTATCAGGTAAATGAACTCGGGATTGCAGTTCTTTTTTCTTTTTACACTCGAGAAGAAAGTTGTTTTTCTTATCTTGGTGTCTTTCTTTAATGACTACGGAAGTTCAGAATATTTGAATGCCATTGTTCACAAGTGACAGAATCTCTCTCTATTCCTTCCACAGTACAACAATTAGCCCTATCATGCAGAAGAGAGGCTGGAACATTTATAGATCCATTTACATGCCACTGGTTCTTACAAAATAAAGGCACTTGGAAAAAATATCTGATACTTCCCAGACTACTATGCAAATTTTGGTGAAAATCTTTGCATGCTCTTCAATTAACTCTTTGTTTTATTGTTTTAATTAATGCTATATGTATTGGTTTTAATGACTGTTTTGTATTTGATTGTGTTATATTATTGTAATTGTGATGTAGCGGTCTTGCACCGTTACTATTGTAAGCCATCCTGAGTCCCCCTTCGGGGGTAGAGAAGAGATGGGGTACAAATGCGAGAAATAAATAAATATAAATAAATAATTTCCGGAGATGTACTGACCTTAATGACTAATGAAAGAAATGAAAATGAACAGGAAACAAAATTACCGTAGGAGTCTCCTGTACAAATTTTGCTGAAGATCCTTACACACTCTGCAATATTTCTTGTTGTTTATTCGTTCAATTGCGGGACCACATGGATCAGCCCACGCCAGAGTTCCCTGTCGGCCGTGGCCACCCCCAGCTCCTTCAGAGTCTAGCCCAGGGGTTCTCAATAGGGCTGGGCAACCACGGAAAAATTTGTTTCTAAACTCGATTCGTTTTTAGGGGGTTTTTGCGTTTCGATTTTTAAAAGAATTCCGAAATTTTCCTTTAAAAAATTTCGATATTTACGAAATTTCGTAAATTACGAATCAATTACGAATCGATTTCGAAACAATTACGAATCGATTTGTTAATGGCGGGCGCGATCGTGCAATACGCTAAAAAAACCTCCAAATGGGACAGGAAGCTTCCCTCTCCCTCTGTTGTTGACTGTTGGTGTGATAATTTATTTATTTTTCACTGAGAAAACAAACAGCAACCCTAAAACTTGCACCAGACATGCGGAAATAATAACGAAACGATTTCGAATAAATTACGAATCGATTTCGAAACAATTACGAAACGATTACAAAACGAATTGAAAAAATTCGTTTCGTTTTTTAGTTGCTCCTGAATGGTTCAATATCGCTTCGTTATAAAAAAAAATAATGAATTAATAACGAATTACGAAATTAACGAACGAAATCGCCCAGCCCTAGTTCTCAACCTTCCTCATGCTGCAACCCCTTAATACAATTCCTCATGTTGTGGTGACCCCCAACCATAAAATTATTTTCCTTCCTACTTCATAACTGTCATTTTGCTACTGTTATCAATCGTAATGTAAATATCTGATATGCAGGATGTATTTTCATTCACTGGACCAAATTTGGCACAACCACCCGATATGCTCAAATTTGAATACTGGTGGGGTGGGGTGGGGGGGTTGATTTTGTCATTTGGGAGTTGTAGTTGCTGGGATTTATAGTTCACCTACAATCAAAGAGCATTGTGAACTCTACCAACAACGGAATTGGACCAAACTTGGTACACAGAACTCCCATGGCAAACAGAAAATATTGGAACGGTTTGGTGGGCATTGACCTTGAGTTTTGGAGTTGTAGTTTGCCTACATCCAGAGAGCACTGTGGACTCAAACAATGATGGATCTGGACCAAACTTGGCACGAATATTCAACATGACCAAATGTGAACACTTGTGGAGTTTGGGGAAAATAGTCCTTGACATTTTGGGAGTTGTAGTTGCAGGGATTTGTAGTTCACCTACAATCAAAGAGCATTCTGAACCCTACCAATGATAGAATTGGGCCCATCTTCCCATATAGAACACCCATGACCAACAGAAAATACTGTGTTTTCTGATGGTCTTTGGTGACCCCTCCGATACCCCTCTCATGACCCCCCCCCTTACGGGTCCCGACCCCCAGGTTGAGAACCGCTGCCACGCCTGCTCTCTCCTCCCTTAATTCTACAGTCAGAGGCGGCCCTAGGTAATTTTCAATGGTAAGCAAACAGTATTTTGCCCCCCCCCCCCAAACCAATCATTGATATATATTTTCTGTTTGTCATGGGAGTTCTGTGTGCCATATTTGGTTCAATTCCATCATTGGTGGAGTTCAGAATGCTCTTTGATTGTAGGTGAACTATACATCCCAGTAACTACACTTGCCGCACTTGCTCCCTTGCCTGGCCCGCTTTGGGTCCAGAGGCGTGCCTGAAGACCCGGAGTGTGCACCAAAAGTCACCTCTTCTCCTGACTTTCTCCTCAGCCATTGGGACCAGAGAGAGAGAGAGAGAGAGGTGGAGATGCCCACCTTTCCTGAAGGTAGGCGCAAAAACAAAGGAGGGAGTGGAGGTGGGAGATACCTCCAGCCGGAGGGGCTCTCTCTCTCTCTCTCTCTCTCTCTCCCTCTCTCTTGGTCCCAATGGCTGAAGAGAAAGTCAGGAGAAGAGGCAACTTTTGGTGCGCACGCTGGGGTCTTCAAACACGCCTCCGGACCCGAAGTGTGCCAGGCGAGGCAGCTCCGCACCTTGGCCCACCCGCGGATTGGGGAGAGGAGAGGAGGAGGGTGGAGCGCCAGGGGATCGGGAAAGGGAGCCGGTCATGGGGAAGGGATCGAACACGGAGAACGATTGAGCGCCGGCTCTGCTCGCGCACCTGGTGGCCGGGTGGAGCAGGAACGAGAGGGGCGAGGTGAGGCTCAAGGGCCCGGCCCCTTTGGGAAGAGGATCACCCAGCAGCGAGGCAAGAAAGCCGAGGCTCCCCCGGACTGCTAGGGCTGTTGTGAGCTGAGGGGGCGCTCCTCAAGTGGTGGTCGAGGGGCATTTACAGAGGCGCCTCTGCGCCCCTGGCAAAAAAAGTGTTCTGCGACCGCTTACTTCGCGTAATGGACGAGCCACCCCTGTTCCTAACCCATCTAAACACAGACATGTGCTTTTCACCGTAAGAACAGACAAGGATCCCGAGCTCTGAGGATGACCTGGTAAGGAATCCTACTGGAGCATTGCAGCACACCCAAATACTTGGGAGTTACCCTGGACCGTGCTCTGACCTACAAGAAGCACTTCCTGAATATCAAGCAAAAAGTGGGCACTAGAAACAATATCATACGAAAAGCTGACTGGCACAACCTGGGGATCGCAATCAGATACAGTGAAGACATCTGCCCTTGCGCTGTGCTACTCTGCTGCTGAGTATGCATGCCCAGATAAGACACAAAGAAGATGCTGGGGTCGATGTCCCTTTTTTTTTAAAAAAAAAATTTTTTTTTTAATTTGGAATATGTTGCTCTTTAGATAGAGCGGATAGAAAGAGAAAATAGTAGATCAAGAACTGCTTTATGTAATATTTACATGGAAAGGGTGGGAACAATACTATCAGAAAAGTTGGAAGGACATTTAGAGATAAGGGTGGAGGAGGGGGAGGGGGAGGGAAGCGAAGTGAACGGACTGACGCTCGAGACAAGACACGCATGCGGGTACATGAAGACAGAACAAATATAACGGGAATAAGGCAAAATAAGAAGAAAGGGGGAAAAAAAGCCATACACACTATATGACGGCAACAGCAACAATTACAACAAGGACGGTAACAACAACGACAACAACAGTGGACAAGGGTGTCCGTTAAAATACTTCCAGGAGTTCCCGTGCAGAAACTTGTGAGATAACGATGAGTTAATCTCTTTGTCGTCCTTTTCTTATATGACTCACTCGTCGGTTTCTTATTGATTATCCTTTGAGTTTCTTCATTGCGCATTAGTGATATAAATTTCCTTATTTAGCCCTTTAATATATTCTAGAAAGTTTCCCCAATCTGTTTTAGGTGGTTTCGTTATGCTCTGTGATATTTTTTGGGTTAGAATGCCCATGTTCATAATGTCCCATACTTTTAGGAGCCATTGCTCCGGTGTTGGGGTTTCTTTAGCTTTCCAATTTCTAGCTAATACTAATCTAGCCGCTGTGGTGAAATAGAAGAATAATTTTTCTGAATTTTTATCTTTAATGGTGTCTATAATTCCTAATAGCATTGCCTCTGGCTTGAATTCTATTTTTTCTTTTAGTATTGTTCCAATCATTTTATAAATTTCATGCCAGAAGTTCTTTATCTTTTTACACTTCCACCACATATGAAAGTAGTTACCTTTACACTTTTCGCATTTCCAGCACATACCACTGATTTTGCCTTTGCTGAACTTGGATATCTTTTCCGGAGTAAGGTACCATCTGTAAAATGTTTCATACCAGTTCTCCTTCAATTCGGATGCATAGGTATATTTTATTTTATTACACCAAACTTCCTCCCACTCGGTCATGTTTATGGATCTGCCTATATCTTTAGACCCTTGTGGAGAGGTTTGAAAAGGAAAAAACGGGGTTGGGGGAAGAGACTTTTCGAAGGTTGTCTCGCCCCCTTTGTTGTGTGTTTAGAAGTTTGCCAAGCAAAAATCCTATTTGATGGCCCAACTCCGATGTCAAAAAGGAATTTCTGTTCTATTTTCCATGCAAACATGTTTTAAGATAAGAGTTCTTTTATGATAGCTGATTGCCTTTTCAGAGCCGAGGGCAGCTTCCTTGTAGATTTCCTCCAAGGAGAGGGGAAGGGGGCAAAAGGGTCAGGGCAAGGTCAAATACATGAAGGGAAATATAGAAATACAGGAGAAAATATGAAAATATAGAAATCATAATACAGAGAGTAAACCCAACTACCTTCCCCCAGTGTCCATAGTTCATATTATTCATAGGAAGGTCCATAAAGGGAAATATCCATGAGGGGGAAAGAGAGTCCCTTGTTTGTGAGATGGGGGACCATCAGGAGCCCAGGTGTGCCTCAGATGGAAAAAGTCAAATACTTTTGTGGCACGATTTTCAGTAATAAATTGGTTACTTTCTGCTGTAAACATATGAAAATAGAGCATAAAGCCTTGATTAAATGATACACACCAAACTGACCAAGGCTTAACCCTTATTATCCAGCCTGGCGTCCTTGCCCTTAGCAAAACTATAAGTTACTATCTCTTATTGGGGGGGGGGGTCATGTTCGACTTCAGGCCCGTTGCCGTTGTTCTCCTCTAGGGTGTTGCTCATCTCTATTTCTAAGCCTATAATAATAATAATAATAATAATAATAATAATAATAATAATAATAATACTTTATTTATACAAGGCCACCATGTCCCCAATGGGGACTCCGGGCGGCTAACACGAGGCCAAGCCCTTCTAAAAATACAATATAACACAATAAAATACAAAATAGCAAACAAAACACATCCCAAAAAATAAAAATAAAATAAAATAAATTACAATAACAAAATGAAATAATAAAACAAATCCACACAATATAAAATTGAATAGGGTGGGCAGGCCAAATGGAAAAGATAAAATGCTAAAACCCTGGGTGAGGTAGGAGTAGGAAACATGCAAATGAGGGGGGAACGAAACAATGGGGACAGGCTTTCAGTATAAAATGGGGGGAAAGTGCGTCATAGGGGGAACACTATAGATGGGGCAACACAACTGGTGTGAAAGGTCACTCTTCAAAGGAACATCGAAATAGCCAGGTTTTCAGATTTTTCTTGAAGTCTGCTAAGGAGAAGCTTGCCTAATCTCACCAGGTAGTGAGTTACAAAGACAGGGAGCCACAGCAGAGAAGGCTCTCTCCCTTGTTCCCACTAATCTTGCCTGTGACAGTGGGAGAGGTGAGAGGAGAACCTCCCTGGAGGATTGGAGACGTCGTGCAGGTTGGTGGCAGGAGATGCGGTCACGAAGGTAGGTGGGTCCCAAACCATTCAGGGCTTTATAGGTGATGACCTGAACCTTGAATTGGGACCGGAAGATGAATGACAGCCAATGGAACTCCTTAAACAGGGGGTTTGACCGCTCCCTGTAATTTGCCCCAAAGAGACGGCATTGTCCGTAGACACCTCCTAGGTCATGTGGTTGGCATGACTGCATGGAGCGCCGTTACGTTCCCACCAAAGAGGTACCTCTTGATCTCACATTTGCATGTTTTTGAACTGAAAGGTTGGCAGAATCTGGGGCTAGCAGTAGGAGCTCACATGGCTCCCTGGATTCGAACCGCCGACCTTTTGGTCAGCAAGTTCAGCTCAGCACTGCACCACCGAGGGCTCCTTAGCCACTACTAGACTGCTTTGCATGACTGGAACTGGCCACTTCACTCTGCTTAAGCTTGATTTCTCATTGATTCAGTACCTCTGCACACAGGAGATTCTCAGTCAGACTTTATGCTGCTAATGAATGGCTGGGAACATATGGTCTTTCCTAGGGGAGGGAAGGATGTGCGCCACCCCATTGCAGCCATTGTTAGTGATGAGAAGATATTGGAAAAAATAGATATTTATTGATTTGTGCATAAATTGTATGTATTTTTCAATTACTGAAATGCATAGAAAAATCAGGCTCTCTCTCTGTGTGTGTAAGAAACCCAATGCTGACAAGGCAAGCAAGCTGCGTCCAGCCAGCAAGAGGGAGGGGGGAACATTCCAGGAGAGAGAGATAAGCCACAGGCTGGTACGAAAAGCCCAGTGTCTTCCTTCTAGGAAAGGAGCCAATGCCCCCCCCCTCTCTTGACAGGTCAGAGTGGGCCCCTTGATGGATGACTGTAAGATGCTTGCTCTTCAGCAAGACACAGAGACATGCTTTTGCATGTTGGAAGTTAGAACTTGATATTTCTTTGATGCTAAGATGATGTAGGAATGACGATAATGTATGTAGTAGCATGTTTCTTTGTTTGACTCCGATTGGAGACTATAAAAGGCACAGTCAATGCCTCTATCATGTGCTCTGGTTTTGCTTTTGTGACATGAGTCCACTCCAGGGCCCCAGCTGGTAATAAAGCCATGCTTTTCAGACCTTCAGGACCTCTCTTTGTCTCTTCTTTTCCTGAAACTTTTCCCCTGCCATTTCATTAGTGCTCATATTTTATTTCAACTAAGATAATGTTTATATTGCAGTCATCGTTGAATTTCCATATGGTTGTCTGGAAATACTCTAGGCCTATCGGACAGAGCGAGGTGGATCCCATCAGTGAAAACACAAGGGGACAGCTGAGAAGGCTAACCATCTAGATCAGTGGTTCTCAACCTGGGGCCCCCCAGTTGTTTTGGCCTACAACTCCCAGAAATCCCAGCCAGTTTACCAGGATTTCTGGGAGTTGAAGGCAAAAAACATCTGGGGACCCCAGGTTGAGAATCACTGATCTAGATCTTCCCAGAAACCTGGGCAATTCCCTTTCATGCAGAACAGAGACGAATATGCATCCCATGCCTTAAACTCCTTCATCCCTTAAACTAGCACTCTCCCCTTTGCTATGTTGGAGAAAATTATTTATATTTCCAGAATGTTGCAGTGAGAAGGAAGCAGCAGTCTGCTTGACCTCTAAATAGGAAAGAGAGTGATGCACCATTTTGTTCTTGACCCCAGAAAGCCCAATTCCTGGTTCAGACTGCTCAATATCGAGACAAAGGCACCTGGTCCAATAATCTGAATTCAGCAGTCATTAAAGAAAAACAGCAAAGTGAAAGCAAATTAGGAGACAAAGCTCCACTTGCAAATAAATGCCTTGTTTGCTTTAGAAGGATTTAAACAAATAAAGGAAATGACCTATTAGCATGTGGACCTTTGTCTTCTGTTTGGCTATAAAGTTTCATATTCAGTTCTCTCATTTAGAAAAAAAAAGTCATCTCTGTAAATAGAGCACAAGGAGGAAAAAAAAACATCATATGCAGGAAGAAGAGAAGAGTTTATTGAAGAGCATGCAAAGATTTCCACTGAGATCGGTACAGTAGTCTGGGAAGCACCAGAGTTTTCCCAAGTGCCTATATTTTAAAAGAGCAGTAGTACATTAATGTATCTGTAAATGTTCCATCCTCCGGTCTGCATCATTCACATTTAAGTGTTTCTGTGGAACAAAGGAAGAAAGACTGTCACATGGGAACTCCAATGATCTGAATTTCAGTAGTCATTAAAAAAGGATGAGAGTAGCCCGAGAGAACTTCTGGAGGCCCTACCCCCCTCTCCCCAAGACTCCACACTGAAGAAAGACAACGAGATTAAAAACACAACTTTCTTATAAACTGTTAGCAAAAGCCCTGAGTTCAATTACTGGATATTAAGTTCCACTGCAGACACTGGCGCTTCGTGTTGCATAAATCTGTGTGCGATCCAGGTATTCCCAGGGGCGGCTCGTCCATTATGCAAAGTAAGCGGTCGCAGAACACTTTTTTTTGCCAGGGGCGCAGAGTCACCTCTGTAAATGCCCCTCGACCGCCACTTGAGGAGCACCCCCCCAGCTCACAACAGCTCTAGCAGTCAGGGGGGAGCCTCGGCTTCCTTTCCTCACTGCCGGGTGATTCTCTTCCTGAAGGGGCCGTGCCCTTGAGCCTCGCCTAGCCCTTGACATATGCGAGTTGTAGTTACTGGGATGTATAGTTCACCTACAATCAAAGAGCATTCTGAACTCCACCAATGATGGAATTGAACCAAATATGGCACACAGAACTCCCACGACAAACAGAAAATATATATCAATGATTGGTTTTGGGGGGGGGGGGTGCCAAAATACTATTTGCTTACCATTGAAAATTACCTAGGGCCGCCTGGGTATTCCAGTACCAAACAAGACTGGCCCTCAGTCAGTTTTAAGATGGGATTTTTAACCAGAATGTTATTGATGTAATCTTGTGTGAATTCTGGTGTGGTGTGCATGCTAATATATAGTTGCAAGGAGAAACAGGCAATAAATTCATTACTACTACTACTACTACTGTTAGGGACTCCAATTCAGGGTCCCTGCATTGGGTTTGGTTGCAGGAGGCAGAAAGACAAACACCCAGTCTCAGGAGAAGTACAAAAGCAAAGTTTATTTTCCTCATGATCATGAAGAGATGGCCAGCCATATCAAACACGCAGCTCTTGGTACTTTCAAGAGGCTGCCGTGCCCCATGTCTCCCAGACTCATGTTATATAGATAGGACTCACATTACTTGACACTATGCATGTCCAAGCTGTCACTCAGGCTTAATTTCTTAATTGTCACATTAACTAACTGACTTCTTGTAAATCACATGATTTCTCGGCAATGGAAAGTACACGACCCACATAGCTCTTTCTCCCCATATGTGGCAATAGACACTTTGTCAGTGTGATGAATTGTTTACCTTTTAGGCCAGGGAAAGCTCAGGAAGTAGGCCCAAGTATTTCTGCAACCATTTTATGAGATGTTGCATGGAGGCAGCCATCTTAGAGTACCCATTTCCTAGAGGGGACAGAGCTTAGGAGCAGCCTGGAGGGAAATGTGGAGAACCTTTGTAATTGGCTGAAAGAAAGTGGGCAGAGCTTAGCCAGAGTGCAGAAAAAAATTGTCTGAAAGGGTGCATTTTAAAATCTGACAGCTCAGTCAGGGTCTGGTGTTTGAAGAGTTGAGTCAGGGTTTGTGTGTTAGGAGAAGAGAAGTCAGAGAAGCCAAGAAGTGGTCAGTTAGATAGAAGTGGTCAGATAGATAGCTACTAGGAAGAATAGCTGGTATAGAGAATAGACAGATCCAAGGGAAATGACTGTCTGGATTTTTGGGAAATCTAGTCAGAGGGAAGTCTGCTAGTTTCCTGAGGGGGGGGGAGATTTGTTTTTCGGAACTAAGCATTGAACTGTTTGTAAAATAACCATACGCGTCTACTCATTATTGCAACCGTTAAGCTTAAGTGCCTGTATTGTTGAAGTTCTCACAAATAAACAAATTTGTTCTTTGTTAAACATCAACTGTCTCAAGAGTGCCTCTATGTGAAATAGTTCCATAGCAGTTTAAGGAAATGGAGTTTTAAGATTGATGGCAGCATATATTTACAAATAATCTCATTGTTATTTACCTCAGAGTTCAGAGCCCTGAGTGTGAATCTAGGACAACTCAGTTTACTTAAAACCTCTTGCCAAACCAGAAGCTAAACATTCCTTTTTAAGTGTGGTGGTAGCCAGTGATCACTTTAACTCAGAAAACAGAGTGTTGTGGCAAAGTCTCAACAGCCTCCAAGCACTTAATTGAATTTAAATAATAATGCTTGACAAGTAGTGGCACAGCGTTGGGATTGTTAGAATAAATCCCATTCTCTTCACATTTTTGTTGGGCAAGCGGGGGGATGATTGAATGAAGGGTCCCCCCTGCCAGAAGATTGTTTGAGTCGGTTTTAAAAATTAAAACTAAACATCCTCCATCCCAATCTTTCACAGTCAGCTTTTTAGTAGGCTTGGGCGGTTTCGTTCGTTAATTTCGTAATTCGTTATTAATTCGTATTTAAATTAGCTTATGATCCAATATTGAGCCATGCAGGAATAGTGTGAGGAGTAAATAAAGATTCGAAACAATTTTTATTTCTTTCAATTTAGGTCCAGTGTTAGCTAATCAATGTCTGGTTAGACTATGCTCTTTTCACATCCCTAATTTCATGAAACAGTTCACAGGAAACAATCTGTTATCTTTTTTATTTATTTATTTATTTATTTATTTATTTGGTACACTTATATACCGCTAACTTCTCAGCCTGGATCGGCGACTCAGTTGCGGTTTACAGCATTTAAAATCAATCTCCAGTTTAAAAACATATACAAAATACAATTACAAATTACAATAGCAAATTATTGGGCCACCAATAATAATCCCATATGTCTCAAGTTGAATCACAGTCCACAATTCGTTGTCCATATATCTGTCCAAGGTCACCTAGATTCGAATCGGTTTCCACAGATTAGCCGAAGGCTTGTTTGAATAACCATGTTTTAAGTTTCTTCCTAAATGCCATCAGCGAAGAGGCTGATCGTATCTCTATAGGGAGGGCGTTCCAAAGCCGGGGGGCCACCACAGAGAAGGCCCTATCTCTCGTTCCCGCCAGCCGCACTTCTGAAGCTGGAGGGATAGAGAGAAGGGACTCTCCGGAAGATCTTAGGGTCCTGGTGGGCTGATAGGCTGAGATACGTTCGGATAGATAAGTTGGGCCAGAACCGTTTAGGGCTTTAAAGGCCAACGCCAGCACTTTGAATTGAGCCCGGTAGCATATTGGCAGCCAGTGGAGCTGGTTCAGCAAGGGAGTTGTATGCTCCCTGCGCCCCGCTCCTGTTAGAATCATGGCTGCCGCCCGTTGGACTAACTGGAGCTTCCGGACTGTCTTCAAAGGCAACCCCACGTAGAGAGCGTTGCAGTAATCAAGGCGGGATGTAACCAGAGCGTGGACTACCGTGGCTAAGTCGGACTTCCCAAGGTACGGTCGCAGTTGGCGCACAAGTTTTAATTGTACGAATGCTCCCCTGGTCACCGCCGAAACCTGGGGTTCCAGGCTCAGTGACGAATCCAAGATCACACCCAAGCTGCGAACCTATGTCTTCAGGGGGAGTGCGACCCCATCCAACACAGGCTGTAACCCTATACCCTGTTCGGTCTTGCGACTGACCAGGAGTACCTCTGTCTTGTCTGGATTCAATTTCAATTTGTTCGCCCTCATCCAGACCGTTACAGCGGCCAGGCACCGGTTCAGGACCTCGACAGCCTCCTTAGTAGCAGGTGGAAAGGAGTGACAGAGTTGACATCATCTGCGTACAGATGACACCGCACTCCGAAACTCCGGATGATCTCGCCCAGCGGCTTCATGTAGATGTTAAACAACATGGGGGACAGTATTGAACCCTGAGGAACCCCACAAGACAAAGGTTGTGGGGTTGAACAGGAGTCTCCCAATAACACCATCTGGGACCGACCCTCGAGGAATGAGCGGAGCCACTGCAAGACAGTACCTCCAAGACCCATCTCCGCGAGGCGTCCCAGAAGGATACCGTGGTCGACGGTATCGAAGGCCGCTGAGAGGTCGAGCAGCACCAACAGGGACACACTCCCCCTGTCGAGCTCCCGACGCAGATCATCCACTAAGGCGACCAAGGCCGTCTCGGTACCATGCCCCGGCCTAAAGCCAGACTGTGCCGGATCTAGATAATCCGTGTCTACCAAGAATGCCTGGAGTTGTGAGGCCACCACACGTTCCATGACTTTGCCCAAAAAGGGGAGATTGGAAACAGGCCGATAGTTGACGAATTGAGTGGGGTCCAGTGATGGTTTTTTCAACAGCGGTTTTATCACAGCTTGCTTTAAGCTGGCTGGAATTTTGCCTTCCCGAAGGGAGGCATTCACCACCACCTTCACCCACTCGGCCAAACCCCCTCTGGCCTCCTTTAGAAGCCAGGATGGGCAGGGGTCTAGGATGCATGTGGTAGCTCTCATTCCTCCAAGCACCTTGTCCACATCCTCGGATTGAACCAATTGAAATGAATCCAACAAAACCGGACAAGCAGATGCTCGTGTTACATCCTCAGAGACTGCCGTTAATATGGTATCCAGTCCAGAGCGGATCAAAGCGACTTTGTCTGCGAAGAACCGAGCAAAAGCTTCGCAGCGAGCTGCCGAGTCATCAGGGCACCCATCCTGAGTGGTGGGTTTTAATAAGCCTCTGACAACTCGGAACAGTTCAGCCGGACGGTTCTTCGCAGATGCAATAGTGGCCGCAAAGAAGACTTTCTTTGCGACCTTTATTGCCGCGGCATATGCCCTTAAAAAGGACACAAACCGTGTTCGGTTTGGCTCGCTCGGATCCGAACGCCACACGCTCTCTAGTTCCCTCTTCTTTCGCTTCAACTCTGCCAACTCCTCGGTAAACCAAGGGGCTGGTTTAGCTCGGCTACTTGAGAGGGGACGTTCTGGAGCGATCGTGTCTATTGCCCTAGTCATCTCCCCATTCCAGAGAGCGACCAGAGCATCAACAGGATCACCAACCGCGGTGGCGGGAAAATCCCCAAGAGCCATCAGGAAACCATCCGGATCCATAAGCCTCCTAGGGCGGACCAATTTAATAGGTCCTCCACCTCTGCGGAGGTTAGGGGGTGCAGCAAGTCTAAAACTGACCAGGTGGTGGTCGGTCCATGGCAACGGAGAGATGGATAACTCCTCAACACCGCCACCTTCCTCCCATCCCTGACAGAAAACCAAGTCCAATGTATGTCCAGCACTGTGGGTGGGGCCAGATACTTGTTGGGACAGCCCCATGGTTGCCATGGTAGACATGAAGTCCTGAGCCGCTCCCGATGAGGCGGACTCGGCGTGGATGTTGAAGTCCCCCAGCACTAACAGCCGTTGGGACTCCAACACCAGGTCCGAGACCACCCCCGCTAGCTCAGTCAGGGAGTCTGTAGTGCAGCGAGGTGGCCGGTACACTAACAGAATCCCTAATCTGTCCCGGTCTCCCACCCTCAGGTGGACGCATTCAAATTTTGTTGACTGTGGGATGGGGGCCCTGGTCAGAGGAATGGTATCTCTATAGACCACTGCAACCCCGCCTCCCCGCCCTCCGGATCTCGGTTGGTGCTGCACAGAGAACCCTGGTGGGCAAAGCTGGGTTAAATTTACACCTCCCGCTTCGTCCAACCAGGTCTCTGTGATGCACGCCAGATCTGCCCGTTCGTCCAGGATTAAATCCTGGATGAAAGTTGTTTTACCGTTGACAGATCTGGCGTTCAACAGCACCACTTTCAATTCGGAGGGACCGCCATCCTGGTTACACCGACTTACCATATCAGGAGACCGATTTGGGATTACTAAAGTTGTTCCCCGTTCCTAATTCGTTATTAATTCGTATTTAAATTAGCTTACGATCCAATATCGAGCCATGCAGGAATAGTGTGAGGAGTAATTAAAAATCGAAACAATTTTTCCAATTTATTTCGTATTGTTTCGTTATTGTTTCGTAATTGGTTCAAAATTGTTTTGTAATTGTTTCGTAATTATTTCCGTATGTCTGGTGCAAGTTTTATAGTTGTTGTTTGTTTTATCAGTGATAAAAAATAAATTATCACACCAACAGTCAACAACAGAGGGAGAGGGAAGCTTCAGAAGTTCCCCCTGTCCCATTTGGAGGGTTTTTTAGCATATTGCGCAATCGCGTCCGCCATTAACGAATCGATTCGTAATTTTACGAAATTTCGTATATTTCGAACTTTTTAAAAGGAAAATTTCGGAATTCTTTAAAAAAACGAAACGCAAGGGCCCCCTAAAAACGAAACGAGTTTAGAACCCAAGCCTAGTTATTATCCTTTCAACAGGACAACTTTCTTCATTTAGAGCAGCACTCCCAAATGTTGAGTCCTCCAGTTGTTTTGGACTTCAACTCCCAGAAATCCCAGGCAGCTTAGGAATTGTGGGAGCTGAAGTCTAAAGATCCTGAAGGACCCTTCCACACCACCATATAACCCAGAATATCAAGGCAGGTAATCCACAATATCTGTTTTGAACTGGATTATCTAAGTCCACACTGCCAGTGTGGATTTTATCCAGCTGTGTGGAAGGTGGGCTATTGCATGATTGCAGGTGAAAAGGGTAAAGATAATAGGTACAATTGCTTCCATTTTACCAGAGAAGGACCTTTCCTCTTACCTTATTTTCCACATTCCTTCATGCAAGCTTTTTTAGTCTTGAATCTATTTTTATTGCCCCAAGTACCAAGATAGGTGAACTTATCACATTTCTTGTCATGCAAGTTGTAATACCAGGCCTTTATTGCTTTATTGCCAGTCCCAGGATCTGGTGGGAGAAAGCACTTTGGATGCTGTGCTGTTGGGAAATAAATGAGGAATCAGAACTCATTAATTTTTTTGTGGTGTGATTTCAAGCCTAGACCATGGCCCGAAAAACATGAAAGCGAAATGAGGATGGCTTGTTGCTGACTTTGATGTCAAGCATGCCCCCCCCGCCCCCTAACAAGGGATGGCGACTTATAGTTCTGCAAAGGACAAAGGTACCAGACTGCACAATAGGGGTTAAGTCTTGGTCAATTTGCCAAGGCTTTAACAACAATGAGGACCCCATGAAACTTCGGGAATAGCTAGACCTTGGGGTCTCTGCCTCTCTCGGGAGCTGTAGTTCTCCAAGGACGGGGAGCAAAGCTTGTTTCCAGAGACACCAGGTCCATTTGGGCCACTCAAGAACTCCTGCCAGGACCTTTGTGCAACACCCTTGCGTTTTAGCCATCCCCTATGGACGCTCTTTCCCCCCACATGGACAAACCTTATGAAATCTTGCCTTTTATCAACTTTAGATATATTAAATGTGTTTTCTGATTTCTTTGTGTGGCAGAAGCCTTTCCCCTTTTCTTCTGACCTTTGTTTCCCCTATATACATAAAGAAACTCCACCAAAGGGACTACAAAGCCCCAAACATTCAAGGATTTTGTTATTCACAACTTCCTTTTGCATGGACAATAGCCTGGGCAGCTGGTGGCCCTCGGAGGAATTGCCCAGCCCTCAGCTTGCCCCTTTGGCAAAAATCTTAATCATATTTCCTCCTGAAGAACAAAAGGTCCTCGAAAAAAAACCTTTTGCCTTCGCTCTGATTATTCATTCCACTCAAAGCACAATAGATCAGGCTGGCCTTTGTCTCGCCGGCCGCATGGCATGGCATTTCCTTTGTTTACCCCTTTCCCAGATTCCTTTGTGCTCCCTCATCCCGCCTCCATCTCTCCTGATTGGCTGTCGCCACCAGGTGGCAGAGGTCTCCCCATTGGTTCCTACGGACCACTGGAGCCCATCGCCCAATCATGGCAGGGAACAACAGGGAAGCCGGGGCGGGGAGTTTGAACTCTGCAACTTTGAATTTGCTATAAATATGACTGTATTGGTGTATTCCCCTCATGCTCGAATGATTGCAGCTTTGCATCCGTTTCAGCTGAATCGCATTAAACCTCGATGGCTTTTCTTCAACTGGTGAGACTTTTCATTGGGAAATCAGGGAAAAATATGGGATGCTTCTCTGTCTCGCCAGGGAAAAAGAACTCTTTGATGAGTCTAATTGGTCTCTGCCTCCTGGCAAAGACCCCAAAATTTTAGCTCTAGATCAACTTCACTGGAGGAACAGGGATTATGGCTCCCTAATTGGTTTTGGATGATAATTCCCATGAACTCTCGCAACTGGTCATGCTGGCTTGAGCCTATGTGGGCTTTAGTCAGATCATATCTAGACAGCCACTGTTTTCCAACTCTTGTGCATGAAATCATTAGAAAAAAATAGTAATGTTTTGAATGGGACAAATTTGCCTCGCCCTCAATATTTATTTATTTAAAACATTTATATTCCGCCTTTCTCACTCCGCAAGGGACTCAGGACGGGGCACAATATATATATGGCAAACATTCAATGCCAGGACATAAAACCATACATATATACATTAAAATCACTTATATTCACATTAAAAGTTGCTTAAAATAGGGCGAAAGGCCCTGTTCTTCATATAACCGGCCTGAAGTGGATCTCGAAATGTGCTGTGTGTCTATGTGCACAACAAAAGTAAAAAAAATTGAAATTTTGGACAAAGACACATAGCTTAGGTCTCATGTTGAGATCAGCTATTTTTCCCTACACATCCAAATTAGAGATAGAGCTGTATTGTCGAAGGCTTTCATGGCCGGAATCACTAGGTTCTTGTGGGTTTTTTTGGGCTATAGGGCCATGTTCTAGAGGCATTTTCTCCTGACGTTTCGCCTGCATCTATGGCAAGCATCCTCAGAGGTAGTGAGGTCTGTTGGAATTAGGACAATGGGTTTATATATCTGTGGAATGGCTGGGGTGGGGCAAAGAGCTCTTCCCTGCTGGAGCTAGGTGTGAATGTTTCAACTGATCACCTTCATTAGCATTTGAAGGCTTGGCTGAGCCTGGGAAAATACCCTGTTGAGAGGTGTTAAGATGTGCCTGGTTGTTTCCTCTCTGCTGTTTTGCTGTTATAATTTTAGAGGTTTTTTAATACTGGTAGCCAGATTTTGTTCATTTTCATGGTCTCTTCCTTTCTGTTGAAATTGTCCACATGCTTGTGGATTTCAATGGCTTCTCTGTGTAGTCTGACATGGTGGTTGTTGGTGTGGTCCAGCATTTCTGTGTTCTCAAATAATATGCTGTGTCCAGGCTGGTTCATCAGGTGCTCTGCTATGGCTGACTTCTCTGGTTGAAGTAGTCTGCAGTGCCTTTCATGTTCCTTGATTCGTGTCTGGGCGCTGCGTTTGGTGGTCCCTATGTAGTTGTCCAACAGACCTCACTACCTCTGAGGATGCTTGCCATAGATGCAGGCGAAACGTCAGGAGAAATGCCTGTAGAACATGGCCCTATAGCCCGAAAAAACCCACAAGAACCTAGAGATAGAGCTGTCTTCTTAATCAATGGGTTGTTGTAGGTTTTCCGGGCTATATGGCCATGTTCTAGAGGCATTTTCTCCTGACGTTTCGCCTGCATCTATGGCAAGCATCCTCAGAGGTAGTGAGGTCTGTTGGAAGTAGGAAAATGGGTTTATATATCTGTGGAAAGACCAGGGTGGGACAAAGGACTTTTGTCTGCTGTAGCTAGGTGTGACTGTTTCAACTGACCACCTTGATTAGCATTTACTGGATGCAGGCGAAACGTCAGGAGAAATGTTTTTATTTATTTATTTATTTATTATTTGAACTTATATGCCGCCACTCCCCTGGGGCTCGGAGCGGCTTACAAGAACAGGCTAAAATCGAACACAATTTAAAACAATTTAAAACAATTTAAAAACAATCAGAGATCAAAGGCCCATCGAAATAGATATGTCTTACATGCCCTACGGAAAGCTGATAAATCCTGCAAGGCATGGACTTCAGGTGGCAGAGTATTCCAGAGTGGTGGTGCCACTGCTGTGAAGGCTCTGCGTCTGGTTGCTGTTACACGCAAGGTCTTGACACTGGGAATTTCCAATAGATCTTGGTCCTCAGAATGGAGGGATCTCTGGGGTTGGTAGGGGATGAGGCGGTCCCTCAGGTACATCGGCCCCAGACCATGCAAGGCCTTAAAGGTGAGTACCATCACTTTGAAACTGACAATTGGTAACCAATGCAGCTGTAGTAAGATTGGGGTTATGTGGCATCTCATCGGAATTCCCGCAAGAAGCCAAGCAGCTGCATTTTGTACCAACTTGAGCTTCCGGATCACCGACAGAGGAAGGCCAATGTAGAGGGCGTTACAGTAGTCCAGTCTTGAGATGACCGTAGCCTGGATCACCATAGCTAGGTCGTCCCTGGACAGGTAGGGGGCCAGCCGTCTAGCCTGCCGCAGATGAAAAAAGGTGGTTCTGCTAATGGCGGAGACCTGGGCCTCCATCGTCAGCAGAGGGTCCAAAAGGATGCCTCTAGAACATGGCCATATAGCACGGAAGAGCTACAACAACCCAGTGATTCCGGCCATGAAAGCCTTCAACAATACATCTAATTGCAATGTCATTTATTTTCCAATTCTTCAACCTGTCACTTTGTAAATAACAAAGTGCTTAAAAAAATCCCTTTGAATGAGTTCACAACTATGACACTAGGCAACAAAACATTAGTCTTATATTGAAGGTCCCAGTTATTACGAAGACTAAAGATCGTTGAATGACTTTTGTTTTACATCATCATCATCATCATCATGAACAGGAGCCCCTTGTGGCACAGTGGGTTAAACACCTGTGCTGGCAGGACTTAAGACCAACAGGTTGCAGGTTTGAATCCGGGGAGAGCTGGACGAACTCCCTCTATCAGCTCCAACTTCTCATGCGGGGACATGAGAGAAGCCTCCCACAAGGATGGTAATACATCAAACAAACAAACAAACAATCTGGGCATCCCCTGGGCAATGTCCTTGCAAATGGCCAATTCTCTCACACCAGAAGCAACTCGCAGTTTTCTCAAGTCGCTCCTGACACAACAAAAAAAAATAATCATCATGAACAAGAATAACAAAACCCATATTTAAACAGAGGCCAAAATGAAAATTTTACCATCTGTGTATCCAGGAATGCCCAGCAGATCAGACGATAATGTGAGGAAGACTGCTACAGTCAGAATGGAGAAGGCAAAGGAACCAGCCTGCATCATGACTTCTGGATGTGAGTCCCAGTGCTGAGCTACGTCCCTTATAAGATGCTTCAAGAGGAAATGGGAAGGGGTCTCCAGGCAGCCAGAACAATGTGTTCATTGGCAAGGACACCAAGGAACTCTATAGTCGGCCCTTTGTTGGGTATTCAAGGATGTCATTAGATTGTGTGTACCTATTAGGTGCCCTTAAGTCCATTTTAATGCTTGGCAGCCATACAAATCACTGATCACTAAAATATCTGGTCTCTTCCTTGCTTTGACTTCCTTTCCACCTTTTGTGTGGTTGTCCCCTCTTCCTGTGCCTTTTCCTTTCCTCAGCAGTATTTTCGTGGCAATAAATACTCTCCTCATCGAACCATATTACAATCATATGAATGCAATCATTTCAGCATCTGGACAAAATTCAGATTTGATTTATTAAAAAAAGAACCCTACTTATTTGCTGGGTGTTGTCTGTTCTGTTTTGGGACACCAGTTGATGTAGATCAGGAATGCATGTGGATTTGCCTGCATGGAAATGAGAGGTGAAGTCCAAAGCTTCTGGTGAGCCACAGTTCATGACCCCTGATTATCACGGGGTGTCTGCGCCCTACACCACTGGAGAAATTACACTGTTTAGCAGGTATTGCACCACCTGACATCTGCAGGGAAGTAGCAGCCAATAGTGAAAGGACCAAGGTAGAGACATCTCCAGCTCATCTCCTGTTTGGGTATCAGCCAGCACGCCAATGACTTAAATCTAGAAATAGTTTTCTAAGATCTACAGAGACACTCGCTGGAACACCTCAGCAAGCGAGAGTCCAAAAGTGGCAGGCTCAAACCCAGAACCTCAACCAATGGCTGATACCAAATGAGAGACTCCCCCCTGGGCACACAGAGGACTGGGCGACTTGGAAGGCGCTGAACAGACTGCGCTCTGGCATCACAAGATGCAGAGCCAACCTTCAGAAATGGGGCTACAAAGTGGAATCCTCGACATGCGAGTGTGGAGAAGGGCAAACCACTGACCACCTGCTGCAATGCAACCTGAGCCCTGCCACATGCACAATGGAGGACCTTCTTGCAGCAACACCAGAAGCACTCCAAGTGGCCAGATACTGATCAAAGGACATTTAATCAACTACCAAACTCACAAATTTTGTATTTTGTCTGTTTGTTTGCTGTGTTCTGTTAGAAATGTAATATAATTTGAGCCCTGACACAACAAATAAATAACCTCCAATGTGGCCCTCACTGAGTTATAGAAATGTATCAGTGGTCTGGTTTGGTCTAAGGTGGTTTTTTCTTCTTCTGTTAATGCACCTCATCCGAACCTAAGAGGAACCTCTTCTCTGCTGATATGATCAAATATTTCACTTGAAAAAAAAAACTACTTTATCCTAACCAAATCCTCGACATTCCTGGATACAGTCCTCTGGATATGTGAACTAATGTTTTTTGTCCTCATAGCCCTTATAACTCAAGAATGCTTTTCATGTTGCTTTTAATGTTGTAGAAATAGTGGTTTATCTTTGCTTTGCTTCTTCTGCTTCCATAGGTATTGTGCATTTTTTTGGCCCTACTAGACTGTTTTTGCATGACTGGAACGGGTCATCTCATTCTGCTTGAGCCTGATTTCTCATTGATTTAGTGCTTCTGCACACAGGAGATTCTTACAAGTCAGATTTCCTGCTGCTAATGAAAGAACAGAAGGTCCTTCCCAGAGGAGGGGAGGGTGTGCCTCGCCCCATTGCAGCCATTGTTAGTGCTCATATTTTATATCAACTAAGATAATGTTTATATTGTGCTCATGGTTGAATTGGATTATTGTTTTCTGGAAATGCACTGTGTCTTCCCTACAACTGCATTGAGACAGTGTCTGGTTAAAAAAAATTTGAAAATTAAAAACAAACAATTCTGCAGATGATGGTGAAAGGGTCTTTGAGTGAAATTAGCAAATGCTAAGCAAGGGGCTTTGAATGAAATTAGCAACAAAAGAGAAATATACCCTTTCTCTGTAAAAAAAGGAGCAACACAGAAGAAAATTTTTAAAAAACAAGAGATGATATGTAGAGGTCATACAAAGTTCAACCTTACATAGGAAGTTGGGTTGTGGTTAAGCGCAAAGGTTGTGGTTAAGAGCAGAGTCTGCAGGTGCAAGAAGGTATTTTCCATCAAAAGGTCAAGGGAGGGGGGCTGGAAAGAGAGTACTTCCCATGACCAAAAAACCCTTGTATTACTTGAGTATAAAGGTCAGCAAAAACAAAAAAAATATCCAGATCCTTCCTGGCTGTGAGACAGGAGAACAATTGATGGCAGCCTGGGGTTAATGCTATCAATGGGAAGTAAACAAAAGCAGAGGGGAAGATTTCCCCTTATCTTACTTGAAGAGTGATAGAAACTTTGCCAAACAATTCTTTACTCTAGTGGGCCATCTCTGATGCTAGAGATAAGAATCCTTTCCTATTATCCATGCAAGAGTGTCTTTGGCTGGGGGGTTTCTGTAATTGCTAATGGCTTTTGTTCCTGAAGGCCAGGTGGTTCCCTGACATACTTCTTTGGAGGGAGAAGGGGGTAAAGGGTCGGGAATACAAGGAAACATAAAAAATCATATAGAAATTATACACAGGGAAATCATATGCAGGTATCTTCCCATCCAGGACCCCAGAGGGAAATTAATAATAACAAATATAAAAAGCAGACGATATCAGGACACAGCGTGAATTCATAAGTTGTCTTGAAGAAAGTTCATGGGTAGAGAGCGAGTCCTTGAAGAGAGTGAAGTCCAAGAAGGTAGCAGAAATCAAAAAGCCGCCAAAAGGAGTCTATGGAGTTCCACTGGGCTAAAACACAAAGCCCTGCAGCGCTGGGATGGAAGCCGGTCCCATGGTCCTTGGAAAACTGTAACTCTTTCCATCGGCTGGAGCCCAGGGACCAATCTACTCCCTGAAAGCCTCATGGGGTCCTTGCTGTTGTTCGTGTCTTTGCATATTGACTAAGACTCAACCCCTATTGTGCAGTCTGGTGCCCTTGCCCTTTGCAGAACTATAAGTTACTATCTCTTATTGGGGGGGGAGGCATGCTCGGCTTCAATATCGGCTTTGAACTGGGTTATCTGAGTCCACACTCAGGTAATGTGAGATTTTCTGCCTTGATATTCTGGGATATAGGGCTGTGTGGAAGGGCCCTGGGGCTGTTGCATAAATCTATGTGGGATCTGACTCTTCCTGTGCTAAATGTGGCAGGCCTACCCACTCGATTTTAATATGCAAATTTTACCCAGCATTTCATGGTGTCATCTTGTGTGAATGTTGGTGTGGTGTGCATGCTAATATATAGGTGCAAGGACAGGTAGGCAATAAATACATTACTACTACTTCTACTGTAGCAGCATGATAGGAGAGATAATACCAAAAGAGATCCTTTCCAGAGAAAGAAAAGTATGTTTATTTCCAGCTGGGACTCTGGTGAGGAGTTGTGTCCAAAAGCAAACCAGAGTGAGGATAAAGGAGTTGACTGTGCCTTTTATACCTCTACAAATGGAGGCAAACAAAGAAACATGCTTCTACATACATTGACATAATTCACTACGTCACTTTAGCATCATAGAATTATCAAATTCTATCTTCCAACATACAAGAGGCATGCCTTAGTATTTTTTTTTCCTAAAGAGCAGTTTACAGCTTACATCCATCAATCAAGGGGCCTACTTTGACCTGTCAGGAGGGAGGGGGATTCCTTACTTAGAAATTAGAGGGTATAGCCTTTGTGTACCAGTCTCTGTGGAATGTATAGATAACAGGCCCGCCTTCTCTTCTCCCTTTCAACACAGATCACCTTCAGCATTCCTTCTCTGTCCTGCTGTCTTTCTTACACAGAGAGAACCTGATTTTTCTATACATTTCAGTTTTTGTAAAGTACATACAATTTACGTATCAATATATTTCCAATATCCCCCATCACTACTACTATTACTATTATCATTATCACAATCTTGTAATTCAGATTATTTTGTAATTCAGTCACAGCAATGGGAACCCCAGAAGTCGTGTTTGACTGCAATTTCCAACATTCCTACTCAATAGTAATGCTGATTACTAGGGTTGGGCGGTTTCGTTCGTTAATTTCGTAATTCGTTATTAATTCGTATTTAAATTAGCTTACGATCCGATATTGAGCCATGCAGGAGTAATTAAAAATCGAAATGAATTTTTTCAATTTATTTCATAATTGTTTCGTAATCGATTTGTAATTGTTTCGAAATCGTTTCGTAATTGTTTCATAATTATTTCCAAATGTCTGGTGCAAGTTTTAGGGTTGTTGTTTGTTTTATCAGTGATAAAAAATAAATTATCACACCAACAGTCAACAACAGAGGGAGAGGGAAGCTTCAGAAGTTCCCCCTGTCCCATTTGGAGGGTTTTTTAGCATATTGCGCAATCACGTCCGCCATTAACGAATCGATTCGTAATTGTTTCGTAATTTTACGAAATTTCGTATATTTCGAACTTTTTTTAAAGGAAAATTTCGGAATTCTTTTAAAAAACGAAATGCAAAAAACCCCTAAAAACGAATCGAGTTTAGAAACAAATTTTTCCGTGGTTACCCAGCCCTACTGATTACATCTAAGGAGGTCTTGGGACGTCAGACAGCATATACCAAACATGGACAATGGACCACCCTAGACCTTTGGGTCAAGATGGACAACTGTGGGGGAAGAGGCGAGATGTAGCAAAAAAACCCCCCCAAAAATGGACAGCCAGCATTTCTCACCTTCGGAAAGTCCAAACTGAGCTAATCAATAGTCTGGGTTGGACTAAGGTAGCTTCTGAAGTTATTACACTTCCAACAGGACAACTTTCTTCATTTAGAGCAGTGGCTCTCAACTTGTGGGTCTCCAGGTGTTTTGGCCTACAACTCCCTGAAATCCCAGGCAGTTTACCCACTGTTAGGATTTCTGGGAGTTGAAGGCCAAAACATCTGTGGACCCAGAGGTTGAAAACCACTGATTTAGAGCAGCACTCACCAATGTTGAGTCCTCCAGTTGTTTTGGACTTCAACTCCCAGAAATCCCAGGCGGCTGAGTAATTGTGGGAGTTGAAGCCCAAAGAACATGAAGGACCAAAGGTTTGGAACCACGGTTTTAAGGGCTCTTCCACACAGCAGGCAGAGACCAATTAGACTCATCAAAGAGTTCTTTTTCCCTGGTGAGACAGAGAAGCACCCAATATTTTTCCTGATTCCCCAGTGAAAGGTCTCACCAAGTTGAAGAAAAGCCATCGAGGTTTTATTTGCGATTCAGTTGAAAAGGATGCAGAGCTGCAATCATTCGCCAGCAGAGCATGAGGAGAATACACAAATACAGTCATATTTATAGTAAATTCAAAGTTGCAGAGTTCAAACTTCCCTTCCTGGCCTCCCTGCTCCACAGCTCCTCCACAAGGCAGGTAATCCACAATATTTGCTTTGAACTGGATTATCTGACAATCCAGATAATCCTGGTCAGTGTGGATTTTATACAGCTGTGTGGAAGGGGCCTTAGTAGAAGGTGGACTATTGCGTGATTGCAGGTGAAAAGGGTAAAGATAATACGTACAATTGTTTCCATTTTACCGGAGAATGACCTTTCCCCTCACCTTATTTTCCACATTCCTTCATGCAAGCTTTTTTAGTCTTGAATCTATTTTTATTGCCCCAAGTACCAAGATAGGCAAACACATAACATTTCTTGTCAGGCATGCTGTAATACCAGGCGTTTATTCTTTTATCGCCAATCCCAGGATCTGGTGGGAGAAAGCACTTTGGATGCCGTCCTGTTGGGAAAAAAACGAGGAATCAGAACTCATTAATTTTTTTTGTGGTGTGATTTCAGGCCTAAACCATGGCCTGAAGAACATGAAAGCGAAATGAGGATGGCTGGTTGATGACTTCACTGGAGAAATGGATTGTGGCTCCCTAATTGGTTTTGGATGATAAGTCCCATGAACTCTCGCAACTGGTCATGCTGGCTTTAACCTATGTGGGCTGTAGTCAGGTCATATCTAGACAGCCACTGTTTTCCAACTCTTGTGTATGAAATTATTAGAAAAAATTAGTAATGTTGTGAATGGGACAAATTTGCGCCCCCCCCCCCCAATATTTATTTATTTATAACATTTATATTCCGCCTTTCTCACCCCGCAGGGGACTCAGGACGGGGCACAATATATATATGGCAAACATTCAATGCCGGGACATAAAATCATAAATATATACAAACATGAAAATCACTTATATTCACATTAAAAGTTGCTAAAAATAGAGCGGAAGTCCCTGTTCTTCATATAACCGAGCTGAAGTGTATCTCGAAATGAGTTGTGTGTCTATGTGCACACCAAAAGTATAAAAAGCAATCGAAATTTTGGACAAAGACACATAGTTTAGGTCTCATGTTGAGGTCAGCTATCTTTCTCTGCACATCTGAATAGAGATAGATCCGTCTGCTCAACTCTAATTGCAATGCCACTTATTTTCCAATTCTTCAACATGTCACTTTGTAAATAACAAAGGGCATAAAAAAGACCCTTTGAATGAGTTCACAACTATGACACTAGACAACAAAACATTAGTCTTATATTGAAGGTCCCAGTTATTATGAAGACTTTTTTTTTCTGTGTTTCAATTTCTTTCTACTTTTTCCACATTGCATTACTGGAAGCCAGTTATTTACTGTAGAACCAAGGCTGGTTGACAGCTTGAGCGACTTGAGAAACTGCAAGTCGCTTCTGGTGTGAGAGAATTGGCTGTCTGCAACGA
>NW_026847882.1:20248545-20289476 GCF_025583915.1 Anolis sagrei ordinatus | reverse complement strand
AAAAAAAATCATCATGAACAAGAATAACAAAACCCATATTTAAACAGAGGCCAAAATGAAGATTTTACCATCTGCGTGTCCAGGAATGCCCAGCAGATCAGATAATAATGTGAGGAAGACTGCTACAGTCAGAATGGAGAAGGCAAAGGAACCAGCTTGCATCATGACTTCTGGATGTGAGTCCCAGTGCTGAGCTACGTCCCTTATAAGATGCTTCAAGAGGAAATGGGAAGGGGTCTCCAGGCAGCCAGAACAATGTGTTCATTGGCAAGGACAGCGAGGAACTCTATAGCCTGCCCTTTGTTGGGTATTCAAGGATGTCATTGGATTGTGTGTACCTATTAGGTGCCCTTAAGTCCATTTTAATACTTGGCAGCCCTACAACTCACCGATCACTAAAAGATCTGGTCTCTTCCTCGCCTTGACTGCCTCACCAATGTTGAGTCCTCCAGTTGTTTTGGACTTCAACTCCCAGAAATCCCAGTCAGTTTAGGAATTGTGGGAGTTGAAGTCCAAAGAACATGAAGGACCAAAGGTTTGGAACCATGGTTTTAAGGGCTCTTCCACACAGCCATATAACTCAGAAAATCAAGGCAGGTAATCCACAATATCTGCTTTGGACTGGATTTTCTGACAATCCAGATAATCCAGGTCAGTGTGGATTTTATACAGCTGTGTGGAAGGGGCTTTAGATGAAAACATTATGCGATCGCAGGAGAAAAGGGGGAAGATAAAAGGTATAATTGCTTCCATTTTACCAGAGAAGGACCTTTCCTCTTACCTTATTGTCCACATTCCTTCATGCACTCTTTTTCACTCTTGAATCTATTTTTATTGCCCCAAGTACCAAGGTAGGCAAACACATAACATTTCTTGTCACTCAAGCTGTAATACCAGGCATTTATTCTTTCATCGCCAGTCCCAGGATCCGGTGGGAGAGAGCACTTTGGATGCCGTGCTGTTGGGAAATAAATGAGGAATCAGAACTCATTAATTTTTTTGTGGTGTGACTTAAAGCAATGCTGGGTCCTAGACCATCGCCTGAAGAACATTAAAGCGAAATGAGGATGACTGGTTGATGACTTCACTGGAGAAACAGGGATTGTGGCTCGGTAATTGGTTTTGGATGATAAGTCCCATGAACTCTCGCAACTGGTCATGCTGGTTTGAGCCTATGTGGGCTTTAGTCAGGTCATATCTAGACAGCCACTGTTTTCCAACTCTTGTGTATGAAATCATTAGAAAAAAATAGTAATGTTTTGAATGGGACAAATTAGCCTCCTCAATAGGACGGAAGGCCCTGTTCTTCATACAACCGAGCTGAAGTGGATCTTGAAATGTGTCGTGTGTCTATGTGCATACCAAAAGTAACAAAAGCAACTGAAATTTGGGACCAAGACGCAAAGCTTAAGTCTCATGTTGAGGTCAGCTATCTTTCTGTGAATAAGAGATAGAACCATCTGCTCACTTCTAATTGCAATGCCATTTATTTTCCAATTCTTCAAACTTGTAAATAATATGAGCTTAAAAAACCCCCCTATGAATGAGTTCACAACTAGACAACAAAACAGTTGTAACGAAGAGTAAAGACAGTTTAATGCCTTCTGTTTTACATCATCATCATCACCATCATGAACAAGAATAACATATTTAAACAGAGGCCAAAATGAAGATTTTACCATCTGCGTGTTCAGGAATGCCCAGCAGATCGGACGATAATGTGAGGATGACTCCTACAGTCAGAATGGAGAAGGCAAAGGAACCAGCCTGCATCATGACTTCGGGATGTGAGTCCCAGTGCTGAGCTACGTCCCTTATAAGATGCTTCCAGAGGAAATTGGAAGGGGCCTCCAGGCAACCAGAACGATGTGTTCATTGGCAAGGACACCAAGGAACTCTATAGTCTGCCCTTTGTTACGTATTCAAGGATTTCATTGTATTGTGTGTACCTATTAGATGCCCTCAAGTCAATTTTAATGCTTGGCAACCCTACAAATCACTGATCACTAAAAGATCTGGTCTATTCCTCTCCTTGACTTCTTTTCCAGCTTTTCTGTCCCCACTTCCTTTGGCCTTTCCTTTCCACAGCAGTATTTTCGTGGCAATAAATACTCTCCTGATCTGACCATAGTACAATCATATGAATGCAATCATTTAAGCATCTGGACAAAATTCAGATTTGATTCACTCAAAAAAGAACCCCCATTTTATTTTTGCTGGGTGTTGTCTAGTCGGTTTTGGGACAACACCAATTGATGTAGATCAGGAGTGGGTGTGGATTTACCCTGCAGGTTCCACCAGTTCATGATTACTGCATGGTGAAGTCCAAAGCTTCTGGTGAGCCACAGTTCATGACCCCCTGGTGTGGCCCTTGTGAAGAACACTTACCTTAGTTACAGCCAGGATGCAGGGCCAGGAAAAGCCTGTAAGCCTAGAAAGATAGGGAATGGGCAAGGCGAAGCATCAGCAGCCATTTTGGAGAAGGGAGACGCCATCTTGAGTGTAGTTCAGAGAAAGGGGGCGGAGTTTAGGAGAAGCTGAGAGGAAAAGAGGAGCGTTTTAAAATCCTGAGGGGGAGTTGGAATGAAGAGTTAGAGAGAGCAGTTGTAGTTGAAGAAGAGCAGTGAAGATTTAGTGAGAAGTCTAACTTCTAGTTACTTCAGAAGAAGAACTGGTTCTAGACAGACCCTGTGTTTTGGGCTGTTTGTAGGGAAGAATCTAATTTAAGAGAAGATAGAAATTCTCACTTTGAAAGTTATAACTGGAACTGAATACAAGCACTGTTCGATTTTAACGAAACCAATAAGCATTCTGTACCTGAAGATTTCTTTCAAGATTGTTTAATAAACGTTTCATTCTATTTTCACACTACCACAGACTGTGTGTGAATAATTTAGATAAGCCTTTAATCTCTCTGAAGAACAAACTGCAATGTAACACAAAATATTGTGTTATTAGGTTTCTTCAGTTCTAAAGGTAGAAAGACGTCAGCCAAGCAGAAGAAACAGTTTCAACAATGTATTGTCGAAGGCTTTCATGGCCGGAATCCATGGGTTGTTGTAGGTTTTTCCGGGCTATATGGCCATGTTCTGGAGGCAATTTTTCTCCTGACGTTTCGCCTGCATCTATGGCAAGCATCCTCAGAGGTAATGAGGTCTGTTGGAACTAGGAAAAATGGGTTTATATATCTGTGGAATGACCAGGGTGAGACAAGGACTTTTGTTTGCTGGGGCTAGCTGTGAATGTTTCAGCTGATCACCTTGATTTGCATTCAATGGCTTGGAAGCGCCTGGGGGGAATCTTTTGTTGAGAGTGATTTCATGTGCCTGTTTGTTTCCCCTCTGTTGTTTTGCTGTTGTAATTTTTGAGTTTTTTAATACTGGTAGCCAGATTTTGTTTTCATGGTTTCTTCCTTTCTGTTGAAATTCTCCACATGCTTGTGGATTTCAATGGCTTCTCTGTGTAGTCTGACATGGTGGTTGTGAGAGTGGTCCAGCATTTCTGTGTTCTCAAATAATAAAACCAAGAACAAACCACGAGAGTAAAGATGAAGATCCACCCAGAGGAAAAGTGTTCTTGCCATACATCAAGGGAACCACTGACCGCATAGGGAAGCTGATGAGGAAACACGACATACAAACCACTTACAGACCCACCAAGAAAATCCAACAAATGCTACGTTCAGCAAAGGACAAGAGGGATCCTCTCACCTCTGCAGGAGTCTACCATGTACCATGCAGCTGTGGACAAGTCTACATAGGGACCACCAAACGCAGCGCCCAGACACGCATCAAGGAACATGAAAGGCACTGCAAACTACTCCAACCAGAGAAATCAGCCATAGCAGAGCACCTCATGAACCAACCTGGACACAGCATATTATTTGAGAACACAGAAGTGCTGGACCACTCTCACAATTTTTCTTTTAAAAAGTTTGAAATTTACAAAATTTCGGAAATTACGAAACAATTACGAATTACGAATCGATTCGTTAATGGCGGACGCGACCGCGCAATACGCTAAAAAAACCTCCAAATGGGACAGGGGGAACTTCTGAAGCTTCCCTCTCCCTCTGTTGTTGACTGTTGGTGTGATAATTATATTTTTTTTCACTGATAAAACAAACAACAACTATAAAACTTGCACCAGACATGCGGAAATAATAACAAAACGATTTCGAAACAATTTCGAAACAATTACGAAACAATTACGAAACGAATTGAAAAATTGTATCAATTTTTAGTTGCTCCTGAATGGTTCAATATCGCTTCGTTATAAAAAAAACCGAATTAATAACGAATTACGAAATTAACGAACGAAACCGCCCAGCCCTACTGTTTATGTATGTTGCAGTGAAGAGCAGCAGCCTGCCTGACCTCTAAATAGGAAAGAGAGCAATGCACCATTTTGTTCTTGTCCCCAGGAAGTCCAATTCCTGGTTCGGAACTGCTCCATATTGAGCAGTTTGAGTAGCCATTAAGAAAAGATAATAAAGAGAAAGCAAATTAGGAGACAAAGCTTCACCTACAAATAAATGAAGGATTTCAACAAATAAAGGAAATGACCTTCTATTCGCATGTGGACCTTTGTCTTGTGTTTGACTATAATGTTTCATATTCATATTCAATTCTCTCATTTAGAAAACAAAGTCATCTAGGTAAATACCGAACAAAGAAAAAAAACAAAACGAAACATCATATGCAGGAGGAAGAGAAGAGTTTATTGAAGAGCTTGCAAAAAATTCCACGGAGATTGGTACAGTAGTCTGGGAAGCATCAGGGTTTTTCCAAGCGCCTTTATTTTAAAAGAGCCAGTGGCACGTTAATGGATCTGTAGATGTTCCACCCTTTGGTCTGCATCATACATATTTCAGGTTTTCTGTGGAACAAAGGGAGAAAGCCTGTCACATGGGAACTCCAATTGTTCTCCAATGATCTGAATTCCAGTAGTCATTAAAAAAGGACAATGAGACTAGCCCGAGAGAACTTCTGGAGGCCCTACTCCCCTCCCCCCAAGCCCCCAGACCCCTGAGAAAAGTAATAAAAACTTACTCGTCCTCCATTACAAGCCTTGGACAGCTCTCCCGGCGCATAGAAATGATGCACCAGGAGAGCAAGGGGGTGGAGTGTTTTTCGTCCTCCGGACTGCAGTCCAGACACCATTCCCATAGTTTACTGGGCTAAATAAGCCTGATAAACTATGGGAATACCCCCCCCTCCCCCCAAGCCCCCAGACCCTTGAGAAAAGTAATAAAAACTTACCTGTCCTCCATTACAAGCCTCAGCCAGCTCTCCCGGTATGTAGAAATGACATGCCAGGAGAGTGGGGGGGGGGAGGGAGGAAAAACATTCCCCCCTGCTCTCCTGGCGCGTCATTTCTATGCGCCGGGAGAGCTGGCCTGAGGCTTGTAATGGAGGACGGGTAAGTTTTTATTACTTTTCACAAGGGTCTGGGGGCTTGGGGGGAGGAGTGGGTATTCCCACAGTTTATCAGGCTTATTTAGCCCAGTAAACTGTGGGAATTGTATCTGGACTATAGTCCAGGCACTGGATATACTGGATTTGTCCCACGCCTTCCAAAAAGGCGTGGAATAAATCAGCTATCAAATTAATTCGCTGCAAACCTTGCTTATCCTGCTTTGTAGTAAATTAATTTGGGACTGTCCAGAAAGTTGTCTGGACAGCTCCTCCTTTATTGCAGTAGATAGTGCAATAAAGGTGCTGTCTGGACGGGGCCTGGGCCAGTTGATTCCACACTCAGGCAATGCGGGATTTCCTGCCTTGATATTTTAGGATATAGGGCTCTGGGGCTCCTTGTTGCATAAATCTATGTGGGATCCGGCTCTTCCTGTGCTAAACACGGCACTCCTACCCAGTCAGTTTTAAGATGTCAGTTTTAACCAGCATTTTACTGGTGTCGTCTCGTGTGAATTGTGATGGCGCGAGTGGCGCCACCTATGTATAGAACTGTTAGTTGTAAGATTTAAACTGTTGTATCATGCTTAATCCTCCCCCTTTTTACCCTGCTTATGTATAGTTGTATGGATTGGTTGCTTGTAGCTGTCAATCAGTACTGTTTGGCTCCACCTCTTTCTGAAAGAGGGGAGAGCTTCCTTTTTTCTTTTCATTCTGCCATCAGAGTTTATACCATGTGAGCAAAAGACTTGATTCTAAAGGACCCTGATTTAAGTTACCTCTTAGCACCAGTTCTGAGGTTTTTTTTACCCTTGGGACTCATGCTTTATGTCCAGATCGTCCTAGATAACATTGAGGAGATCCCAAGCCCCTTCAAGCCGGTTCTTTTGGCACCAGAGGAAGATCCCGAGTCTTCAAAACATAGGTCATCTGAACTGGGGATGGCCATCTGTCAGGGGTGATTTGAATGCAATATTCCTGTTTCTTGGCAGGGGGTTGGACTGGATGGCCCAGGAGGTCTCTTCCAACTCTTTGATTTTATGATTCTATGATCTTTGTGGGTGGCTTATCTCATGTCCCTGCATGAGGAGCTGGAGCCTACAGAGGGAGTTCAACCCACTCTCCCCATATTCAAACTGCTTACCTGTCAGTCAGCAGTCCTGCTGGCACAAGGGTTAAACCCATTTCACCACCAGGGACTCCTGTTATTACACTGACTCTCTTGCAAGAGGACAACTCCCTTCATTTAGAGCAGTACTCACAAACATTTGGTCCTCCAATTGTTTTGGACTTCAACTCCCTGAAATCCCAGGTAGAATATCCACTGTTATGAATTGTGGATGCACCTGAACTACCAAAGGTTTGGAACCACTGTTTTAGGGCCCTTCCACACAGCCAGATAACCCAGAATATCAAGGGAGGTAATCCATAATATCTGCTTTGGACTGGATTATCTGAGTCCACACTGCTAAATAATCCAGGTCAGTGTGGATTTTATATAGCTGTGTGGAAGGGGCCTTAGGGGAAGGTGGGCTATTACTTGATTGCAGGTGAAAAAGGTGAAGATAATAAGTACAATTGCTTCCATTTTCCCAGAGAAGGACCTTTCCTCTTACCTTATTTTCCACATTCCTTCATGCAAGCTTTTTTAGTCTTGAATCTATTTTTATTGCCCCAAGTACCAAAATAGGTGAACTCAAAACAATCCTTCTTGCCCCTGTCGTAGAAGTAGGCTTTTATTTTTTTCTCGCCAGTCCCGGCATCCGGTAGGAGCAAGCACTTTGGAGGCCGTGCTGTTGGGAAATAAATGAGGAATCAGGACTCATTAATCGTTTTGTGGTGTGACCTAAGCCCACTCGATACAGCTTAATGGTGTAACATTAGAAAATGTTGACCATTTCCACTATCTTGGCAGCCACCTCTCCACCAAAGTCAACATTGACACTGAAATACAATACCGCCTGAGCTCTGCAAGTGCAGCATTTTTCCATATGAAGCACAGAGTGTTTGAGGACCGGGACATCCGTAGGGATACCAGGGTGCTTGTTTATGAAGCTATTGTCCTCCCAACCCCACTATATGCCTGCGAAATGTGGACTGTCTACAGACGTCGCATGCAACTCTTGGAACAATTCCATCAGCGCTGCCTCCAGAAAATCCTGCAAATCTCTTGGGAAGACAAGCGGACAAATGTCAGTATGCTGGAAGAAGCAAAGACCACCAGCACTGAAGTGATGGTCCTCTGCCATCAACTCCGCTAGACCGGCCATGTTGTCCGGATGCCCGACCACTGTCTCCCAAAGCAGTTGCTCTACTCCGAACTCAAGAACAGAAAACAGAATGTTGGTGGGCAGGAAAAGAAAGTGAAAGATGGGCTCAAAGCCAACCTTAAAAACTCTGGCATAAATACAGAGAACTGGGAAGCCCCGGCCCTTGAGCGCTCTAGCTGGAGGTCAGCTGTGACCAGCAGTGCTGTAGAATTTGAAGAGGCATGTTTGGAGGGCGAAAGAGAGAAACGTGCCAAGAGGAAGGTGCGTCAAGCCAACCCCTACCGGGACCTCCTTCCACCTGGAAACCAATGCCCTCACTGCAGGAGAACATGCAGATCAAGAATAGGGCTCCACAGTCACCTATGGACCCACCACCAGTACACCGATCTTGGAAGACAATCCTACTGGGACAAGGGAAGTAAGTGACCTGGTTGAAGTGGATCTCGAAATGCGATGCATGTCTATGTGCATACCAAAAGTAACAAAAGCAATTGAAATTTGGGACAAGGACCAGAGCTTGGATCATTCAAGATAGTCGAATGCCTTCAGTTTTACGTCATCATCACCATGAATAAAAATAACCAAACCCATATTTAAACAGGGGCCAAAATGAAGATTTTACCATCTGCGAGTCCAGGAATGCCCAGCAGATCAGATGATAATGTGAGGAAGACTGCTACAGTCAGAACGGAGAAGACAAAGAAACCAGTCTGCTTCATGGCTACTGGATGTTGAGTCCCAATGCTGGGCTGAGCCTCTTATAAGACACTTCAAGAGGAAATGAGAAGGGGCCTCCGGGCAGTCAGAACAATGTGTTCAATTGGCAAGGACACTGAGAAACCCTATAGTTTGTCTTTAGTTAGGTATTCAAGGATGCCATTAAATTGTGTGTACCTATTAGGTGCACTCAAGCCCATCTTAATGTATGGCAGTCCTACAAATCACTGATCACTAAAAGATCTGATCTCTTCCTCTCCTTGATTTCCTTTCTGCCATTTTGTTCTTGACCCCAGGACGCCCAATTCCCTGGTTCAGAACCGCTCCATAAGGAGACAAAATTACCAGATTCAATAATCTGAATTCCAGACGCCACTAAAGAAAGACAGTAAAGTCAAAATAAATTAGGAGACAAATAAATAATAGAAGTATGCAAAACTTTCGACGTTGTTTTGGGTTTTGGAAAAATTTGGTGATTTATAGATACGAACTGCTGAAATGAATTGTGGGAATACCCTCTCCGAAGCATCAATGAATCAAAATACATGCCAACATTATTATTATTATTATTATTATTATTATTATTATTATTATTATTAAACTTTATTTGTACCCCGCTAGCATCTCCCGAAGGACTCGATGCGGCTTACAAAGGCCAAGGCCTCAACACAACAACAACAGACAATAACAATACAATGCAAAGCAAATTAAAAACATAAGCAATAACAAAACAGAACATTACACTATTACGCAATAAAACCAGGGTCGGGCCAATGAAGGGTACAGGTTAAAAAAGTGCTGGGTGTAAGAGGTGATATGTTGAGATTCTGGGCAAGTGCAATGTGCAGAGAGTCTTAAACTCTAATAAAGTGCTTCTGGGACGTAGTGCTGGAGGTTATCCTATTCTGGAAAGGCACATCAGAATAGCCAGGTCTTCAAGTTCTTCCTAAAGACTGCCAACGTGGGTGCTAGTCTAATGTCTTTGGGGAGGGTGTTCCAAAGTCGGGGGGCAACCACAGAGAAGGCCCTGTCCCTCGTCCCCACCAAACACGCCTGCGACGCAGGTGGGATCGCGAGCAGGGCCTCTCCAGATGAACGAAGTGAGCACGTGGGTTCGTAGATGGAGATGCGGTCACGCAAGTAGGCAGGTCCCAAACCGTTTAGGGCTTTGTAGGTAAGCCCCTGCACCTTGAATTGGGCTCGGTAGGTAAATGGCAGCCAATGGAGCTCCTTAAACAGGAGGGTTGACCTCTCTCTGTAAGGAGCACCAGTTAACATCCTGGCCGCCGCTCGTTGAACCAGTTGGAATTTCCGAGCCGTTTTCAAGGGCAGCCCCACGTAGAGTGCATTACAGTAATCCAATCTAGAGGTGACTAAGGCATGAACCACCCCGGCCAAATCAACCTTAGCGAGGTACGGTTGCAGCTGGCGCACAAGTCTCAATTGTGCAAAAGCCCTCCTGGACACCGCCGACGCCTGAGCCTCAAGTGTAAGTGATGAATCCAAGAGGACTCCCAAGCTGCGGACCTGTGACTTCAGGGGGAGTGTAACCCTGTCCAGCACAGGTTGCCACCCTATACCCCGATCCGGTTTACGATTGACTAGGAGGACCTCTGTCTTGTTGGGATTGATCTTCAGCTTGTTCTCCCTCATCCAGATAGCCACAGCGGCCAAGCACTCGTCCAGCACTCGAGGGCCTCCTTGGAATTGGGTGGAAATGAGTAGTAGAGTTGTGTGTCATCTGCGTAGAGATGGCACCTAACTCCAAAACTCCGGATGACCTCTCCCAGCGGTTTCATGTAGATGTTAAAAAGCATGGGAGACAGAATAGAGCCTTGCGGGATCCCACAAGCAAAAGCTATGCTTCTCTGTAGAGCTGTGGGACTGAATTCCCCCAGCAAAAGCTGTAAAAGATGAAGCTTTCTACAGGTGGAATTGACTCACATCCTGTACGAAAGGCTTCTCTGTGAGAACTAGAGGTCCCCCTTTCCCTTCCTAAACCCAGAAAAAGGGGCGGAACTAAAGATCCTGATGATGATTGATGGGTCATTGGCCCTATAATTGGAAACCAAGGGAAGTCACCTTATTGCAAAATGCATGGAACTTTGAAATACATGCAAACACTCAAAGAAAGAATAAGAAGCTGGAGCTCCTGGTACAGCCGTACCAGAACACTATCAGACAGAGTGAGGTGCATCCAATGGTGAAAACGTAAGGGGACAGTTGTGGAAGCCAACCAACTAGATCTTGTATTGTCAAAGGCTTTCATGGCTGGACCCACTGGGTTGTTGTAAGTTTTTTTGGGCTATATGACTGTGCTGTCGCACGCTGGGCCTGTACATAAGACAGGACATAAATTCTGTGTGCCCAACGGGACGCCGGGGTTGCCTCAGATTAAAGGCCTTTGGATTTCCTTAAACAGAGTCTTTAGATTGCTCAAAGGTTCAACAAAGTTCTTTATTCATGAATAAAAAAAAGGTACTTTAAGGCTTTCTTAACAGTCTATTGGCTCTTTCTCAATCTTGTCCACAGGGAACAGGCACTATCTTCATAACTGTAACTAATGGGGAAATCCTTAACTTCTAATCTTGGCAGTCTGTCTTTGCCTCTGTTGGCGTGGAGCCCCTGCACCCGGTACCAACTGCTTCTGGCTTCTGCGAGTGACCCTTACCAAGACTTCCAGGGGAAAAGGAGTTCAGGTTTCTGTGATGGCTGGCTGAAGTGCTGTGGGACTGGATTCCCTCAACAAAGGAGCTGTAAGGCTGTATATCACCCAGCCAAGCCATAGAAGACGAAGCTTTCTACAGGAGCTCTTGGTATTATGTCCTGCATGGAAAGGCTTCTCTGTGTGGACTGACCCAAAAAAGGCTCCTATTCCCTCCAAAAACCCAAAAAGGGGGCGGACCAGGGAACCTAACTATAATTGACAGGTGGCTTGCCCTATGATTGCAGCCAAAAGAAGCCACCTATCTGCAGAGTCCCTGAAACTTAGGACTGCAACAAACATTCAATGCAAAGCAAACAAAATTGGAGCTCCTGGTACAGCTGTACCAATGACCATGTTCTAGAAGCATTCTCTCCTGACATTTCGCCTGCATCTATGGCAAGCATCCTCAGAGGTTGTGAGACCTCACAACCTCTGAGGATGCTTGCCATAGATGCAGGTGAAACGTCAGGAGAGAATGCCTCTAGAACATGGCCATATAAACTGAGAAAACCTACAACAACCCAACTAGATCTGAGAAACCTGGACAATTCCTTTTCATGCAGAACAGAGATGCGTATGGATCATATGCCTTAAACTCCTTTATCCCTTTAGCACTCTCCTCTTAGCTATGTTGAAAAACACTGCTTATGTATGTTGCAGTGAAGAGCAGCAGCCTGCCTGACCTCTAAATAGGAAAGAGAGCAATGCACCATTTTGTTCTTGTCCCCAGGAAGTCCAATTCCTGGTTCGGAACTGCTCCATATTGAGCAGTTTGAGTAGCCATTAAGAAAAGATAATAAAGAGAAAGCAAATTAGGAGACAAAGCTTCACCTACAAATAAATGAAGGATTTCAACAAATAAAAGAAATGACCTTCTATTTGCATGTGGACCTTTGTCTTGTGTTTGACTATAATGTTTCATATTCATATTCAATTCTCTCATTTAGAAAACAAAGTCATCTAGGTAAATACCGAACAAAGAAAAAAAACAAAACGAAACATCATATGCAGGAGGAAGAGAAGAGTTTATTGAAGAGCTTGCAAAAAATTCCACAGAGATTGGTACAGTAGTCTGGGAAGCATCAGGGTTTTTCCAAGCGCCTTTATTTTAAAAGAGCCAGTGGCACGTTAATGGATCTGTAGATGTTCCACCCTTTGGTCTGCATCATACATATTTCAGGTTTTCTGTGGAACAAAGGGAGAAAGCCTGTCACATGGGAACTCCAATTGTTCTCCAATGATCTGAATTCCAGTAGTCATTAAAAAAGGACAATGAGACTAGCCCGAGAGAACTTCTGGAGGCCCTATTCCCCCTCCCCCCAAGCCCCCAGACCCCTGAGAAAAGTAATAAAAACTTACCCGTCCTCCATTACAAGCCTTGGACGGCTCTCCCGATGCATAGAAATGATGCACCAGGAGAGCAAGGGGGTGGAGTGTTTTTCGTCCTCCGCACACCCCCCCCCCAAGACACCATTCTCATAGTTTACTGGGCTAAATAAGACTGATAAACTATGGGAATACCCACTCCTCCCCTCAAGCCGCCAGACCCTTGAGAAAAGTAATAAAAACTTACCTGTCCTCCATTACAAGCCTCAGCCACTGTTACGAATTGTGGGAACTGACATTCAATGCACCTGAACTACCAAAGGTTTGGAACCACTGTTTTCGGACCTGTCCACACAGCCAGATAACCCAGAATATCAAGGGAGGTAATCCATAATATCTGCTTTGGACTGGATTATCTGAGTCCACACTGCTAAATAATCCAGGTCAGTGTGGATTTTATATAGCTGTGTGGAAGGGGCCTTAGGGGAAGGTGGGCTATTACTTGATTGCAGGTGAAATAGGTGAAGATAATAAGTACAATTGCTTCCATTTTCCCAGAGAAGGACCTTTCCTCTTACCTTATTTTCCACATTCCTTCATGCAAGCTTTTTTACTCTTGAATCTATTTTTATTGCCCCAAGTACCAAGATAGGTGAACTCAAAACAATCCTTCTTGCTCTTGTCGTAGAAGTAGGCTTTTATTTCTTTCTCGCCAGTCCCGGGATCCGGTGGGAGCAAGCACTTTGGAGGCCGTGCTGTTGGAAAATAAATGAGGAATCAGAACTCATTAATCGTTTTGTGGTGTGACCTAAACCCACTCGATACAGCTTAATGGTGTAACATTAGAAAATGTTGACCATTTCCACTACCTTGGCAGCCACCTCTCCACCAAAGTCAACATTGACACTGAAATACAACACCGCCTGAGCTCTGCAAGTGCAGCATTTTTCCATATGAAGCACAGAGTGTTTGAGGACCGGGACATCCGTAGGGATACCAGGGTGCTTGTTTATAAAGCTATTGTCCTCCCAACCCCACTATATGCCTGGGAAATGTGGACTGTCTACAGATGTCACATGCAACTCCTGGAACGATTCCATCAGCGCTGCCTTCGGAAAATCCTGCAAATCTCTTGGGAAGACAAGCAGACAAATGTCAGCATGCTGGAAGAAGCAAAGACCACCAGCACTGAAGTGATGGTCCTCCGCCATCAACTCCGCTAGACCGGCCATGTTGTCCGGATGCCCGACCACTGTCTCCCAAAGCAGTTGCTCTACTCCGAACTCAAGAACAGAAAACAGAATGTTGGTGGGCAGGAAAAGAGAGTTAAAGATGGGCTCAAAGCCAACCTTAAAAACTCTGGCATAAATACAGAGAACTGGGAAGCCCTGGCCCTTGAGCGCTCAGCTGGAGGTCAGCTGTGACCAGCAGTGCTGTAGAATTTGAAGAGGCATGTTTGGAGGGCGAAAGAGAGAAACGTGCCAAGAGGAAGGAGCGTCAAGCCAACCCCTACCGGGACTTCCTTCCACCTGGAAACCAATGCCCTCACTGCAGGATAACATGCAGATCAAGAATAGGGCTCCACAGTCATCTATGGACCCACCACCAGTACACCGATCTTGGAAGACAATCCTACTGGGACAAGGGAAGTAAGTGACCTAAAGCAATGCTGGGTCCCAGTCCATGGCCTGAAGAATATTAAAGAATATTAAATGAGGATGGCTGGTTTATGACTTCACTGGGGAAACAGCGATTGTGGTTCCCCAGTTGGTTTTGGATGATAACTCCCATGAACTCTCGCTACTGGTGATGCTGGGTTGAGCCTATGTGGGCTTTGATCAAGTCATATCAAGACAGCCACTGTTTCTCGGCTCTTGCTAATTAAATCATTCATAACATTCAATAATGGTTTGAATGTGAAAGATTCACCTTTTCTCCAACTGAGAAAAAAGGCCTTGTTCTTCATACAACTCCCTCCCCAATGAAATTAGATTAGTGCCCTCCTTCCTGGGCTTCAGAAGAAAAATAAAAACTTAACCATGGGACCATAATATTATGCCATCTTCGCTCCATAGAGGAAGACTCAACGGTCTACTGAGCAATAAGAGGCTTTGTCCCTGTAGCACAGGACAGCTGGATTCTATCCAGCATATTCTTCTTCACTGACCACTTTACTAGGAACCAATATCTAGCTTACTACCACATGTTATAGATTCTTTGAAAAACCACAGTGACCCAGACAAAGTAATTATGCTTTTAAATTGTCAAGATTTTAGCTGCTGCCTTTCCGTGGCAAGATTCCCGAACAAAGTCTGTAAACTGAATGTGTAGCAAATGTGAAGTTCCCTTTTCTATGGTTTGTACTGTATTTTATACCTTTTTGCTATGTATATGCCAATAAAGGCTTATTGGATTGGGTTATGGGACCAATCCTTTGGGTAATAAGCAGTATAAGGAATGATCAGGGATTATGTGCAATAGATGTGTATAAAGGACCGATGTGCCGTTGGCAGGGGGAAAACCTTTCTATCCCACCACTGCCGCCAGTTTGTCACGATCAGCCTGAGCTCTAAGGAATAATACTTCTAATATATTCCCTAGCACACACACTCTCACGTTCCTTCGGCTGTTATATTGCCCACAGCTGTTCACCAATGTAAACTGGACTGAATGACCGTTCGGCCGTTAGTACCAATTTGAAGGAACGGAGTAGAAGGCTTTGTTTTCTAAGGCTCCCACTGGACACCTGTCACAAAGCTCGATGTGTATTAAGGTATTACTGCCACCACTCAAATAGCCTTTGAGAATTTAACTTGATGTTATGTCTGAGGTAAAACTTGTTGTGCCCCAGCCCTTCCTTTAACTCCCCCTAAAGTGTCTGAGGCGAAAAGATGTTAGAATTTGCTGGAACAGGTTTAATGGAATGAATCAATGTGAGGACTTCATGTAAAGTTGAACTAGAACAAAGTTTATTTATAATTACTAGAACAAACAACTGGATTCTTCTTTGAGTTACAAAAGCGTATATGGTTAGCACAGCACAATCTTCTTATACAGTTCCTAAGTCCTAACAAGCTTACTGAACTCCCCAACTGGGTATCTGTTCTTCGACGTGAGCAAATTCCCCCTGACAGACTAAAACCTATCTGTCTCCTCAGCGTATCTAGATCCCACTAGAATACTCTGTCCTTTAGAGAGTACAGACAACCAGTGTGTTCTTCTCCCACACCAGTTCACAGGCGGCTATTGGCTCTCCAGGCCACTCTATAGCCACACCTGCCTTCAAAACACTCTCCCTCAGGAAATCTTCAACTCACTCGAAAACTACCCTCTCCCTGCAGCTTAAAATCCAATCTCCCTCTCTGCTGTTAAAGCCCTTCTTTCTCTGATATTAAAATCCCTTCTCTCCATCTCTGACAGAAGCTGCCTGCCTTTTTACACTGACAGCTCCAGCTCCTCCCATCTGTCCTAGCCAATCCTGGCATAGCTAAACTCCTCCCCTCTGCTGACTCTCCTTGCATTCCCTCACTAAGATGGAGTCGGCTCACTGTTTCTAAAGGCTGCGGCCTAACCAGAAAGGTATGAGTCCATTACAATGTGATATTTGGAATGGCCTGGACTACAATTGTTGGATTGTGTGATTTTTAATGTGTATATTGATATGTTAATTCCATGTTTTAATGTTAAATGATGTCGTATTTTATGATTGAATAGATAATTGTACGTTATTATCATTATGTTAGGTTTCTGCATGTGAGGCATAATAAAACACACACGCTACTATTCACGAAAATATATAATAACGCAGCGAGGAGTAGTAGAGAAGATTCAGATTTTAATTAAATTTATTTAGACGGGGAGATATATAAAATAATCCCAAATGCTGCTCAGCCAAAATTATGAAGCTCACAAAAGGTAGAGGGAGTATGGTTGCTGAACCAACTGTATATTTAAAAGTGAGGAACTGGGAACCACTGGAACTGAGAGACTTAAAACGATTCCTTCAAAAGATTTCCGCTGCCACCATTTCACTATGAAATCAGGCTGAGGTAATATTTGAGAGATTGTTCTGTAAAACACACTGTGTCACTATAGTTTCTTAAAGGCTGTTGTGAAGCTGACTTTAGTAATGCTTTGACCACAAAGGTATTCACACTGAGGCTGGTATAAGTTGAATAAAATAACAAGAATGTTTATTGAACAGGCTTGAAATATTCAGGTACAAATGCTTAATGGTTTCAGTAAAATACTGGCATAAAAAGCTTGTGGTTGTGTTAGAGTCAAAATCTTAAAAACTTCTGGGTTACAAGTCTTCAAAGTTCCACCACAGAAAATTACTTCAGGAAATGAATCTCTGAAAGTAACTCCCAAAAATGCCCCTTAGGAATCTAGCCAAAAAACCCTGAACTAGACTTCCTTAGGAATTGAACAGATCACTAATGGGATACTGCTCCACAAAACAGTATCCTAGCTATCTACTCAATAGATATTCTGAATACTACCCAAAAGACTGACCCAAACTTCTTCTTCAAAACCCAAACTGCTCTCACTAATACCTACACTTCTCTCTAACCGTTCCAAACTCCAGCTGCCTAAACTGGGACCTCAAGCCTCATTTTAAAAGACACTTTCCCCCCCTCTAAACCACTTAGGCTCCATCCCCATCTTTCTAACCAATCCTAGCCTTCTTATTTTCCCTCTAAGACTTGAACACGCCCCCTCAAGGCAAACCTAACTAAAATGGCTTCTCCCTGTCTCCCTTTCCTAAAATGGATGCCGGGGTTTCCCAGGCCCACTCTCTTAGGCTTTTGCCAGCTAGCTAAGATAAGGGATTCATTACATGAGGCATTAAATTTTGCCATAATTATGTTGGAAACTGCTTTGAGTCCCCCACTGGAGTAAGAATAGCGGTATACAAGTGAAGCAAATCTATACACATAATAAAAGTGAAAATTGTGTATGTGGCCATGGTGTTTGCTTACACAGACAGTTTGCTGCCTCCCCAAAGAGCTATAACCCACAGTGCTGAAGAGCCACCAAAAGTCATCCCCTCCATGGACATTTATTTATTTATTTATTATTTAAACTTATATGCCGCCACTCCCCTGGGGCTCGGAGCGGCTTACAAGAATAGCTAAAATCTAACAAAATTTAAAAGCAATTTAAAACAATTTAAAAACAACATTATCAAACATTAAAAGCCTGTCGAAACAGGTATGTCTTACATGCCCTGCAGAAAGCTGGTAAGTCCCGCAAGGCACGGACTTCAGGTGGCAGAGTATTCCAGAGTGATGGTGCCACTGCTGTGAAGGCTCTGCGTCTGGTTGCTGTTAGATGCAAGATCTTGACACTGGGGACTTCCAATAGATCTTGGTCCTCAGAACGGAGGGATCTCTGGGGTTGGTAGGGGATGAGGCGATCCCTCAGATACATCAGCCCCAGACCATGCAAGGCCTTAAAGGTGAGTAGTACCATCACTTTGAAAGTCATCCGGTGCTCAATTGGTAACCAATGCAGCTTTAGTAAGATTGGGGTTATGTGACATCTCATCGGAATTCCTGCAAGAAGCCGAGCAGCTGCATTTTGTACCAACTTGAGCTTCCGGATCACCGACAGAGGGAGGCCAATGTAGAGGGCGTTACAGTAGTCCAGTCTTGAGATGACCGTGGCCTGGATCACCGTAGCTAGGTCATCCCTGTCTTTGCTGGATTCACCCTCAACCTGCTGGCACGCAGCCATCCAGTAACGGCCTCGTGGCACTGATGGAAATAATCGTCTAGCCTACCGCAGATGAAAGAAGGCGGTTCTGCTAACGGTGGAGACCTGGGCCTCCATCGTCAGCAGAGGGTCCAAAAGGACTCCCAGACTCTTTACCAATGATGACGGGCATAGGGCCTCGCCATCCAGGGTAGGCAGCTGGATATCCCCACTGCCCGGTCGACCCAGCCATAGGATCTCTGTCTTTGCTGGATTCACCCTCAACCTGCTGGCACGCAGCCATCCAGTAATGGCCTCGTGGCACTGATGGAAATAATCGGGTACAGAGTTCAGTCGGCCTTCCATCTTCAGCACCACCTGAGTGTCATCGGCGTACTGATAACACTCAAGCCCAAAACCTCGAACCAGCTGAGCAAGTGGTCGCATATAGATGTTAAACAACAGAGGGGAGAGAATGGCCCCCTGAGGAACCCCACAAGATAGAGGGGACCTCTCAGAGACCAGGCCTCCCCTCTCCACTCGCTGTCCACGGTTGTGAAGAAAGGAGGACAGCCAGTTTAAAGCTGTCCCCCTGACTCCAGCAACAGCAAGGCGGTGGGTCAAAAGATTGTGGTCGACTGTGTCAAATGCTGCTGTGAGATCCAATAACACAAGCAGCACTGACCTGCCCTGGTCAAGCTGGCATCGAAGGTGATCCGTGATGGAGACCAGCACAGTCTCTGTCCCGTGCCCCGCACGGAAGCCGGACTGGAAGGGATCTAGTCCGGCTGTGTCATCTAGGAATTGCTGCAACTGCTCCGCTGCTGCCCTCTCAATCACCTTGCCCAGGAACATGTCTCCCAAATCTTCCCAATGTCCTCCCCAAATGCCATACTGCCCATCACCTAAGGAATGCTTTCATTTGGGGACAACGTTTTTCATCCAGAATGGACATCCCAGGGTTCCTTTCTTTCTCCATTGGTGTGGAATTTGTATTACCCCGCCCACTGTCTTCCCCTTAACCCTTTACTTCCCTTTCATATGGCACGCAACAAAAACCTGGGCACCGCTGGGTCCACAAGCTAGTAAATAAATAATTAATAAATACAAACCTAGTTGAAGTGGATCTCAAAATGCGATGCATGTCTATGTGCATACCAAAAGTAACAAAAGCAATTGAAATTTGGGACAAGGACGCGGAGCTTGGATGTCATGTTGAGATCCGTTGTCTTTCTCTGCACATCTGAATAAGAGATAGAGCTGTCTACTCTCCTCTTATTGCAATGCCACTTATTTATCAGTTCTTCGACCTGTCACTTTGTAAACAACGTAAATTTAGAAAAGCTTTTTTAAAAAATACCCTATGAGTGAGTTCACAATGATGACACTAAACAACAAAACATTAGACTTATGTTGATGGTCCTAGTTGTGACGAAGACTAAAGACAGTTGAATGCCTTCTGTTTTACGTCATCATCACCACGAATAAGAATAACAAAACCCATATTTAAACAGGGGCCAAAATGAAGATTTTACCATCTGCGAGTCCAGGAATGCCCAGCAGATCAGATGATAATGTGAGGAAGACTGCTACAGTCAGAACGGAGAAGACAAAGAAACCAGTCTGCTTCATGGCTACTGGATGTTGAGTCCCAATGCTGGGCTGAGCCTCTTATAAGACACTTCAAGAGGAAATGAGAAGGGGCCTCCGGGCAGTCAGAACAATGTGTTCAATTGGCAAGGACACTGAGAAACCCTATAGTTTGTCTTTAGTTAGGTATTCAAGGATGCCATTAAATTGTGTGTACCTATTAGGTGCACTCAAGCCCATCTTAATGTATGGCAGTCCTACAAATCACTGATCACTAAAAGATCTGATCTCTTCCTCTCCTTGATTTCCTTTCTGCCATTTTGTTCTTGACCCCAGGACGCCCAATTCCCTGGTTCAGAACCGCTCCATAAGGAGACAAAATTGCCTGATTCAATAATCTGAATTCCAGAAGCCAMTAAAGAAAGACAGTAAAGTCAAAGTAAATTAGGAGACGAAGTTCCATGTGCAAATATCTCTCTCTCTCTCTCTCTCTCTCTATATATATATATATATATATAAATGCTCTGTGCATAATGAGTTCCTTAAAAACAAAAGAACCAATGAACGAAATCACACCAAATTTGGCAACAAAATGTCTCACAATTTTCTCTGTTTGTTTGCTTTGTTCTGTAAGAAATGTAATATAATTGTCTGGCTTCCCTGACATGAGAAATAAATAAATAAAATAAATTCAGCTTCTTCAGTATATGTCCCTCTAAATTTAAAAAGTAATAATAATAAGAGAGAAGAGTTTTTATGAATTGCTGATTTGTACATTTGCCATGCATCATGTACACACAATCCAATGGCATCTCTGAATGCGTAACTAATAGTTTCCTCAATGCCTTTGCGAATGAACTCATTGTTCTGGCTACCTGGAGGCTCCTTCCCATTTCCTCTTGAAGCAACTTATAAGTCCTTATCGCCCAGCACGGGGACTCACGTCTAGCAGCCATGATGCGGTCTGGTTCCTTTGTCTTCTCCATCCTCACTGTAGGAGTCCTTCTCACCTTATGGTCTGCTGAGGGTGGTAAGAGCTTCATTCTTGCCCCTGTTTCAGTATGGGTTTTGTTGTTGATATTGTGAAACAGAAGATGAGGGGAAAGGATAGCACACGTGCCAGGAGAGAGGGCACTGTGTGCCCCTTCTGGTGCGTGTGCCATAGGTTCCCCACCACTGGTCTAGGGTGTTTCATTGTCCGATTCTGGCATATGCTGGCTGGAATCCCAAACCCTCCTAGATGTAGCCAGTAGGCTTGGGCGGTTTCGTTCGTTAATTTCGTAATTCGTTATTAATTCGTATTTAAATTAGCTTACGATCCAATATTGAGCCATGCAGGACTACTGTGAGGAGTAATTAAAAATCGAAACAATTTTTCCAATTTATTTCGTATTTTTTCGTAATTGTTTCAAAATTGTTTCGAAATTGTTTCGTAATTATTTCCGTATGTCTGGTGCAAGTTTTATAGTTGTTGTTTGTTTTATCAGTGATAAAAAATAAATTATCACACCAACAGTCAACAACAGAGGGAGAGGGAAGCTTCAGAAGTTCCCCCTGTCCCATTTGGAGTGTTTTTTAGCATATTGCGCAATCGCGTCCGCCATTAACGAATCGATTCGTAATTATACGAAATTTCGGAAATTTCGAAACTTTTTTAAAGGAAAATTTCGGAATTCTTTAAAAAAACGAAACGCAAGGGCCCCCCTAAAAACGAAACGAGTTTAGAACCAAATTTTTTCCGTAGTTACCCAAGCCTAGTAGATATCTGTATCGCAGTTCAGTATATGCTGGACAGTCAACTGATTTTTGGGGGGGGGGGGGCTATCGCCATGATTGAATTACAAAAATAACTGAACTTAGTTTAGCAGCTGGATTCCACTGAGATGTCTAACCTCATTGCTCCTTTCTTTCTTTCTTTCTTTCTTTCTTTCTTTCTTTCTTTCTTTCTTTCTTTCTTTCTTGAGCTGCATTTACCTAAATGACTATCAAGATAATTGAACATGAAAAATAAAAAAATAAAATAAAGCTAGTTAGGAGACAAATCTCCACATGCTAATAGGTGGCCACTTGCTATCTAGGGAGGAAAGATAATACATCCCTGTTCTGCCAGAAAGGTCCCAGGGTTTTCAGAAGATATAATCATAGAATCCTAGACAGGCCCGTAGCCAGGATTTCGTTTCGGGGGGGGGGGGCTAAAAAATTTTCAGGGGGGGTTTCGGGGGGGGGGCTGAGTTTGGGGGGGGGCTGAGTCTGAGTGAAAGAGGGTCTAGCCTAGCAAACCTTTTGTATCATTACCCCAATACCCCCATACATATGGGATATATTGAGTATGGTGATCAGATCATGATATGAATAAACATAACAGTTTAAATAATGCACCAGTAAGGCCTTTTCGCGAACCACCATGAGAATTTCGGGGGGGCTGAAGCCCCCCGAGCCCCCCCCCCCCCTAATCATAGGATCCTAGAGTTGGAAGAGACCTCATGGGCCATCCAGTCCAACCCCCTGCCAAGAAGCAGGTAAATTGCATTCAAAGCACCCCTGACAGATGGCCATCCAGCCTCTGTTTAAAAGCTTCCAAAGAAGGAGCCCCTACCATACTCCAGAGCAGAGAGTTCCACTGCTGAACAGCTCTCATAGTCAGGAAATTCTTCCTAATGTTCAGATGGAATCTCCTTTCTTGCAGTTTGAAGCCATTGTTCTGCGTCCTAGTCTCCAGGGCAGCTGAAAGCAATCTTGCTGCCTCCTCCCTATGACTTCCTCTCACATATTTATACATTGCTATGATGTTTCCTCTCAGCCTTCTCTTCTTCAGGCTCCTCATAGCACTTGTTCTCCAGACCCTTTATCATTTTAGTCGCCCTCCCCCCAGCACCAACTGCCACCCTGGGCCAGAGTGAAGAGAGGGGGGGGGCAGGGGACAGTTCCATCTTGTCTCCTGCATATGTCATCAGTTGGGGACCCCTCTCTCCCCAGCACCAACTGCCGCTCCGGGCCAGAGTGAAGAGAGAGGGGGCCAGGGGGCAGTTCCATCTTGTCTCCTGCATATGTCATCAGTTGGGGACCCATCCCCCCAGCACCAACTACCGCTTTTGGGTCAAAGTGAAGAGAGAGGGGGCCAGGGGACAGTTCCATCTTGTCTCCTGCATATGTCATCAGTTGGGGACCTCTCCCCCCAGCACCAACTGCTGCTCTGGGCCAGAGTGAAGAGAGAGAGGGCTAGGGGACGGTTCCATCTAGTCTCCTGCATATGTCATCAGCTGGGGACCCCTCCCCCCAGCACCAACTACCGCTTTGGGTCAAAGTGAAGAGAGAGGGGGCCAGGGGACAGTTCCACCACATCTCCTGCATATGTCATCAGTTGGAGACCCATCCCCCCAGCACCAACTACCGCTCTGGGTCAGAGTGAAGAGAGAGGGGGCCAGGGGACAGTTCCATCTTGTCTCCTGCAGATGTCATCAGCTGGGGACCCCTCCCTCCAGCAGCAACTGCCGCTCTGGGCCATCTTGTCTCCTGTGCTATTCTAATAATGCAATATAATATATTGTGTATACATATAATATTGATAATATTATAATGCAATCCAATATAATACTACTACTACTAATAATAATATGATATTATAATTATATATTTATATTACATATAATATTACTAATAATATTACAGTATAATGGTATAGTACAATAAAGTAACATATAATACTGATATTGCACTATGCTAATAATATAATATATTGTGTGTGTGTGTGTGTGTGTATATATATCTTGTAAGCAGCTCTGAGTCTCCTTCGGAGTGAGAAGGGCAGCATATAAATGTCATAAATAAATAAATAAAATAAATGTACTAATCTCCTCCAGAGCTACACTAGTGGAGCTCCACAAAACCATTTTTCAGTATAGATGCTTGGCTGGGCATTTAGCACATTGGCACGAGTGCCTTGTTCTTTTGGAGAGGAGAGCTTTAAACACTGGGGAATATTGCACTGCTGCGTGCCATTGTTTCTTTATTGAAATGCAGCTTGTTCCCCTCATTTTTTGCAACTGTATATGTGACGGCGCGAGTGGCACCACCTATGTATAGAACTGTTAGTTGTAAGATTTAAACTGTTGTATCATGCTTAATCCTGCCCCTTTTGCCATGTTTCTGTATATTTGTATGGATTGGTTACTTGTAGCTGTCAATCAGCACTGTTTGGCTCCACCTCTTCCTGCAAGAGGGGAGAACTTCCTTTTCTTTTCATTCTGCCATGAGAGTTCCTGCAACATGGACGTGAGTAAGAGACTTCATTCTTAAAGGACCCTGTTTTAAGTCACCTCTTAGCATCAATTCTGAGGTTTTTTCTCCTGGGACTCATGCTTTATGTCCAGATCATCCTGGACGATACTGAGGAGACCCAGGCGCCTTCAAGCCAGTTCTTTTGGCACCAGAGGAAGATCCGGAATCTTCAAAATAGGCCATTTGAATTGGGGTTGTGGTTTTGCTCCGGCACTCACAACCATTGAGGAAGAGGAAACCTGGTGAGGCTTCTCAGCTTCAAACCCCTTGGACCCAGGACTAATAGAGACTGTAAAGTGTGTTTTTCCTTCACCCTTCTAAAGTTTTCCAGTTTATTGCATTGAAGAAATGACTTTGTGACAAATAAAACTTGTTTTGAGTTATTTACATCGTTTTGGGTTCTTGGGAGTTCCAGTTTCCTAAAGGAGGGCAAGAAGCAATCCCTTGGGGGAAAGATGCCACGTCCATCCTCCTTTTAAGACTAATAGCCCCCAAGCGCGACGGCACAGTGCTAAGAGAAGCCTTCTTTTCCAGAAGTGCTAAGAAGGGAAAAGAAGGAGCCAAAGGGTCTTATTTTTGCCAAGCTTATAGTTTTCTAAAGAAAAAATAGAATCAAAAGGAAGCCTGCCTTTGCCTTCAGAGGGGAAGCCCAGGTTTGCAAAGTGGATACATTTCCCTGGGGTTCCCGCCTTTTTTGCTTCTCAAGCTAGCCACAGCAATTTGCTACAACCAACTTTTGCACCTCAGCCAGCTCCTTGCAAGCTTTTGCAGAAGTGGATAAATTGTAACAACCTGCCTTTGCAGCTGCTGCAAACAAACCTGCAAAGCTACTGTTATTTCTGCAAAGTTTCCAGCTCTCTGCAAGATTGATACTTTTGCAGGGTTTCCAGCCATCTTCTGCAAGCTTCTGTTTCTTCTACAGTTTCCCGCCCTTTCCAGAAGCAAGGCTTCTACAGTAATTGCAACATCCAGCCAGAAGCAAGCAAGCTTTTGCAAAGTTTCCAGCCTTCTGCACTTCCCGCCTTTTTTGCAGAGCCAGCCTTCAGCCCTCCAGGGTTGAGGGGTGGGAGGAGCCAGCCTTCACTTGAAGTCTGCCCAGCAACAGTTCCTGAGAGCCTTCAATAGGCTAAACAAAGCAAGGTTTACCTTCTAAAGAAAGCAACTATTGTAATTGTCTTTTTTCAAGAATTGCATTGCCTTTTTGTGTGCTTTTTCCATTGTATGCTTAAATTGTATTGCATTTGTACTGTTTAAAGTGTGGGTTAAGTTTCCTTTGAATTTTGCATTATGGCAAGTCAAAACTTTGAGGTCCCACAAGTTAGAGTCAAATCCCCCCACCCTGTCAGAGAAAGGCATCCCACAGAGAAGGCCATGCTCGGTCTTTTGCAGCAGGAAAGCCAACTTACACAAAGGTTTAAAAGGGCTTGGCGAAATTTACCCACCTTATATGAGTCAATTAAGGCTTCTCTTTACCCAAAGGAAAAAGAAGTTCTTAAACAAGAATTTTTGAAGGCCTTCAATGATGGAGGTGCTATTGCAGAGGAAATAATTTATGTACTGAACAAAATTAATACCCCAGAGTCTTTAGATAGGGCTAAAGAAATTTCTTTTACCCTACAGGAAGAGAGGAGGCGCTACAGCGCGGTTCTATTTGAACCAGAGCCTAGTTCCTTATCCAAAGGTGCAGAGGAAAGGGTTCAAGGCTCCCCATGTGCAAGCCTTAGATCCAGTCTGCTTAAGCCTCCATCTAAGGCCACTAGCCTCAGATCCAAACATTCATCTAGGCATAGCAGTTCCTCCCAATCCACACATTCGTTTCTTAGTACATCTTCCAAAGCAGCCTATTACAACAGAGAGGCTGTCCGTTTGGAAATAAGGAAAGAGGTTTTGGAAGCAGAGGCGTCTGCGGAGATGGCTAAGCAAGGCCTGGCCTTTGACAAGGAGGAGCTCCTCCTTCAACAGGCCAAAGCCCAGCAGGAACTGCTTCTAGCACAGGCTAAGGCCCAGAGAGAAATTGAGTTTGCAGTGGCAAAGGCCAAACAAGATACGCTACAACGGGACCTAGATCTGCTCCAAGCAAAAAGAGACACAGCACAAAAGATAGCCAGGGCCAACGTTTTAGCCAAAGCTCTATCACAGGAGCTAACTCAAGAAAACCTTAGCCTCCTGCCATCACAAGAGCCCATGCCAAAGGTCTCAGCACACTTGCATCTGGAACCACCAGTGCAGGGTCATGTTTCTTTTGACCATCCTGAAGATTGTCCACCTGTTCCAGTGTTCGCGACTTCAAAGCCAGCCTATTCTCCCAAAGTGCAGCAAAGTACGGCCGGGAGAGTGCCATCGTCTCTGTCAGAGTCCATCCCTGTAATTAGGACTCAGAGATACCACCTGTCCACGTGGGAACCAAAGGATGACATCTTTCAACAGGATCCAGATGTCCCCTCAGATTGGCAAGGTATGGCCGGGAGTGAACCACCATATCCATCTTTGCATACCAAGCCAATTCTCCCATCGCTGAAGACGAAAGCTTCAGAGGTGCTGCCTGTCAGCAATCTTCTGAACCCAGCATCTCCTACCATCGTGACAAGACGTGTTCAACCAAAGAACATTGACTTTGTCACACCACAGCAGACTCCTCAGATGTACCCCTACACACCGGATTCACAATTGGGATCCCTCCTGCGGAATCCAAGAAGAGACATCAGAGACAAAGGGGTCCAGAAATTCACTGACCGGCCAGATGACTACCTTCTGTGGAAAATTACCTTCAAGAGGGCCATCCGAGATTTCAAGCTAGAAGCTGACGAAGAATTGTCCCTTCTTATGGCGTGGCTTGGACCCAGCTCAGCCGAGCAAATAAAGAGACTTTATGCTGCTCATGTGGCAGACCCCCAAAGAGCATTGTCCACAGCGTGGTCTCGCTTGGACCAGCGCTATGGTGCGAGCACCGAGATAGAGGCATCTCTCATGGATCGACTCAACAGGTTCCCGTCGCTAAAGATGAAAGATTGTAAACAGCTTTGGGACTTCAGTGATCTTTTGTTAGAGCTAGCTTCAGCCAAAGGAAATCCAGAGCTGCCAGGATTGGCATGTCTGGACCAGCACACGTCGCAGAGTCCCATTCTCTGCAAACTCCCCTTTCCCCTTCGAGAAGCTTGGGGGAAAGAGGTGTTCAAATACAAGGAGGCGAATGCAAATGTATACCCGCCCTTCAACTTTTTAGTGGATTTTGTTACCAAAGCAGCTCGTGAGAGGAATGACCCTCAAACAGGTCTTCCTGCTTTGTACCAAGGCCTAAAGCCTGAAAAGACCTCCAAAGAAGACAAAGTGCAGGGCAAAGAACTTAAAAGGAACTTGAGTGTCAAGATGACAGACACTACTCCTCCAGCTTCAGTTCAACCAGTCAACAACAACAGCATCACCTGTCCCATTCATCAACGGCCACACAGCCTAGCTGAATGTAGAGAGTTCGCGAAGAAGCCTTATAAAGAACGGCTCCAAATAGTCCAAAAGGCCAAGGTGTGCTATAGATGTTGCGGCTCCACTATTCACTTCTCCAAAGACTGCAAGGAGGAGGTGAAATGTCAACACTGTAATAGCATCAAGCATTGCTCTGCAATGCACAACTTCGACTCTACTCAATTCAAAGCAAAGTCAAAAACTTCTGTCAAAGAAGAAACTAAAGATGACCAAAAGCCTACAGAACCTCAGGTAGCTCTCAAGGCTCCTGCTGTTGCCTGCACCAAGCTATGCCAAAATAGCAACAAGCCCAGGATTTGTCACCCAATCTGCCTGGCAGAGGTGTATCCAGACAAGCAGCCATGGAACAGAAAAAAGGTCTACGTCGCCTTGGACGCCCAAAGTGATGCTTCTCTTGCAACCCCAGAGTTCTTTGACATGTTCGACCTTCACAGCAAGACAGTGGAGTACACCATATCCACTTGTTCAGGAAAGAATAAGATGTATGGCAGAGTTGCGACAAAGTTCAAAATTTCGCCTTTTGGACAAAGGGCCAGTTATGAACTTCCTGACCTTATAGAATGCAGCATGATCCCCAGAAACAAAGAACAAATAGCCACAAAGGAGGTGGTACAAGCCCATCCTCATCTCAAAGGCATCCAAGATCTAATTCCAGCTTTTGACTTGGAAACAGACATTGTCATGCTTATCGGCGCAGATTGTCCCATGCTGTTCCGTGTTAGCAACCAGATTGAAGGTCCTAAGGGATCCCCCATAGCTCAGCAGTTGCCTTTAGGATGGACGGTGTTAGGTCCGGTCTGCCTGAACAAGATGTTCCAGCCTGTCACAAAAAGGCCTTCACTAATGCAAGGATGTGCCAGCCACATTTCAGTTTGTTGCCAGGGAGTAATGCCTGATTACTCTTCCATCTTCGAAGTCACAGAGAGAGATGAGCAAACAGCCTTCTCTAAAGATGAACAGAAGTTCCTTGAGATGATGAACAACCAAGTCACTCAAGACCCTCAAGGTAATTGGATCGCGCCTTTACCTTTCAAGCCAGAAAGACCGTCTCTACCCAACAACAGAGATGTTGCCCTTCATCGTCTTCTGTCCTTAAAAAGAAGGATGTTAAAGGATCCCAAGGTGAAAACCCAGATCACCCAGTTTGTGGAAGACCTCTTCAGCAGCAACTACGCTGAACCAGCCAGTGCATGTGCGGAGGGAGAAGAGCAGTGGTTCCTGCCGTACCACAAAGTGACACATCCTCAGAAACCCGACAAAGTCCGCATTGTTTTTGATGCTAGTGCTGAATGTCAAGGCAAAGCTTTAAACCATGTTCTTCTTAAAGGCCCCGACTTGCTTAACAGCCTGCTTGGAGTTCTTTTAAGGTTCAGAGAAAGGAAGTATGCAGTAATAGCCGACATACACAAAATGTTTTATGCATTTTTAGTTTGCCCAGAACATCGAAAGTTCTTGAAGTTTTTATGGTTTAGAGATACTGAGTCCCTCTCTGACGTGACCGAATACCAGATGAGGGTTCACGTGTTTGGTAACACTCCGTCTCCGGCAGTTGCCAATTATTGTTTAAAAAAGACTGCAGACAAATTTGGCCATTTGTTTAGCCAATCAACATCAGTGATTGTCAACCAGAACTTTTACGTCGATGATCTTCTTACGTCCTTTGATTCTGCGCAACAAGCTTCAAAGACAGTTAAAGAAATTCAAGAAATGCTGAGCAAGGCCAACATCCGTCTTCACAAGATAAATTCAAATAGTCCAGAGATACTTCAGGCCTTCCCACCAAAAGACTTGGTGGAAAAGGATGCATCAAAGTTGTTTCAAGACTTGAACGCTCAAACCAGTCTAGGTTTGTTATGGAATGTAGCTACAGACTGTTTTACTTTAAGAGCCCCCAAATTGGGCAGAGTCACCTCCAAAAGACTTATGTTGTCTGCCATCAATGGCATTTACGATCCATTGGGTATAGTGTCTCCAGTGGTCATCTCAGCCAAATTGCTTTTCAAACAGGCAATCCAGCACAAGCTCACCTGGGACCAAGAGCTTCCCCAAGATCTCATGTCACAATGGAAAAATTGGACTTGCCAAGCCCAAGGCTTAGAAAACATACAACTGCCAAGACAGTACATAAACAGTTCCTCATCTGCAGAGATCATGGAACTGCACATATTCTGCGATGCATCCACCAAGGCCATCGCTGCGGTCGCATACGCCAGACAAAGAGGCACCAGTACCTGCCTTTCAGGATTTGTGATGTCAAAAGCTAAAGTAGCACCCATGGACTCTACAGTGCCCAGATTAGAACTCTGTGCCGCTGTCTTAGCCACTCAGTTGAGTCAAACCATCAGAGAAGAAACTGGACAATTGTTTCAAAGGGTATTCTTTCACACAGACAGCATGGTTGTGTTAGGTTACCTACAAAACACCACCAACAGATATAAGGTTTATGTTTCAAACAGGATCAACACCATCCTGAAAAGTTCCAGCTGCAATCAGTGGCATTACATATCCACTTCAGAAAATCCGGCAGATATAGCGACTCGAGGAACATCAGCCTCAAAGTTGTCTAAGTCATCTTGGATCACCGGTCCCAAATGTTTTCAAAATCCTTCCTTTCCAGAAAGCATCACAGTGCCCAAAGACACTGAGTTGCCAGAAATTCAGTCTTGCAAATCTACCATCGATGGCCAAGACTCACCAAGGCTAGGCTTAAATCCAGCCAAATTTGAAAGATTCAGCAAATGGACTAGACTTCAGGCAGCCATTGCCAGGCTCATACATTACATCACTACCAGAAACAGTGGTGCAATTCAGCCCCAAGATCTTTCTAAAGCCTCAACAGTCATCTTGAAATCCACTCAAAGACATTGTTTCTCAGAAGAAATAGCTTGTCTAGAAAGTAAAACATCCTTGCCCAAAAATAGTTGTTTAAAGGACTTGAACCCCTTCCTGGACAACGAGGGTCTCCTTAGGGTTGGAGGTAGACTAAAAAGAGCAAAGATTAGATCCTGTGTTAAAAATCCTGTTATTTTGCCACACCATAGCCACATAGCTCTGCTGTTGACACAGCATTTCCATGCAAAGGTTAAACACCAGGGAAGGACATTTACTGAGTCTGCCCTAAGAAACAATGGGTTTTGGATTGTTAATGCTCGTAAACTTGTTGGTAAAGTGATTTACAATTGTGTTAAATGTAGACATCTTAGGCGTGATTGTCAAAGTCAGCTTATGGCAGATTTACCACCAGATAGAACAGCCACAGACCCCCCATTCTCTCACATCGGTATTGATGTATTTGGACCGTGGGAGGTCACTGTAAGGAAAACTAGAGGTGGTAGCGCCAACTCCAAAAGATGGGTGGTACTTTTCACATGCCTTGTGATTAGAGCAGTACACATAGAGGTAATTGAAGGCATGGATTCATCTTCCTTCCTCAATGCCCTTAAAAGGTTCATAGCAATCAGAGGCCCCGTTAAGACCATCAGATCTGACCGTGGTACCAATTTCATAGGCGCTACCAAAGAGCTCAATTGTCTGGCCCTATTTGAAAAGGATGAAACCATCCGTGATTTCGCAAACCAAGAGCAAATAGTTTGGATGTTCAATGTCCCTCACGCGTCCCACATGGGCGGTGCCTGGGAGAGGATGATAGGTATCTGCAGAAGGATACTCAGCTCCATCCTAACAGAGCACAAGCATCTCACACACGAAATGCTTGTCACATTCATGGCTGAAATCTCAGCCATTATTAACAACAGACCACTTGCCCCGCTTACCAGTGACCCAGACAATCCACAGTTGTTAACTCCGGCTTTAATTTTGACTCAAAAGGTTCCGGGTTGGAATGATATCATGTTGCCTGTTGCAGAGGGGTCATATAGAGCCCAATGGAAACGCGTCCAATCCCTGGCTAACCAATTTTGGAAACGTTGGAAGTCGGAATACTTGAGTTTACTACAGAAAAGAAAGATCTGGCAACATGAAACTGCCAACGTGAAGGTTGGAGATTTGGTGTTACTTAAACAAAAGGATGCTCCTAGACACCAATGGGCTAAGGGTATTGTGTCTAAATTATATCCTAGCTCTGACAATAGAGTGCGCAAGGCCCAAGTTAAGGTCGTTTCTAACGAAAAGGTTTCTTTGTTTGACAGGCCTATTAGCGATATGGTTATGTTATTTTCACAAGACCTACAGTCTTAGAGTTATAAAAGTTAAAGGTGTTTAACTTCATTTTTGTTTAGATTTTCGAAAGTCCGAAAATCTAGGCCGGGAGTGTGACGGCGCGAGTGGCGCCACCTATGTATAGAACTGTTAGTTGTAAGATTTAAACTGTTGTATCATGCTTAATCCTGCCCCTTTTTGCCATGTTTCTGTATATTTGTATGGATTGGTTACTTGTAGCTGTCAATCAGCACTGTTTGGCTCCACCTCTTCCTGCAAGAGGGGAGAACTTCCTTTTCTTTTCATTCTGCCATGAGAGTTCCTGCAACATGGACGTGAGTAAGAGACTTCATTCTTAAAGGACCCTGTTTTAAGTCACCTCTTAGCATCAATTCTGAGGTTTTTTCTCCTGGGACTCATGCTTTATGTCCAGATCATCCTGGGCGATACTGAGGAGACCCAGGTGCCTTCAAGCCAGTTCTTTTGGCACCAGAGGAAGATCCGGAATCTTCAAAATAGGCCATTTGAATTGGGGTTGTGGTTTTGCTCCGGCACTCACAACCATTGAGGAAGAGGAAACCTGGTGAGGCTTCTCAGCTTCAAACCCCTTGGACCCAGGACTAATAGAGACTGTAAAGTGTGTTTTTCCTTCACCCTGCTAAAGTTTTCCAGTTTATTGCATTGAAGAAATGACTTTGTGACAAATAAAACTTATTTTGAGTTATTTACATCGTTTTGGGTTCTTGGGAGTTCCAGTTTCCTAAAGGAGGGCAAGAAGCAATCCCTTGGGGGAAAGATGCCACGTCCATCCTCCTTTTAAGACTAATAGCCCCCAAGCGCGACGGCACAGTATACGTGTGCACCACAGATATTGATAACAGGTTGGAAAGGGTTAACCACTTTGCTCAATTTCAGTAGAATTTTTGCTCCTTCAACACAGTCTCCACTTCTACTTCTAACCAAGGCTTAAATTCAGATAGGATCTGGCACTTTAGGATTTTTGGCCCTTTCTAGCTCTGCTTTGAGAAAGGACCACAACAATATATCCGAAACTTTATTCCTTTTTTATTCTGCAGTACCTGAAATATGTCAACTTCCTAAGGATTATGGGAAATGTCGAGCAAGTGTGCCCATGTATTACTACAATGTTAACACCCAGAAGTGCGAAAAGTTCCTCTTTGGTGGCTGTGATGGCAATGCCAATAAGTTTGGATCTGAACAGGATTGCATTGCGCAGTGTAGTTGAAGCACTGGTAAGTATAGAGACGTTTTATGACCTTTCCCAGTAAACAACAAAAATCACTAGCCATCCCCTGACATGCGTTGCTGTAGCCCACATGGGGGTTCTGTATGGGAGGTTTGGCCCAATTCTATCGTTGGTGGGGTTCAGAATGCTCTGTGATTGTAGGTGAACTATAAATCCCAGCAACTACAACTCCCAAATGTCAAGATTCTATTTTCCCCAAACTCCACCAGTGTTCACATTTGGGCATATTGAATATTCTTGTAGAGTTTGGTCCAGATCCATCATTGCTTGAGTCCACAGTGATCTCTGGATGTAGGTGAACTACAACTCCAAAACCAAAGGACACTGCCCACCAAACCCTTCCAGTATTTTCTGTTGGTCATGGGAGAGCTGTGTGCCAAGTTTGGTTCAATTTCACATTTGGGCATATTGAGTATTCTTGTAGAGTTTGGTCCAGATCCATCATTGCTTGAGTCCACAGTGCTCTTTGGATGTAGGTGAACAGCAACGTGTGGCAGGGGATGGCTAGTATCTTAATATAAACACAAGCAGATTCACATGTGTGAATATAAAGTCCAATACACAATAGAGGGGATTAAAAAGCAAAAAGTCAGTCAGATCTCTCTATTCTTTGAATTCTTACTTCAACATCAATTTAATATTATAAAGTGTAAAGTATTGCTCTCCATTTGTACTTCCTTTGAGTCACCTGTGTGTCCGTTTGACAGCCCAACCGGCTGATCAGCTGTTTCAGGCTTTTAAAAATCACACGTGTGCTGAAGCATTGTAGAAGGGGGGGGGGGAGGAAAGCACGTGTTAACCTTTGTGCTCCTAATCTGGCCTTCTTTTTCATTCTTTGGAAGCTTTTAAACAGAGGCTGGATGGCCATCTGTCAAGGGTGATTTGAATGCAATATTCCTGCTTCTTGGCAGGGGGTTGGACTGGATGGCCCATGAGGTCTCTTCCAACTCTTTGATTCTATGATTCTATGACTTCAGATGCTCTTTTTTATTTTCACAGAATGAAAATTTTACTATATAGATTTTGATGTTTTCTAACCCATTAACTGATCGCCAGGACCTGAAAAATAAAATCATGGAAAAAACCACAATGCTTTCCAAATTGCATCACCTGTCAAATTGAAGATGTTGACATACCTTTCAATAAACTGATCTGTTTTTCCTGCAGCACGTGGATTCTGGTGTGTTTGCTTGTTTGTGTGGAGTAGTTATTTTCCTAGTTGTCTTCATCTTTTGAAGCCTATGCATGATCGAGGTAGGATTGAGCAAAAACATTTTTGCAGGCTGAAGCAAAGGATATAAAAGAACATCCCTTCATTTTATGGACAGAGGTGAGCTGGGCTGACAGCTTCATCTGATTTCAGCATCAGAAACATGATAGCCCCATCCAACAAACCCAAAGGCATTTGAACCTTTCAGCAGTTCAAGATAGTCCCCCAAGGCAGCGTTCTTGCACTGATCTCGATTAATATCTTTACTAACGATCAGCCACAACCACCACTCATAAAGAGCTTTATATATGCGGATGACCTTGACCTAACAACACAAGCAAAAGACTTTGAAACAGTTGGAATCCAGCTTACTAATGCCTTGAAAGATACCTGAAACCTAACCCTGCCAAGACACAAGTGTGTGCTTTCCACCTACACAACCGTGAAGCCAACAGAAAATGGAAAGTCACTTGGGAAGATCAAGAGCTTGAACTTTGTTTTCATCCTAAATATCTCAGTGTCACCTTAGGTCAAACACGAGCATATAGGAAACACTGCTTGAACATCAAGCACAAAGTAGCCAGTCAGTCAGTCAGCAGCCTTTATTTCGGTCAACAAACCATCGGCTAAGTCAAGTGAAAGTAGGATGATGAAATACAACAATTAACAATTAATAACATCACATTTGGCTTATAATTAATAAAAACAAGTATCACCATTCACTATCAGATGAATGACTGTCTATATAATCTAAAACAGGAACTGATTACAAATTAATAATAAGTCTCCCGAGTACTCTTTGTTACACTCAGTCTTTACAGGTTATTCATGAAGCACTTGTGGCTTTTTGCCGCTGCAAACAGAAATTTGGCCACCTGTTCCGTTACCCTTTTATCAAGATCAGACAGTAAATAAGTGCAGTACCAACTTAGGGATCTTCCTTGGTGAGTAGAGGGGATATTAACCTTAGTCTATCATCCTTGTAAATTGTGCAAATAAAAAGTAAGTGTATTACAGTTTCAATTTTACCCTCCCCGCATGGGCAAACTCTGTGTTCGTAATAAGTCCCTTTGTATCTACCCTCTAGTATGGCTGATTTGAGGGCATTGAATCTGGCCCAACTGAAAGCAAGGCGAAATTTTGGGATGTTTAAATTTTCTAAGCATTTGGCACCTCCCAAAGAATTAAATGTTAGGCCTAAACTCAATGGAGAGCATGTGGAGTACGCCAGAGTCATTGAGTCCTGTTTGTCTATGTCACTGATTCGTTCCGCTAAGATCTGCATTAACTTTTTATGCTCAAAACCGCTCAATATATTCTCTGAGAGGCCCATCTGCCTGAGTTTCTGATTTAGCGCTTTGATTCAGTGGGATTTAAAGAGGTCTTTTTGAATCAGAGATGTATATCCCGCTTCAGGCCCTTTGTGCACCCTCTCCATCCAGTATCCTAGGGCCCTTCTCCAAGCCAGTGATTCGAGTGAGGCTGTTCCTGATTCCAGTCTTAAAACAGCAGATGGAACACAACTGGGGACAGCAAAGAGTTTTCTAAGAAACCCTGATGGAACTTGTTCTACTTTCGATGTGAAGCCTGTGATCCATACCGGAATTGCCTATAATAATTGGGCTGTTACCTTTGCTTGGAAGACCTTTGTTGCTGGTGGTATATACTGGCCACCTTTGGTGTAAAAAAAGCGAATTATTGCTTTACTACTGGATAGGGCATTTTGAACTGCCATTTTTGGTGGCATCCCCAGGAACCTGAGGCTTGAAAGGTAACCCCTAGATATTTAAAACTGGAAACTTGTTCAATTAAGTTCTTTCCTATGTACCAGTTATGCCTGGCTCGCTTCTTTGAGAAGACCATGATTTTGGTTTTTACTATAGTTTATCTTTAGCTGGTTTTTCTTACAGTATTGGTAGAATGCACGCAGCACTCGCTTGAGTCCTACCTTGGTGTAAGATATGAGGGCAGCATCATCTGCATATAACAATAGCTGTATATTGGTGGATGAGATTTTAGGGGGATGTCCATTTGGTAGTGAGACATGGGTGGCTAGGTCGTTCAGGAATAGGTTAAACAGAATAGGGGGCCAGGATGCACCCCTGGCGCACCCCCCTATTTACTGCTATTGGTTTTGAGAAGTTGCCTTGTACTCCACATCTTACTTGTGTTGAAGTGTTTGAATATAAGCTCTTAATTAACCAGAGCAATCTTTTGTCAATTGTGGTCTTCTGTAGTTTTTGCCATAGTAAATTTCTGGGAATTTTACTATTAGTAAATTTTGGGAATAGAGACCCAAAATTAGTAAGAACATCAGCCCTGGCTTTGTCTTACTCAACTGCTGAGTATGCCTGCCCTGTTTGGCATAAGCCTGTCCATGCAAAGCAGGTGAACATAGCATTGAATGAAACATGCAGAATAATCACAGGATGTCTTAAACCTACCCCGATGTGTAACGGGAAGTTGCTGCTAAATGTGAGAGAAATAAGGTTGAACACTGTGAAAGTCACCCACTACATGGCTACCAGCCTCCTCCCAGGAGACATAATAATAATAATAATAATAATAATAATAATAATAATAATAATCTTTATTTATACCCTGCCACCATCTCCCCAGTGGGGACTCGGAGCGGCTTACATGGGGCCAAGCCCGGACAACATAATTACAGCAGAATAAAACCAAAAACATAAACAACAAACAACATCATCAAAATTATATAGGAAAGAAAAAAATTCCAATAAACACAGTCACAATAACAGTGGGCGTGCCACATGTACAGGATAAAACAATTAAAAGATTCTAATGAGATAAAAATAGGAGCAAGTTGTTTGCAGGGAGCTCATAAAAACAAACAGAGTTGTGAAACTAAACTTCCCATTTGGAGGGCGCATACTCCAGTGGCAGAAGCATTGAGGGAACAATAATATCATGTTATACATCTACTCTTCTGCCAACCTAGCAGTTTGAAAACATGCAAATGTGAGTAGATCAATACGTACCGCTCTAGTGGGAAAGGTAACAGCATTCCATGTAGTCATGCCCGCCACATGACCTTGGATGTGTCTATGGACAATGCTGGCTCTTTGGCTTAGAAATGGAGATGAGCACCACACCCCAGAGTCAGACATGACTGGACTTAATGTCAGGGGACAACTTTTATCTTTTATACATCTACTCGCCAAAGGTGCAGCGGAAGAGCCAAGTTTTAAGGTTCTTTTTGAATGTTTCTAGTGAGTGGGCTTTGCTGATCTCTCCAGGTAATGAGTTCAGAGTCGGGGAGCCACAGAGGAGAAGGCTCTCTCCCTTGTGCCCACAAGACGAGCCTGTGATTTGTGCTGTCGTGCCTGGGGGCTATTATTCTCAATAAAGGAGGGATGGACGTGGCATCTTTGTGCTGTCATGCCTGGGGGCTATTATTCTCAATAAAGGAGGGATGGACGTGGCATCTTTGTGCTGTCGTGCCTGGGGGCTATTATTCTCAATAAAGGAGGGATGGACGTGGCATCTTTCCCCCAGGGCATCTTGCCCTCCTATAGGAAACTGGAACTCCCAAAAACCCAAAACGCTGTAAATAGCTCAAAATAAGTTTTATTTATCACAAAGTCATTTCTTCAAAGCAATGAGCTGGAAAACTTTAGAGGGGTGAAGAAAAACATACGTTACAGTCTCAATTAGTCCTGGGTCTCAGGGGTTGGAAGCTGAGAAGCCTCACCAAGTTTCCTCCTTCCTCAATGGCTGTGAATGCCAGAGCAAACCACAACCCCAGTTCAGATGGCCTATGTTTTGAAGACTCAGGATTTCCTTTGGTGCCAAAAGAACCGGCTTGAAGGCACCTGGGTCTCCTCAATAATTGTCCAGGACGATCTGGACATAAAGCATGAGTCCCAAGGGTAAAAAACCCCAGAACTGGTGCTAAGAGGTAACTTAAATCAGGGTCCTTTAGAATCAAGTCTTTTACTCACGTCCATGTTGCAGGAACTCTGATGGCAGAAAGAAGAGAAAAAGGACGTTCTCCCCTCTTGCAGGAAGAGGTGGAGCCAAACAGTACTGATTGACAGCTACAAGCAACCGATCCATACAACTATACATAAGCAGTGTAAAAAGGGGCAGGATTAAGCATGATACAACAGTTGAAGTCTTACAACTAACAGTTCTATACATAGGTGGCACCACTTGCACCGTCACAAGATTGGTAGGGGCGAAAGGAGGGCCTCCCCCGAAGATCAAAGGGCCCAGATTGGTACATGGAGAGAGATACGGTCACAGAGGTAGGCGGGTCCCAAAACGTCCAGGGCTTTGTAGGTGATAACCTGTACCTTGAATTGGGACCGGAAAATAAACGGCAACCAGTGGAGCTCCTTAAACATGGGAGTCGACCGTTCCCTATAGCTAGCCCCAGTTATTAATCTGGCTGCCGAACATTGGACCAGTTGTAGTTTCCGGGCCATCAAGGGTAGCACCACATAGAGTGCATTACAGTAATCCAGTCTAGAGGTAACTAAGGCGTGGACCACCATGGTCAAGTCAGATTTCACGAGATATGGTCACAGCTGGCGCACAAGTTTTAACTGTGTGAAGGCCCTCCTGGCTACCACCGACACCTGCGCATCAAGTGTCAGCACTGAGTCCAGGAGGACCCCCAAACTGCGGACCTGTGACTTCAGGGGGAGTGAAACCCCATCCAGCACAGGTTGCCACCCAATACCCCAATCAGACGGGCGACTGACAAGACCTGGAGGACCTCTGTCTTGTCAGGATTGATCCTCAACTTGTTCTTCCTCATCCAGATCGTCACAGCAGCCAGGCACTGGTCCAGTATCTGAGGGGCTTCCTTGGAGTCTGGTGGAAAAGAGTAGTGCAGTTGGGTGTCATCTGCGTAGAGATGGTACCACACTCCAAGACTCCGGATGACCTTTTCCAGCGGTTTCATGTAGATGTTAAATAGCATGGGAGACAGAATGGAATCTTGCGGGACCCCACAGGTCAATGGCCAGGGGTCCGAGCAGGTGTCCCCCAGCTTCACCATCTGGGAGCGACCCTCCAGGAAGGACTGGAGCCAGAGCAAGACCGTGCCCCCGAGTCCTATCCCAGCGAGTCTTCTCAGAAGGATACCATGGTCGATGGTATCAAAAGCCGCTGAGATATCCAAGAGAACGAGCAGTGTCACATTCCCCCTGTCCAGTTCCCTGCGGAGGTCATCCACCAAGGCAACCAAAGCCGTCTCGGTACTGTGCCCAGGTCTGAAGCCAGACTGCAAACAATCCAGAAAATCGGTGTCATCGAGGAATCCCTGAAGCTGCGAGGCAACCGCAACTCAAATCAAGGAAAAGCTTTATGAGAACTACCACTCCTCTCTATGTCCCCCCAGTAACAGCACAGGCATCCTTCTTGGCAGCTAAACCAGGAAATCCCAACTTGATGGCCCCCCATGAGGGTCTTCCTCCAGGGGCAAACCAAGAATGGGCAACTTGGAAGTCCTTGAACAGACTCAGAAGTGGAGTAAGAGGAACAAAAGACAACCTGGTAAAATGGCACTAACTAAAAGAATCCCAGACTTTGTGTGACTGTGGAGCAGAACAGACAACTCCTAATCTGTATGCTTGTCCACTATGCCCTGCCTCATGTACAGAGAAACCACATGCCTTCTGAGTTTAAATAGCCTTTCCATTTTTGGTGTCAGTTCAGAAAGTGATCTATAGGCTTGTCACCATGACACAGCCTGACATGTCATATGCATGGCTGCTTTAATCCAGCCACACTGAACAAGACACCCTTCAGTGTCTGTTTTAGCTGACACACATCTGTAGGAATATTTTTTCAGGACATGGTTCAACCACCATATTAACAGAATCTGTGTAGGGAATTTATAAACAACTAGCCATTCCCTGCCACACGTTGCTGTGGCTCAGTCTGTGTATATGTGCTTTGTGTGTCTATGTATGTGTATACTTACTTAGGCGATCCCTCGCTTTCCGAGGATGATTGTCTTCCAGTATTCTTGTGGGGCCGTATGTGGCTGTGGAGCCCTATTTTTGCTCTGCATCTTCTTCCGCAGTGAGGGCATTGGTTTCCAGGTGGAAGGCGGTCTCGGTTGGGGTTGGCTTGATGCACCTTCCTCTTGGCACGCTTCTCCCTTTCGCCCTCCATTCGTGCCTCTTCAATTTCTGCAGCACTGCTGGTCACAGCTGACCTCCAGCTGGAGCGCTCAAGGGCCAGGGCTTCCCAGTTCTCAGTGTCTATGCCAGAGTTTTTAAGGTTGGCTTTGAGCCCATCTTTAAATCTCTTTTCCTGTCCACCAACATTCCGTTTTTCCATTCTTGAGTTTGGAGTAGAGAAACTGCTTTTGGGAGACGGTGGTCAGGCATCCGGACAATGTGGCCGGTCCAGTAGAGTTGATGGCGGAGGACCATCGTTTCAGTTGCTAGTGGCTGCCTTCCAGCATGCTGACGTTTGTCTTGCTTCTTCTAGCATGCTTTGACTCGTCGTTTCACTTGGTCATTCCTTAAAAGTAGATTTTTGGCAGGTTATTTTCGAAGGCCTTATGCTTTCATTGATGGAGTTATGCGTTGCTCCTAGTTACAGGTCAAATGTAGTAGTTATGGAGTTCAATAGAGTTGCATGTGACGTCTGTATTTACAGTGTCCGTCTTACAGGGCATTGATAGCTTTTAGGAGGCGTTGGAGGTAACGGATAGCTCTTTTATAAACTAATCACCTTGTTATTTCTTCTTAACTGGATGTCCGGTTCCTCAAAAGCTCTGTCTCTCTTCGATCTATTTTTTGCTTTCAGTTCATATAAATAGCTCGGGCTTCCA
>NW_026847882.1:20233778-20248059 GCF_025583915.1 Anolis sagrei ordinatus | reverse complement strand
TTGATGGAGGAGGACCATTGCTTCAATGCTGGTGGTCTTTGCTTCTTCCAGCATGCTGACGTTTGTCCGCCTGTCTTCCCAAGAGATTTGCAGGATTTTCCGGAGGCAGCGCTGATGGAATCGTTCCAGGAGTTGCATGTGACGTCTGTAGACAGTCCACGTCTCACAGGCATATAGCAGGGTTGGGAGGACAATAGCTCTATAAACAAGCACCTTGGTATCCCTACGGATGTCCCGGTCCTCAAACACTCTCTGCTTCATTCGGAAAAATGCTGCACTCGCAGAGCTCAGGCGGTGTTGTATTTCGGTGTCGATGTTGACTTTGGTGGAGAGGTGGCTGCAAAGGTAGCGGAAATGATCAACATTTTCTAATGTTACACCATTAAGCTGTATCACTGTTCCAGCAGACACCAACCAACCCCTCTCCAATGTATGTGTATATGTGTGTGAGTAGGTGTGTATGTGTATATATGTGGTTTTGCGCATGAGTTGAAATGTATTTTTTTTGCTTTTAAAGTCTCCTCTGCTGTGTTGTTATGAGTGATGGTCACTTGTCAGCCTGATAGTTGTATTGTGTCCAAATTTGGTGTCAGTTCGTCCAGTGGTTCTTGAGTTCTTATTTATACAGATAACAATCAGGCCAGAAGGAAGAATAGAAAAACAATGTAATGGGAAAGAACAGAATTATATATGAATGTCTCTAACCAAGGGATGGGAAGTCACCAAAATGGGAGGGGTGGGAGGAGGAAAGGGTATAACCCAGTGGTTCCCAACCAGTGGCCCATGGACCACCAGTAGTCTGTGAGAACTCAAATTTGGTCCGCAAAACATTTAAAATTCTAATATATATTTAACATTTGTGTATGTGTATGTGTGTGTCAATTATATTAATCTGCCCCAAGGCCAACTTGGTGCCACCCAAGTGTTTGAGGACTCCAACTCCCAGAAGCCCTGTTGCTGGTAGCCAAGGGCAGGGAATGCGGGGGCAAAGCCTGAGCACAACCAAGCTGTCCTCCTTCCCCCACTCCATTCGGAGACACGACAGATGGAGAGGAGCCTGGGCAAGCAGGCAGGCAGGCAGGAAGGTGGGCTGGCGGGCACCTCAAGGGAGTTGGCGTTATGGTCCCACTTTGGCATTGCAGTGCATTGCAAGGGTCCCTCGCTCGTGCCCTCCATACCCAAGGCACAAAGGAGGGGTGTTGGATCTCCTTGGGGAAGGGTTGTGTCTCCTCCCCTTGCTCCTTCTTCTCTTTTCTCTTTCATTTTCTCCTCCTCCTCCTTTTCCTCCTCCTTTTCCTCCTCCTCTTCCTCTCATTTTTCTACCTTTTCTCCTTCCCCTTCTCTTCCTTGTACTTCTCCTCCTCCTCCCCTCCTCCTCCTCCTTCTTTTTCTTCCTCTCCTTTTCCTCCTTTTTCTCCTCCTCCTTTTCTCCTTCCCCTTCTCTTCTTTTGCTTTTTCTCCTCTTCTGCTTTCTCCTCCTTCTCTTCCTTCTTTTCTTAATTTTATTAATTTTCTTCTATTCTTCTTCTACATTCTCTTCCCCTCTTTTGCTCCTTCTCTTCATCCTTGTCTATTTCTTCCTCCTCCTTCTCTTCCTCTCCTTCCTTCTCTGAAGTATGAAAAGCCCCCTCATATTTAACAGCTGGTTTCCTTCCTTCCTTCCCTTCCTTTGGGTTTTTTTTTAATGTTTCAAACACGTAAAAGAGAAATGCAAGCCTGGGCATTTATGGGGACCCCCATGGATTTCAGAAGGTTTCCTCAGGAAAGGGCAGGTGGTTTTGATCTGATTCTCTTGAGGAGTTTTGGTGTAAAAAGGCATTTTTATACTAAAATTTGAGCCTTTGCTATCTTATGCTCTTTACCACAACTTATTTTTGCAAACAAGGGTTTTCTCCTTTGCTGGTAATTAAAAACAAGTCCAGGAATTGATTGAATGTAATTTTCTATTTAAAAGGTTCTTTTTAATATTATAATAGTACTCTTAATTCATGTTGCTATTAAATTTAAAGAATATGTTAAAAGTTTTGATTAAAGTTTATATTTAGATCAACACAGTTTATTATTCCTGAACCTTCTTGTCCCTTCGAGGAGATGGAGGTGGAGTACAAAAATAAAGATTATTATTATTATTTGAAACACAACAAGATGAGTCCACAGCAGACAAGGTCACTCTGCTGGCTGTTGTATTGGATCACATGTTGGACCCTTCCCAAGTGTCTAGAATTGTGTGATGTATTGGCGAATAATGCGTGCAAATCCCAATAAGGTGGCCTACTGCAGATTACAGATGGTAATCTTGTCAGCGCTGATTGTGTTTAAGTGCAGGCCAAGGTCTTTAGGCACTGCACCCAGTGTGCCAATCACTACTGGGACCACCTTGACTGGCTTGTGCCAGAGTCTTTGCAGTTTGATCTTTAAATCCTCATATTGTGTCAGCTTTTCCAGTTGTTTCTCTTCAATCCTGCTGTCACCTGGGATTGCAACATCGACGATCCATACTTTGTTTTTTAACACGATCATGAGATCAGGAGTGCTGTGTTCCAAAACTCTGTCAGTCTGAATTTGGAAGTCCCAGAGTAGTTTGACGTGTTCATTTTCTGTAATTTTTTCTGGCTTGTGATCCCACCAGTTATTTGTTGCAGGCAGATGGTATTTATGGCACAAGTTCCAATGAATCATCTGAGCAACGGTGTTATGCCTCTGCTTGTAGTCTGTCTGTGCGATCTTCTTGCAGCAACTGAGATTATTATTATTATTATTATTATTATTATTATTATTATTATTATGTGTTTACCAACTTTTGAGCAGCTTCTAGCCTGTGTCATTATCCTTAATGGAGAGTCAAAGTATAATCCTCCAGGTATGCTTTGGCTACATGGTCATGGGGAAATTGCTCTGTGGATTTAATAACACTGAGGATCCCTTTTGACAGCAAGATGACATGGTGTATGCAGTAGGCATGTGCAATCCATGGTTCTAAATGGTTCTAAAGTACTTACAAAACTAAAGTTCTGGTGGTGAAAACTAGGAGGCGCTGGTGCTTTGCTTCGACAGTGTTGCTAAAATTCTGGTGGTGAACATTTCAGAACTCTAACAAAACTTTCAAAATTTCATTATAAATGGCAGTTCCTAATTGGTTCTGTCATAAAAATCATGAATAATGAAATAATAATGTAATTTTGAAAGTTATGTTTGAGTTCTGAAATTTTCACCACCAGAACTTTAGCAACAGTGTAGAAGCAAAGCATTAGCGCCCCCTAGTTTTCATCACCAGAATTTTAGTTTTTTAAGTGCTTTATAATCTGGGTTGTTGTAGGTTTTTCCGGGCTATATGGCCATGTTCTGGAGGCAATTTTTCTCCTGACGTTTTGCCTGCATTTATTTATTTATTTATTTATTTCGGGTACTTTTACCCCGCCCTTCTCAACCCCCGAAGGAGGACTCAGGGCGGCTTACAGAAAAGGCACGATTTGATGCCTATACAACATTACACACAATATACAAAACCATAATTAAAACAATTACCACAGTTAAAACAATCAAAGAACCAGTACATAACACATCATATAAAAACATCATATAAAACATCATATATACTATTCTCGTGCTCAGCGTTTCGTTTTCCAGGGTTCCATAGGTCTAATCCATTAATCATTCCTAGTCATCGTCAAAAGTTCTTTCTTTATCTGCCCGCTTGTCCGAATGCCTGGTCCCAGATCCACGTTTTTAGTTTTTTCCTAATGGAAAGGAGCATTGTTGCAGATCTAATTTCCCCAGGGAGTGAATTCCACAGGTGGGGGGCCACCACCGAGAAGGCCTTCTCCTCGTCCCCGCCAATCTCACTTGTGATAGAGGCGGGGTCGAGAGCAGGGCCTCCCCAGAAGATCTTAGACTCCGGAGTGGGACATAGAGGGAGATCCGTTTGGACAGATACACTGGGCCGGAAGCATCCTCAGAGGTAGTGAGGTCTGTGGGAAGTAGGAAAAATGGGTTTATATATCTGTGGAATGACCAGGGTGAGACAAAGGACTTTTGTTTGCTGGAGCTAGGTGTGAATGTTTCAGCTGACCACCTTGATTAGCATTTAATGGCTTGGAAGTGCCTGGAGGAATCTTTTTTTGAGAGTGATTTGATGTGCCTGATTGTTTCCCCTCTGTTGTTTTGCTGTTGTAATTTTTGAGTTTTTTAATACTGGTAGCCAGATTTTGTTCATTTTCATGGTTTCTTCCTTTCTGTTGAAATTGTCCACATGCTTGTGGATTTCAATGGCTTCTCTGTGTAGTCTGACATGGTGGTTTATAATCATTTAGAAGCAAGGATTGCACATGCCTAGTATGCAGCTGTTTGCCTTTATGGAATTCAGGACTCTGGACAGTTCCTAGCTACTGAGATGGGATCTCCATGAAAAATAAATCTCTTTGCTCCCCTCTTAAACTTAACCATTGATCGAAGCCTTAGAAAATATATATATATTGGACTACAATTGTCAGAATCCCCAAATTAGCACAAGCAGTGGCTGTATTCACTAGGGGATTCTGGAACTTGTTGCCCTAAAAGTAACTTCCCTATACTTTGGCTCCAAACTCCCCTGGGAAGAACATTTTCTCCCTCCTTCAGCAGCCCATCAGATAGAAGGAAAGTGAGGAGGAGAGTGTGAGGATAAGATCTGGAAGAGCAAGAACAAAGGACACAATGGCTCTTTCTACCAGCTGCTTAGGCTCCATTCTCCAGCAGATTGAACTATAGCACTGACTGCCTTTAAAATATGGTTGAGAGACATTTGTATAAAATGCAAGGATTCCCCCCCCCCCCCATTGTTTTTGCATCCATCTGTGAGAAAGAGTTTCTATAGCCCTTCACAGAATCACAGAATCCTAGAGTTGGAAGAGACCTCGTGGGCCATCCAGTCCAACCCCTGCCAAGAAGCAGGAAAATTGCATTCAAAGCACCCCCGACAGATGGTCATCCAGCCTCTGTTTAAAAGCTTCCAAAGAAGAAACCTCCACCACACTCTGGGGCAGAGAGTTCCACTGCTGAACAGCTCTCACAGTCAGGAAGTTCTTCCTGATGTTCAGATGGAATCAAAGAGATATAGACCCGACGAGGATGGGATTTGAACCCACGTGTGCAGAGCACAATGGATTAGCAGTCCATCACCTTAACCACTCAGCCATCTCATCTTCCTTTGGCAATGCACTTTTGACCTTACTTAGGTGATCCCTCATAGCCCGAGGATTATGGTCCTCCAAGTTCAGTGTCTTGGTGGTGAGTCAATCGGTGGCTGTGGAGTCCTATTCTTGACCCACATTTTGTCCTGCATTGAGGAAATTGGTTTCCAGGTGGAAGTCGGTCCCAGTCAGGGTTGGCTTGATGCACTTTCCTCTTGGCACATTTCTCCAAGATCGGTGTACTGGCGGTGGGTGCATAGGTGACTGTGGAGCCTTATTCTTGATCTGCATGTTCTCCTGCAGTGAGGGCATTGGTTTCCAGGTGGAAGGCGGTCCCAGTCAGGGTTGGCTTGATGCGCTTTCGTCTTGGCACATTTCTCCAAGATGGTGTACTGGCGGTGGGTCCATAGGTGACTGTGGAGCCTTATTCTTGATCTGCACGTTCTCCTGCAGTGAGGGCATTGGTTTCCAGGTGGAAGGCGGTCCCGGTCGAGGTTGGCTTGATGCACCCTCTTGGCACATTTTCCCCTTTCACCCTCCATTCGTGCCTCTTCAAATTATGCAGCACTGATGGTTTCAGCTGACCTCCAGTTAGAACACTCAAAGGCCAGGGCTTCCCAGTTCTCAGTGTCTATGCTACAGTTTTTAAGGTTGGCTTTAAGCTCATCTTTAAATTTCTTTTCCTGTTCACCAACATTACATTTATGAAACAACTAGCTGTACCCGGCCATGCATTGCTGTGGCCCATTGTGGAGAAATGGGAAAGAAAGAAAAGAGGAAGAGCTGATTTCTAAGCTATCAATACACAACTGAAGTAGCAAAGTGTCAACCTAATATAGGCCCCTTTTCAGTCTCCTCGAGGCCAAAGTGTTATATGGATGTGTGGAAGGGCCCCGGGTTAACTGAGTCGCTTTCATCGTCCATCTGCGACGCTGATGAAGCACTTCCGCATTCTCCACATGCTTCCCCGCTGGAATGCTTTTGCTGGAGTCTTCTTTATGGCCTCATAAATCAGTTAATTTAGCCTCCCCACACTTTAAGGTGGTACCTAATTTTTCCTACTTGACAGATGCAACTGTCTTTCGGGTTGCAAAGGTCGACAACAGGCTACACAATTGGTTGGAAACCCACTCCAACCCGGGCTGGTTTTGAACTCATGAGCTTTTGGTCAGAGTGATCTTAATGCAGCTGACACTCAGCCAGCTGAGCCACAATCCTAGTGCATGGGAGAACTGTGTGCCAAGTTTGGTTCAATTCCATCATTGGTGGGGTTCAGAATGTTCTTTGATTGTAGGTGAACTATAAATCCCAGAAACTACAACTCTCAAATGACAAAATCAATTTTTTTGAGTGAAGGACATACATTGGGTTGTTAGGTGTCTTGTGTCCAAATTTGGTGTCAATTCCCCCAGTGGTTTTTGAGTTCTGTGAATACCACAAATGAACATTACATTTTTATTTAGATTACTAGCTGTCCCCTGCCACACGTTGCTGTGGCCCAGTCTGTTGATCTGGAAAATAAAGTAATGAGAAGGTGATGGTTTCTAATCTATGTAATGTCTTTCTGCTTGTGGGTAAACAGTATTTCTTGCTGTTTCTTTGTCAGTGTTGATGTGGAGAGTGTCTGGTTTGCCCACCCTGGAACATGCAACATATCATTGTCCTTCTTTAAGGGTCCCTTTCAAATCTATGATACTATATCTTGTGTGTGTGTGAATCATATCTATCTATCTATCTATCTATCTATCTATCTATCTATCTATGGCTGGATGGCTCTTTGTCAGGAGGACTTTGATTACGTTTTCTTGCCCTGATGAAGGGAGTTGGATTGGATGGCCTTAAGTATTTTCTGTTGGTCATGGGGGTTCTGTGTGGGAAGTTTGCCCCGATTCTGTCGTTTGGGGTTCAGAATGCTCTTTGATTGTAGGTGAACTGTGAATCCCAGTGACTACAACTCCCAAATGTCAAGGTCTATTTCCCCCAAACTCCATCTGTGTTCCTATTTGGGCGTATTGAGTGCTTGTGCCAAGTTTGGTCCAGATCCATCATTGTTTGAGTCCACAGTGCTCTCTGGATGTAGGTGAACTACAACTCCCAAACTCAAGGTCAATGCCCACCAAACCCTGCCAGTATTTTCTGTTGGTCATGGGAGTTCTGTGTGCCAAGTTTGGTTCAATTCCATCGTTGATGGAGTTCAGAATGCTCTTTGATTGTAGGTGAACTATAAATCCCAGCAACTACAACTCCCAAATGACAAAATCATAATTTTTTGAGTGATGGTCACTCCTTGTGTTGTGAGACTTTGTTGCCAAATTTGGTGTGATTTCGTTCATTGGTTCTTTTGTTTTTAAGGAACTCATTATGCACAGAGCATTTTTATATATATAAATAGAAGATGGATATAGTCTCCGGCTTGTGAAGATTTATGTCAAATCTTTAGAGACCTGGAAGTATTCACCAGGCAAAACTTATAGCCTCGGGTCTTTCTGATTTTGCCCAAAGTGGAAAAGACTGAAAGCTGGCCTCCAAAATGTACTCACTGTTCCACATTCAAGAACATGGAGCCTCTTCCGGATACACAGAGGAGCCTCTCGAGCCAGGGCTTGGGCTGCTGCCTGAAGGAGAGTTCAGCCCCCTCTTAATTCCATTGTAGAACACAGTTGCTTAATTCTTAACTCAGCACTTGCATTCAAGGACACAATGAAGAGTGACTTTGTGTTGCTCCTTTTCCTCTTGCTAGTCCTTATACCCTGGCTGGAACATCCCCAAAACGTTGAAGGTAAGATCCGTTCTTCTACCTGAAGATAGGCTTATTAGACACATAAGTGACAATTAGTGATTCTGTATTGTCGAAGGCTTTCATGGCTGGAATCACTAGGTTCTTGTGGGTTTTTTCGGGCTATAGGGCCATGTTCTAGAGGCATTTCTCCTAACGTTTTGCCTGCATCTAGATGCAGGCGAAACGTTAGGAGAAATGCCTCTAGAACAGTGGTTCTCAACCTTCCTTAGGCTGCGACCCCTTAATGCAGTTCCTTATGTTGTGGTGACCCCAAACCACATTATTTTTGTTGTGACTTCATAACTATAACTTTGCTAATGTTATGAATCATAATGTAAATATCTGATATGCAGGATGTATTTTCATTCACTGGACCAAATTTGGCACAAATACCCAAGACACCCAAATTTGAATACTGATGGGGTTGGGGGATTGATTTTGTCATTTGGTAGTTGTAGTTGCTGAGATTTATGGTTCATTTAAATTCAAAGAGCATTCTGAACTCCACCAATGATGCAATTGAACTGGACGTGGCACACATAACTCTCATGACCAACAGAAAATACTGGAAGGGTTTGGTGGGCATTGACCTTGAGTTTGGGAGCTGTAGTTCACCTTCATCCAGAGAGCACTGTGAACTCAAACAATGATGTATCTGGACCAAACTTGGCACAAATACTCAATATGTCCAAATGTGAACACTGGTAGAGTTTGGGGAAAATAGATCTTGACATTTGGGAGTTGTAGTTGCTGGAATATATAGTTCACCTGCAAAAAAGAGCATTCTGAAGTCCAACAATAATACAATTCGGGCAAACTTCCCAAACAGAACCCCCATGGCCAACAGAATATGTTTTCTGATGGTCTTTGGCGACCCCTCTGACACCCCCTCATGACCCCCCCCAGGGGTCATGACCCCCAGGTTGAGAAACACTGCTCTAGAACATGGCCCTATAGCCCGAAAAAACCCACAAGAACCTAATTAGTGATTCTCTTTGGGCAACCAAGTCAGATCCTTTTGTAAATGGGATGCCTTCCCTGGAACTGGATGACTCACTTTGAAACCATTCAAACAAGGCAAGACTGTTGATTTAACAACTGGGTATGACAATCTCAATTTTCTCAATGTAACATCGAAGGCTTTCATGGCCAGAATCACTGGGTTGTTGCAAGTTTTCTCGGCTGTATGTTCATGTTCCAGAAGCATTCTCTCCTGACGTTTCAGCTGCATCTATGGCAGACATCCTCAAAAGTTGTGAAGTCTGTTGGAAACTAGGAAAATGATGTTTATATATCTATGGGATGTCCAGCATATTATTTGAAAACACAGAAATGCTGGACTACTCTCACAACTACCATGTCAGACTACACAGAGAAGCCATTGAAATCCACAAGATATGTGGACAATTTCAACAGAAAGGAAGAAACTATGAAAATGAATGCTATCTGACATACTTAATATTGAAAATAAGGGAAGCCCGAGAAAAGAAACTGACTGGACAAATGTGACAGAATATCTGAAACATAAAAATAGAACTATTTTGATATAATAAGGGGCGATAGAAGAAGGAAGAAGGAAAAGTAAGAAGCCACATAGAAGATATCCAGGAAGTCAACAAGCTTGTACATTTCTCTTTCTTTCCTAATTTTTCTTTTTCTTTCTTTCTTCTTTCTTTTCGTTTCCTTCCCTGTTTTTTCTTTCTTTCTTTTCTTTGGCTATCCAAAGATTTTATGTATACTATTTTGTGTTTTTATGGAAAATTTTAAGTAAAGATTATATATATAGAAAAGGAACAAAATCTGGCTACCAGTATTAAAAAAAACTCTAAAATCATAACAGTAATTAAAGAACAACACTCAAAAACAGGGGAACTCCAGACAAGAACCATCCAGAACACTAAGATCTTCTGGGGAGGCCCTGCTTTTGCTCCCGCCTTCCTCACAGATGCGTTTGGCAGGGACGAGAGACAGGGCCTTCTCAGCGGTGGCTCCTCGACTGCAGAATGCCCTGCCTAGAGAGAAAAGATCGGTCCCCTCCCTCCTGTCCTTTCGAAGAATGGTGAAAACCTGGCTTTTCAAACAGGCCTTCCCAAATATGGCATAGATATATAATATTATGGACAACTGACGACGCAACCGGACAATGATTTGAGATGGAGATGCTTTGAAAATGTTTTTAAATGCTGGGTACGATTTTTATGTTTTATATTGCTGTTGGTATTTTGGAGTATTTGTGATTGTTTTGGTTTGTTGTAGCTGCGCCGGCATCGAATTGTTGCCTATTGTTGACTGCTCCGAGTCGCCCTTGGGCTGAGCGGGGTGGTATATAAATGTAGTAAATAAACAAATTAGAAACAATCGGGGACAGCTAATCACCTCTCAACAAAGGATTCCCCCAGGCAGTAAGAAGCCACACCTTGAAACTGCTAGGTCATTAAATGCTAATCAATGGAAACATTCGCACCTTTGTCCAAGAGACAAGAGTTCTTTTTCCCCACCCTGGACATTCCACAGATATATAAAGATATATGTTTTCCTAGTTTCCAACAGGCCTCTAAGAATGCCTGCCATAGATGCAGGCGAAATGTCAGGAGAGAATGCTTCTGGGACATGGCCATACAGCCCAAAAAACTCAATTTTCTAATTTTCTTCTGTATTTGTTCATATAACTGAGATGTTATTGATATTATAGAATATGTGGGTTGCATGATTTGTAAATAGTAAGGTAAACAATGACAATACGAGGAACAGCAGAACATTACTACATATTTACCATCAGAGCCTTCTCGCCCGGCTCTTCTTTGCAGTTGGTCCTCACCATCGTTGCGTTTCTATGTTGACTTCAACAGGATACCAAATTTTGGTGGTAGTGTGCTAGCTTCCCTTAAAGTTCCAGAAAGAAAAATGTGAATTTTGATTGTTTGGTTTTTATTAGGTCTCCAAAAATGTGCAAACGTGTAGCAATAAGGAACAGAAGTGCTAATGTCAGAGTAGAAGAACCAGTTTCTCCAGTACATGTTCTTCCTACGTGAAACTGCCTCCTTTTCAGAAATGAGGATTATTATTAGATATAAATAGAAAGTGCTGGTGATAAAGCTCTCTAAGGTTTAGTTGAAGGATCATAACCTCCCATACAAACCTTGCCCCCTTTTCAATATGTTCTGGAGAGATTTTTCCCTCTCTGAAGCATCACCAAAGAGATATCTCTTTTCAAAGAAGCTAGACTGGCATTTTAAAAATTATGTTTGTTCCATCTGGCCTTAGAGAATTGATTTTTCAGGGAAACTAGGTGTAGTGAGGAGCCCCCAGTGGTGCAGTGGGCTAAACCGCTGAGCTGCTGAATTTGCTGACTGTAATGTCGGCAGTTCGAATCCAGGAAGTGGGGTGAGCTCCCACTGTTATCCCCAGCTTCTGCCAAACTAGCAGTTTGAAAACATGGAAATGTGAGTAGATCAATAGGTATCGCTTCAGCAGGAAGGTAACTGCACTCCATGCAGTCATGCTAGCCACATGACCTTGGAGGTGTCTACGGACAACACCGGCTCTTTGGTTTAGCAATAGATATGAGCACCACCCCCCACTGTTAGCCCCAGCTTCTGCCAAGCTAGCAGTTCGAAAACATGGAAATGTGAGTAGATGAAAAGATATTGCTTCGACAGGAAGGTAACTGCACTCCATGCAGTCATGCTGGCCACATGACCTTGGAGGTGTCTACGGACAACACTGGCTCTTTGGCTTAGAAATGGAGATGAGCACCAACCCCCAGAGTTGGACACGACTGGACCTAATGTCAGGGGGAAACCTTTACCCTACCTTTACTAATATCCTCCAGAGCTACACTAGTGGAGCGCCACAAAACTATTTTGCATTATAGATGCTTGGCTGGGAATTTAGCACATTTGTTTAGAAATAGAGATGAGCACCCCACCCCACCCCCACTGTTAGCCCCAACTTCTGCCAAGCTAGCAGTTCAAAAACATGGAAATGAGAGTAGATGAATAGGTATCGCTTTGGCAGGAAGCTAACTGCACTCCATGCAGTCATGCTGGCCACGTGACCTTGGAGGTGTCTATGGACAACACCGGCTCTTTGGCTTAGAAATGGAGATGAGCACCATGCGCCACTGTTAGCCCCAACTTCTGCCAAGCTAGCAGTTCGAAAACATGGAAATGTGAGTAGATCAATAGTTATCGATTCAGCAGGAAGCTAACTGCACTCCATGCAGTCATGCTGGCCACATGACCTTGGAGGTGTCTATGGACAACGCTGGCTCTTTGGTTTAGAAATAGAGATGAGCACCACTCCCCACTGTTAGCTCCAGCTTCTGCCAAGCTAGCAGTTCGAACACATGCAAATGTGAGTATTTTATTTGTCGTGTCAGAGCAGCCAGTCCATTATATTACATTTCTAACAGAACAAAGCAAACAAACAGAAAAATACACAACTTGTGAGTTTGGTAGCTGGTTAAATGTCCTTTGACCAGTATCTGGCCACTTGGAGTGCTTCCGGTGTTGCTGCAAGAAGGTCCTCCATTGTGCATGTGGCAGGGCTCAGGTTGCCTTGCAGCAGGTGGTCAGTGGTTTGCTCTTCTCCACACTCGCATGTCGTGGATTCAACTTTGTGGCCCCATTTCTGAAGGTTGGCTCTGCATCTCGTGGTGCCAGAGCGCAGTCTGTTCAGCACCTTCCAAGTCGCCCAGTCTTCTGTGTGCCCAGAGGGAGTCTCTCATTTGGTATCAGCCATTGGTTGAGGTTCTGGGTTTGAACCTGCCACTTTTGGACTCTCGCTTGCTGAGGTGTTCCAGCGAGTGTCTCTGTAGATCTTAGAAAACTTTCTAGATTTAAGTCGTTGACGTGCTGGCTGATACCCAAACAAGGGATGAGCTGGAGATGTCTCTGCCGTGGTCCTTTCACTATTGGCTGCTATCTTCCGGCGGATGTCAGGTGGTGCAATACCGGCTAAGCAGTGTAATTTCTCCAGTGGTGTAGGGCGCAGACACCCCGTGATAATGCGGCATGTCTCATTAAGAGCCACATCCACTGTTTTAGTGTGGTGAGATGTGTTCCACACTGGACATGCGTACTCAGCAGCAGAGTAGCATAGCGCAAGGGCAGATGTCTTCACTGTGTCTGGTTGTGATCCCCAGGTTGTGCCAGTCAGCTTTCGTATGATATTGTTTTTAGCACCCACTTTTTGCTTGATATTCAGGCAGTGCTTCTTGTAGGTACGGTCCAGAGTGACTCCCAGGTATTTGGGTGTGTTGCAATGCTCCAGTGGGATTCCTTCCCAGGTGATCTTCAGAGCTCGGGATGCTTCTCTGTTCTTGAGTATGTGAGTAGATGAATAGGTATTGCTTTGGCAGGAAGGTAACTGCACTCCATGCAGTCATGCTGGCCACATGACCTTGGAGGTGTCTACGGACAATGCCAGAAATAGAGATGAGCACCACCCCCCAGAGTTGGACATGACTAGACTTAATACCAAAAGGAAACCTTTACCTTTACTTAGGTGTTGTATAATGTCCTAAACATTTGTTTTATTTGGTTTCAATTTTATGATGTTTTAATTGTTTCTTAACTTTAATTATTAACTGATTCTTTTAACTATTGTCTGTTGTCATGAGTCCCAAACTGGAGAAAAAAAATGATGGTGATAATTCTTGTAGTAGTGATGATGATGATAGTGTTATGATATTTCTTCAAAGCATTGCCAACAATATGCAACCTTCCCTTCCATTTATATAGATGGTCACTCGTTGGCCTGAGAGGTGTCTTGTGTCCAAATTTGGTGTCAATTCGCCCAGTGGTTTTTGAGTTTTGTTAATCCCACAAACGGACATGACATTTTTATTTATATAGATTCTGTTGTGATTTTTACCTATTTTTGTCTCCTGAAGCCCTGCTAACAGTATGCAGCCTCCCTCCAGCCAAAGGACCTTGCCCCAACCGTTTGACCCGTTATTACTATAACCATAATCGCAAACAATGTGAATCATTTGTTTATGGTGGCTGCCTGGGCAATGGAAATAAATTTCAAACACGTGACAGCTGTGAAAAAATGTGTGAAGTCTCAAAAGGTAAGCAATTTTCATATCGGAATATGTTTGTAGACACAGTGATGCTGGATTTCTGATTTTAAAAATACAAACACAAAGTGGTGTAACAAGTGTGTGCTACACTCATGTGGGAATGAAAGATCTATGGGAATTCCTTCTGATCTACAGAAGTAAGATCCCATCACATTTTAGGAATCTTAGGATGAAAAACTCAGCATTGAAAAGAGTGAAACCATATATTTTCTTATTTTTATTTATTTATTTACAGTATTTATATTG
>NW_026847882.1:20149761-20231145 GCF_025583915.1 Anolis sagrei ordinatus | reverse complement strand
TCACATTGACATCTACATGGAATACACATTGACATCTACATGGGCATCAGGAAATCAATAATTTTCAGGTTGAGGGTTAGGGTTAGGGTTGTGTTGGATGTGTTGCAATAGCAGATTCTCAGATTAGTTTAGTGTTTACACCTTATTTTATTTTTCTGGTTATTTAATATTTAATGTTTATTTTACTTAAGTGATATTTGTCTTTACTGTTCTCATGTAGCACAAATCCTATGTAACATCATACTATGTATTTTGATATTAATATTGAAATCTGAAATATATACAGAAACTCTTCCAACTCTATGTATATGTGATTCTATAAAAGCAGGTAAACCCTACTTTGTGCCAAATTAATTAGACACCCCATTAGACCTGGGCCTTCCTGAAAGGCCCAGGTCAAATAGGGTACTGGGTCAGTGGGGACTAACTTTTGCATAGTCTTGGGACTACCCAAGGATCAGTCCCCAAAGCCCTCTTGCTTTTTCAGGTTCTGTGAGCTCTGAAAACCAAGAGGGCACCCACCCCCTCCACCAACCCCTACTCAAACCAGTCTTAAAATTGTAAAAAACTTACCCGGCTGCCATTATGCAGCTCTGGTAGTTCTCCTGACATGTAGAAATGACATGCCAGGAGCCACTCTAAACACCTTCGCAGAAGCATACAAGAAGCTCGGCCTGTCATTGAACATCGAGAAACCCAAGGTGCTTTTCCAGCAGTCATCAGCCAATCCCTCTCCAATGCCAGAATTACAGCTTAATGGTGTAATATTAGAAAATGTTGACCATTTCCGCTATCTTGGCAGCCAACTCTCCACAAAAATCAACATTGAAATACAACACTGCCTGAGCTCTGCGGGTGCAGCATTTTTCCAAATGAAGCACAGAGTGTTTGAGAACCGGGACATCCGTAGGGAGACCAAGGTGCTTGTTTATAAAGCTATTGTCCTCCCAACCCTGTTACACGCCTGCGGGACGTGGACTGTCTACAGACATCACATGCAACTCCTAGAATGATTCCATCATCGTTCCCTCCGAAAAATCCTGCAACTCTCTTGGGAAAACAGGCAGACAAATGTCAGTGTGCTGGAAGAAGCAAAGACCACTAGTATTGAAGGGATGGTCCTCCGCCATCAATTCCATTGGATCGGCCACATTTGTTTGGGTGCCTGACCACCGTCTCCCAAAGCAGTTGCTCTACTCCGAACTCAAGAATGGAAAACGGAATGTCGGTGGGCAGGAAAAGAGATTTAAAGATGGGCTCAAACCCAACCTTAAAAACTCTGGCATAGACATTGAGAACTGGGAAGCCTTGTCCCTTGAGCACTCCAGCTGGAGGTCAGCTGTGACCAGCAGTGCCAATTTGAAGAGGCACGAATAGAGGGTGAAAGAGAGAAATGTGCCAAGAAGAAGGTGCGTCAAGCCAACCTCAACCAGGACCGCTTTCCACCTGGAAACCAATGCCCTCACTGCGGGAGAACATGCAGATCAAGAATAGGGCTCCACAGTCACCTATGGACCCACCGCCATTACACCGATCCAGGAGGACAATCCTACTTGGACAACGAGTAATCACCTAAGTAAGTAAGTATGCAGCTCTGGTAGTTCTCCTGGCATGTAGAAATGATGTGCCAGGAGGCAGTGGGGGCGGAGGGGGGATGAGGAGCAAAATCACTCCTGCTCCTTCCCCATGCCACCGCCGCCCCCTGGCTCTTCACTTCTAAACACAAGGAGGACTACTTGACAGCGTAGTAGTGGCCCAGTAAGTTTTTTTTTGGGGGGGGGGGGGGAAGGGTTGAGGGTTTGGGTGTTTCCCCACTGGAAAAGCCTGGTTTTCTTTGAGGAGTGTGTGGTAAGAAATGTGCGCCAAAGCGGGTTTTAACAACCTGCTTTGGCTCGCATTACTGTGAAGGAAGTGCCCTTACACACTGTGGAGGTTGGGAGATACAGTGCAGCTGCTCTCAACCTCGGCATGTGGACTTTCCCGACTATGTCAGTAGCATGTTATGTCATGCTTGTGGGTGTGTGGCTTTGTTATTGCATCAGTGGCCTGATCCACTGTATTTTTGTTCTCACCATCTCTTTTTGTACTATTTACACCATTATCAGAAAAGCTTCCAATGCCAGTTCCTCCTACAAGACCAGCGCCAAGTACTCCTGAAAGGCCAATGCCAGGTCCTCCTACAACAACAATGCCACGTACACCAAGGCCAAGTCCATCTCCAGGATCAGGCCAGGACCAATCTGTTGGTAAGACTTTGAGGAAAAACCATCAAAATGAGACTGACAGATTGTTGTGATACTTTGTACTTTTTATTTTTTGGGTATGTTGTTGTGCAATGAACATACAGATAGAAGGTAATATTGAAGAACAAAGCTAATGTGAGGGGTTGGGGTTATCGGGCATCTTCTATCCTGATTTAGGTTTTGGCAGCCCCCCAGGCCACTGTTAGGTAGGATAGACAGAGTAGGAAATCCATCAGAAGTGTAGCATCTCATCTCAGTTTGGGGTCCTGGAGCTGCCATTCAACAAAGAGAGCTTCTTCGTCTTCAGAAGTTGGTCAGGATACCTTCTGAGACACCAACCTAGATAGGCAGCTTGTTGTTGTTCATTCGTTTAGTCGCTTCCGACTCTTTGTGACTTCATGGACCAGCCCATGCCAGAGCTCCCTGTTGGCCATCACCACCCCCAGCTCCTTCAAGATCAAGCCAGTCACTTCAAGGATACCATCCATCCATCTTGCCCTTGGTCGGCCCCTCTTCCTTTTTCCTTCCACTTCCCCCAGCACAATTGTCTTCTCTAAACTTTCCTTTCTTCTCATGATATGGCCAAAGTACTTCATCTTTGCCTCTACTATCCTTCCCTCCAATGAGCAGTCGGGCTGTATTTCCTGAATTATGGACTGGTTGGATCTTCTCGCAGTCCATAGCACTCTCAGATCTTTCCTCCAACCCCACAGTTCAGAAGCATAGATCTTCCTTCGCTCAGCCTTCCTTATGGTCCATCTCTCACATCTGTAGATGACTATGGGGAATACCATTGCTTTGGCTATGTGGATCTTCATTGCCAGTGTGATGTCTCTACTCTTCACTATTTTATCGAGATTGGACATTGCTCTCCTCCCAAGAAGTAAACGTTTTCTGATTTCCTGGCTGCAGTCTGCATCTGCAGTAATCTTTGCACCTAGAAATACAAAGTCTGTCATGGCCTCCACATTTTTTCATTCTATTTGCCAGTTATCAATCAGTCCGGTTGCCAGAATCTTGGCTTTTTTGATGTTTAGCTGTAACCCAGCTTTTGCGCTCTCTTCTTTCACCTTGATTAGAAGGCACCTCAGCTCCTCCTCGCTTTCAGCCATCAAAGTGGTGTCATCTACATATCTAAGGCTGTTAATATCTCTTCCAGCAATTTTCACCCCGGCCTTGCATTTGTCAAGCCCCGCACATCGCATGACTGCAGCCAGGAAATCAGGAGATGCTTACTTCTTGGGAGGAGAGCAATGTCCAATCTCGATAAAATAGTGAAGAGTAGAGATACCACACTGGCAACAAAGATCCACATAGTCAGAGCAATGGTATTCCCCGTAGTCACCTACGGATGTGAGAGCTGGACCTTAGGGAAGGCTGAGCGAAGGAAGAGAGATGCTTTTGAACTGTGGTGTTGGAGGAAAGTTCTGAGAGTGCCTTGGAATACGAGAAGATCCAGCCAGTCCATACTTCAGGAAATAAAGCCCGATGTGAAGAACCCTTACCTTAGTTACAGCCAGGATGCAGGGCCAGGAAAAGCCTGTAAGCCTAGAAAGATAGAGAATGGGCAAGGCGAAGCATCAGCAGCCATTTTGGAGAAGGGAGACGCCATCTTGAGTGTAGTTCAGAGCAGGGGGCGTGTCTTAGGCATTAGATGGCAGGGAATGGCTGGGATTGGTGTAGAGAAAGGGGGCGGAGTTTAGGAGAAGCTGAGAGGAAAAGAGGAGCGTTTTAAAATCCTGAGGGGAGAGTTGGAGTTGGGAGTTAGGGAGAGAGAGCAGTTGTAGATTTGGAAAGCAGTGAAGAAGTCTAACTTAGAAATAGATTCAGTTAGTTACTTCAGAAGAAGGATTGTTTCTAGACAGACCCTTTGTAGTGGGCTGTTTGTAGGGAAGAATCTAATTTAGGAGAAGATATAAATTCTCAGTTTGAAAGTTATGACTGGAACTTAATTCAATCACTGTATGATTTCTAACTAAACCAATAAGCATTCTGTACCTGAAGATTTTCAAGATTGTTTAATAAACGTTTCATTCTATTTTCACACTACCACAGACTGTGTGAATACTTTAGATAAGCATTTAATCTCTCTGAAAAACAAACTGCATTGTAACACAAAAGGTTGTGTTATTAGGTTTCCTCAGTTCTAAAGGTAGAAAAGCATCAACCAAGCAGAAGAAACAGTTTCAACAATTCTCAGTCATCAGTAATTATATAGCCATAACTTACTCAGTTTATGTTTCTCCCTATTAGACCTAAGAAGAGTTCTTTCCTGAGTAAAAAGAGCCTAATAATCCGGTTTAGCCCTTAACAATTGGTGGCCGCTCTACACATTGGTGTCTATCAATTGAACGGTGATCGTTACATATTGATTTGCAGCATTTTGTATTTGGTCTGTGAATCTCTATAACTTGATTAGGCAGCTGGTGAAATCCATTATTGATCCAGAATATAATATTGGTGGCAGCTTGAGTGATTGGCCAAAACCATATAGTTAAACGGTCATTTGATCTATTGGTCCTTTATAATTTGGTGTCAGAGATTGAGATTGATTTGCCGTTCTTTATACCCGACTGCTCATTGGAGGGAAGGATAGTAGAGGCAAAGATGAAGTATTTTGGGCACATAATGAGAAAACAGGAAAGCTTAGAGAAGGCAATGATGCTGGGGAAATTGGAAGGAAAAAGGAAGAAGGGCCGATCAAGGGCAAGATGGATGGATGGCATCCTTGAAGTGACTTGATTGACCTTGAAGAAGCTGGGGGTGGTGGCAGCTGACAGGGAGCTCTGGTGTAGGCTGGTCCATGAGGTCACAAAGAGTCGGAAATGACTGAACAAATGAACAACAACATTGGCAATATGGTCTCTTGTTCCTCTGCCTTTTCTAAACCCAGCTTGTACATCTGGCAACTCTCTCTCCATGTATTGCTGGACAGGCAGATATTTGCTACAAATTATTCAATGTCACCTTGTTGAATAAAAACATTACCAAATTGCATTGGTTATATCACTATTGCCCCAAATTTAACTTTAATGGCTGCATCCCATGAAATTTGGGAGTTTATAGTTTAGCAAGGTCCAAGAATTCTCTGGGTGAGACTTCTAAATGCCTTTCCCTCAACTGCTAATCTCAGGATTCCATAGCATGTTGCCCTGGAAGTTCAGGCAGTGCAATAGCAATGCAGTGTCTTAAGGAGTGAACTTTATGAATCTCAGAAGGCAACTTATGCTTCAATGGATTGGTTAGAAACATTTGTTAAGAAAGAGAGATGAAAGTTCCCCTCCCAACCACCCCAGAAACTTTCTGCATGAGGGACATCTGTAGAGTGCTTGCATGTCCAAAACTGGGATTATTTATTACTAGCTGTACCCGTCACACATTGCTGTGGCCAACCTTCCCTCCCTTTTTCTCTCCTTCTTCCCTCCCTCTTTCCTTCCTTCCTCCCCTTTTCTTCTTTCCTTCTCTCCTTCCTTCCTTCTCTACCTCTGTTCTTCCTCTCTTTTCCTTTTTCTTCCCTTTCATAGAATCAAAGAGTTGGAAGAGACCTCATGGGCCATCCATTCCAATCCCCTGCTAAGAAACAGGAAAATTGCATTCAAAGCACCCCCTGACAGATGGCCATCCAGCCTCTGTTTAAAAGCTTCCAAAGAAGGAGCCTCCACCACACTCCGGGGCAGAGAGTTCCACTGCTGAACGGCTCTCACAGTCAGGAAGTTCTTCCTCATGTTCAGATGGAAATCTCCTCTCTTGTAGTTTGAAGCCATTGTTCCGCGTCCTAGTCTCCAGGGAAGCAGAAAACAAGCTTGCTTCCCTCCTCCCTGTGGCTTCCTCTCACATATTTATACATGGCTATCATATCCCCTCTCAGCCTTCTCTTCTTCAGGCTAAACATGCCCAGCTCCTTAAGCCGCTCCTCATAGGGCTTGTTCTCCAGACCTTTTATCATTTTAGTCGCTCTCCTCTGACACATTCCAGCTTGTCAATATCTCTCTTGAATTGTGGTGCCCAGAATTGGACACAATATTCCAGTGTGGTCTAACCAAAACAGAATAGAGGGGTAGCATGACTTCCCTAGATCTAGACACTATGCTCCTTTTGATGCAGGCCAAAATCCCATTGGCTTCAGATGATCCTTTCTTCACTTTTTGTTTCCATACTTCCTTCTGTCTTTCCTTCCCTCCCTCTTTTTCTCCTTTCTTCCTTCTCTACCCCTTTCCTTCCTTCCTTCCTCTCTTTCCTTCCTTCCCTTTTTTCCTTTCCTTCTCTCCTTCCTTCCTTCTCTACCCCTTTCTTTCCTTCCCCTTTTTCTTTTCCTTCTTTCTCTTTCCTTCTCTGCCTCTTTCCTTCCTTCCTTTGCTTTTTGCTTCCATCCTTCCTTCTGTCTTCCCTTCCCTTCCTCTTTCTATCTTTCTTCCTCTTCTTCCTTCACTCCCTCTTTCCTTCCTTTCCTTTTTTCTTTCCTTCTCTCCTTCCTTCTTTCTCTACCCATTTCTTTCATCCCTCTTCTTTTCCTCTTTCTCTCCTTTCTTCCTTCTCTACCTCCTTCCTTCCTTCCTTCCTTCCTTCCTTCCTTCCTTCCTTCCTTCCTTCCTTCCTTCCCTTCCTTCCTTCCTTCCTTCCTTCCTTCCTTCCTTCCTTCCTTCCTTCTCTCCTTCCTTCTCTCCCTTCCTTCCCTCCCTCTTCCTTCCCTTTTTTCCTGTATCGTCATTTAGCTTTTCGTCATTTAGCTTTTTGGGGTTTTTAAGTCCTTTCCACTGTTGGGGGGGGGGGTTATGAGTGATGGTCACTTGTTGGTCTGTTAGGGGTGTAGTGTCCAAATTTGGTGTCATTTCATCCAATAGTTTTTGAGTTATGTTAATCCCACAAATGAACATTACATTTTAATTTATATAGATGGTCACTCGTTGGCCTGAGAGGTGTCTTGTGTCCTAATTTGGTGTCAATTCGCCGCCCAGTGGTTTTTGAGTTTTGTTAATCCCACAAACGGACATGACATTTTTATTTATATAGATTCTGTTGTAATTTTTACCTATTCTTGTCTCCTGAAGCCCGGCTAACAGTATGCAGCCTCCCTCCAGCCAAAGGACCTTGCCCCAACCGTTTGACCCGTTATTACTATAACCATAATCGCAAACAATGTGAATCATTTATTTATGGTGGCTGCCTGGGCAACGGAAATAAATTTCCAACACCTGGTAACTGCGAAAAAAGGTGCAAAGTATCAAAAGGTAAGCAGTTTTCGCACGCTAATGCTGAGTTTGTAGCTGTTGAACAGAAACAATTAGCCACAAAGTGCTATAATTTTGTATAGTGAAAAAAGAGACAGGGAGAGATGCAGTATGCTTGCTGCTTAGCTTCCAAGACCTCTATACATATTTCCACACCATCTGGATCTATTTGGTGAACTTTCCCCCTGCCATTCCCATAAAGAGAGTGTTGAATATTGTTTAGTTGAATACCTAGGCTAAGGCAGTCTATGGATCTCATTAGATGCAATCTTCTTTGCTTCTGTGTATTGCCGAAGGCTTTCATGGCTGGAATCACTAGGTTCTTGTAGGTTTTTTTGAGCTATATGGCCATGTTCTAGAGGCATTTCTCCTGACGTTTCGCCTGCATCTATGGCAAGCATCTTCAGAGGTAGTGTTGGGGTTCAGTCTGATCCTGATCTGTGTGAACAGGATTCTCTGATAGTTTTTCAAACTGAGCAAGCTCTCCCTGACTATGACAGTGTGGAATCTGTTGTTGATGCAGAGGTCAGTGGGAATGAAAATGAAACCCAGCAGTTAGAAGAGAATGTTTTGGAAGTTAGCCGTGATATCTCCCCACCTGGGCTTGATAATGAGGTCCGAAGAGAACAGATAGTGAGAGATAGATCTGTTTCCCAGTCTGTATGAAGGTCACAGCATCTAATAAACTTCTTTCTTCTCAAGTTTGGCTGGTTTGTCAGAGAGCAAGGTGAAACTTAACCTGAGACACAACAGCCGTGATATCTCCCCACCTGGGCTTGATAATGAGGTCCGAAGAGAACAGATAGTGAGAGATAGATTTGTTTCCCAGTCTGTACGAAGGTCACAGCGTCTTCAGCAGAAAGAGGCCCAAACAGAAAAGTCAAGGGGCGTTTCTAAGAATAGCTTCTTTGGTTTAAGAGCATCCCTGCCGGGTGCTTCTTTAGGTCAAGCAACGTTCGGGACTGTGGCTGGTCTTGGCAGAATTCCTGTGTTCCATGGCCAGTAATCCCAGAGGCTTGTAGTTTCCAAGTTCATGGTTAGTAAAAGGCTAACAGACTCCTGGTTATTGTTTTGTGGCTTTTGAAGTTTTGCTCAAGTTCAGAGATCCTATTGACTACTGTGTTTTTCTGTGGCTTTTTTACTCTGCATTTACCTTTCTTTTGTAACCAATTTTTCATCAATAAACAAGGATTGCTTTTCCTACAGTCCAGAGTGGTGGATTTAATCTTATGGTCTTGTTTCTTGAACTGGGATGCAACAGGTAGTGAGGTCTGTTGGAATTAGGACAATGGGTTTGTATATCTGTGGAATGGCTGGGGTGGGGCAAAGAGCTCTCTGCTGAAGCTAGGTGTGAATGTTTCAGCTGACCACCTTCATTAGCATTTGAAGGCCTGGCTGAGCCTGGGAAAATGTTCTGTTGAGAGGTGTTAAGATGTGCCTGGTTGTTTCCTCTCTGCTGTTTTGCTGTTGTAATTTTTGAGTTTTTTAATACTGGTAGCCAGATTTTGTTCATTTTCATGGTCTCCTCCTTTCTGTTGAAATTGTCCACATGATTGTGGATTTCAATGGCTTCTCTGTGTACTCTGACATGGTAGTTGTTAGACTGGTCCAGCATTTCTGTGTTATAAAATGCTCTGTCCAGGTTGGTTCATCAGGTGCTCTGCTATGGCTTACTTCTCTGGTTGAAGGAGTCTGCAGTGCCTTTCATGTTCCTTGATTCGTGTCTGGGCGCTGCGTTTGGTGGTCCCTATGTAGAGTTGTCCACAGCTGCATGGTATACGGTAGACTCCTGCAGAGGTGAGAGGATCCCTCTTGTCCTTTGCTGAACGTAGCATTTGTTGGATTTTCTTGGTGGGTTTGTAGATTGTTTGTATGTTGTGTTTCCTCATCAGCTTCCCTATGCGGTCAGTGGTTCCCTTGATGTATGGCAGGAACACTTTTCCTCTGGGTGGATCTTCATCTTTACTTTCGTGGCTTGTTCTTGGTCTTGCAGCTCTTCTGATGTCTGAGGTGGAGTATCCATTGGCCTGGAGAGCCCAGTTGAGGTGGTTCAGTTCATCTTGGAGGAGGTGGGGTTCGCAGATTCTTTTTGCACGGTCTGCCAAGGCTTTAATGGTGCTTCTTTTTTGACTTGGGTGATGGTTGGAGTTTTTATGTAGATATCTATCTCTGTGTGTGGGTTTTCTGTAGACGGTGTGACCCAATTGTTGATCTGGTTTGCGGATGACTAGGACATCTAGAAAAGGCAGTCTTCCTTCATTTTCTTTTTCCATGGTGAACTTGGATGTTTGGGTGGATGCTGTTAAGATGGTCCAGGAACCTGTTGAGTTCTTCTTCTCCATGGCTCCAAATGGTGAAGGTGTCATCCACATATCTGAACCATATCGTGGGCTTTTTGGTTGCTGTCTCCAGGGCTTGTTTTTCAAAGTGTTCCATGTAGAAGTTAGCTATGACCGGGCTGAGAGGGCTCCCCATAGCTACTCCATCTTTCTGTTCGTAGAATTCATTGTCCCACTGAAAGTAACTGGTGGTAAGGCAATGGTGAAACAGAGCCATGATGTCTTCTGGGAACCAGCGGCTGCCAATGGGAATCCGTGTTGCCTGAAAACAGATAGAAGACTCCATTTTGTATATTACATATAATAATATTACTACTATTACTAATAATATTACAATATACTGGTATAGTACAATAAAAGGTAAAGGTTTCCCTGAATTAAGTCCAGTCGTGTACAATTCTGGGAATTGGTGCTCATCTCCATTTCTAAGTTGAAGAGCCAGCATTGTACATAGACACCTCCAAGGTCATGTGGCCAGCATGACTGCATGGAGTACTGTTACCTTCCCACTGGATGTGGTCACTAGGGCTGGGTGGTTTCGTTCATTAATTTCGTAATTCGTTATTAATTCGTATTTAAATTAGCTTACGATCCGATATTGAGCCATGCAGGAATAGTGTGAGGAATAAATTAGATTCGAAACAATTTTTTCAATTTATTTCGTAATTATTTTGTAATTATTTCGTAATTATTTTGTAATTATTTCGTAATATTTTCGCATGTCTGGTGCAAGTTTTATAGTTGTTGTTTGTTTTATCACACCAACAGTCAACAACAGAGGGAGAGGGAAGCTTCAGAAGTTCCCCCTGTCCCATTTGGAGGTTTTTTTAGCATATTGCGCAATTGCGTCCGCCATTAACGAATCGATTCGAAATTAACGAAATTTCGTAAATAACGAAATTTTGAAATCTCAAAATTTCGGAAGTATTTAGAATTTGGAAACGCTAGCGCCCCCTGGAAACGAATCGAGTTTAGAAACAAATTTTTCCGTGGTTACCCAGCCCTATGTACTAGGGCTGGGCAACCACGGAAAAATTTGTTTCTAAACTCGATTCGTTTTTTGGGGTTTTTTGCGTTTCGATATTTAAAAGAATTCCGAAATTTTTATTTAAAAAAGTTCGATATTTACGAAATTTCGTAAAATTACAAAACAATACGAAACAATTACGAAACGAATACGAATCGATTCGTTAATGGCGGACGCAACCGCGCAATACGCTAAAAAACCTCCATATGGGACAGGGGGAACTTCTGAAGCTTCCCTCTCCCTCTGTTGTTGACTGTTGGTGTGATATTTATAATTTTTTTCACTGATTAAACAAACAACAGCTATAAAACTTGCCCCAGACATGCGGAAATAATAACGAAACGATTTAGACACGATTTAGAAACGAATACGAAATGAATAAATTGAAAAAATTCGTTTCGTTTTTTAGATGCTCCTGAATGGTTCGTTATCGCTTCGTAACAAAAAAAATAACGAATTTTTAACGAATTACGAAATTACGAAACGAAACCGCCCAGCCCTACTATCTACTGATCTACTCACATTTGCATGTTTCAAACTGCTAGGTTGGCAGAAGCTGGGGCTGACAGCAGAAGCTCACGCTGCTCCCCAGATTCGAGCCTACAACCTTTTGGTCAGCAAGCTCAGCAGCTCAGCGGTTTAACCCACTGCACCACTGGGGGCTTCATAGTAGCATATAGTAATATATAATACTGATATTGTACTATGCTAACAATATAATACGTTGTATGTATATATATCTTGTAAGCTGCTCTGAGTCCTCTTCAGGGTGAGAAGGGCGGCATATAAATGTCATAAATTAATTAATTAATTAATAAATTTTCAGGAGTCGGGTGCTACCTGACTCCTAACTGCTGAAAATGGGGAGAAAGCAGGGAAACTGTGAGAAATTACAGGAAACGTTGGTGGATGGCTGGTCATTCCAGAAAACATGGAAAGATGGTAGGGAACGAAATAGGATGATTCTCTCGATTTTCCCCGATCACCCGTCTGATGAGGTCCTATGTGTGTCTACTGCAATCTCCCAAAACACCCATTGTTTGCTTTATTTTACTTAAAGCAGGGGTCTTCAAACTATGGCCCGAGGGCCGAATACAGCTCCCCAATGTCATTTACCCGGCCTCACTCAGGGTCAACCTAAGTCTGAAACAACTTGAAAGCGCACAACAACAACAACAACAATCCTATCTCATCAGCCAAAAGCAGGCCCACACTTCCCATTGAAATACTAAGTTTATATTTGTTAAAATTGTTCTTTTTAATTGTTGTATTGCTTTTAAGTGTTTTTGGCACCAAATAAGATATGTGCAGCGTGCATAGGAATTCATTCATTGTATTGTCGAAGGCTTTCATGGCCGGAATCACTGGGTTGTTGTAGGTTTTTTGGGCTATATGGCCATGTTCTAGAGGCATTCTCTCCTGACGTTTCACCTGCATCTATGGCAAGCATCCTCAGAGGGTGTGTCAGTACCTCTGAGGATGCTTGCCATAGATACAGGCGAAACGTCAGGAGAGCATGCCTCTAGAAGCAGTGGGTCTCAACCTTCCTAACCCCTTAATACAGTTCCTCATGTTGTAGTCACCCCCAACCATAAAATTATTTTCTTTGCTACTTCATAACTGCAATTTTGCTACTGTTATGGATTGTAATGTAAATATCAGATATGCAGGATGTATTTTCATTCACAGGACCAATTTGGCACAAATACCAAATACCACATGTAAATGCTAGTGGAGTTGGGGGAGGATTGATTTTGTCATTTGGGAGTTGTAGTTGCTGGGATTTATAGTTATCCTACAATCAAAAAGCCAGTGATGCTTATTTATTTCTCGTGTCAGGGCAGCCAGTCAGTTATATTACATTTCTAACAGAACAAAGCAAACAAACAGACAAAATACAAAATTTGTGAGTTTGGTAGTTGATTCAATGTCCTTTGACCAGTATCTGGCCACTTGGAGTGCTTCTGGTGTTGCTGCAAGAAGGTCCTCCATTGTGCATGTGGCAGGGCTCAGGTTGCATTGCAGCAGGTGGTCAGTGGTTTGCTCTTCTCCGCACTCGCATGTCGTGGATTCCACTTTGTGGCCCCATTTCTTGAGATTGGCTCTGCATCTCGTGGTACCAGAGCGCAGTCTGTTCAGTGCCTTCCAAGTCGCCCAGTCTTCTGTGTGCCCAGGGGGGAGTCTCTCATCTGGTATCACCCATGATTGAGGTGCTGGGTTTGAGCCTGCCACTTTTGGACTCTCGCTTGCTGAGGTGTTCCAGCGAGTGTCTCTGTAGATCTTAGAAAACTATTTCTTGATTTAAATCGTTGACGTGCTGGCTGATACCCAAACAGGGGATGAGCTGGAGATGTCTCTGCCTTGGTCCTTTCACTATTGGCTGCTACTTCCCGGAGGATGTCAGGTGGTGCAATACCGGCTAAGCAGTGTAATTTCTCCAGTGGTGTAGAGCGCAGACACCCTGTGATAATGCGGCATGTCTCATTAAGAGCCACATCCACTGTTTTAGTGTGGTGAGATGTGTTCCACACTGGGCATGCATACTCAGCAGCAGAGTAGCATAGCGCAAGGGCAGATGTCTTCACTGTGTCTGGTTGTGATCCCCAGGTTGTGCCAGTCAGCTTTCGTATGATGTTGTTTCTAGCGCCCACTTTTTGCTTGATGTTTAGGCAGTGCTTCTTGTAGGTCAGAGCACGGTCCAGAGTGACTCCCAGGTATTTGGGTGTGCTGCAATGCTCCAGTGGGATTCCTTCCCAGGTAATCCTCAGAGCTCGGAATGCTTGCCTATTGTACTAATAGTACAATAACAGTGTAGTATCATAAGGAGTGAAGTCTATGGTTCTCAGAAGGAAACTTAGCTTCAATGGATTGGATAGAAATACTTACAAGTTCCCTTCCCAACTGCCCCATGATCTTTCTGCACGAAGGACATCTGTAAAGTGCTTGCATATCCAAAATGGGGTTATTTATTATTCTGTTGTAATTTTTTACCTACTCTTGTCTCCTGGAGCCTCGCCTACACTATGCAGCCTTCCCCCATCCAAAGGACCTTGCCCGAACCGTTTGACCCGTTACTATTATAACCAGAATCACAAACAATGTGAACCATTTATTTATGGTGGCTGCGAGGGCAATGGAAATGCGTTTGAAACACTCGAAAGCTGCGAAAAATGGTGCAAAGTTTCAAAAGGTAAGCAATTTTTGGAGTCTAGTGCTGTTGAACAGGAGTTATTCATCCAGAAATGCTATAGTTTTGTATTATGAAAAAGGAATCAGGAAGGGAGAGTTGTAGTACTTGTTGCTATGCTTACAGCTTAGCTTCTAAGACTCCTGTATATATTTCCACGCTGTCTGGATCTCTTTGGTGAGGTTTTCCTCTGCCATTTTGGTGGCACTGATCGNTTCCTCTTCCAAGCCTCGTTTCCTCCTACTAGCACTAGTAGATACATGAGGCACACGCTGAGTTACAACATTGTCCCTTGTAAGCCGCCCCGAGTCCCCTTGGGGAGATGGTTGGTGGAGTATAAAAATTATTATTATTATTATTATTATTATTATTATTATTATTATTATTATATCATCCAATCTACTGTTCTGGGGTGTCTTGGATTTCTAATTGACCATCCTTATTGAGATAAGTGAGGGGGAGTCTTGAAGAGGCGAGGGCGTGTGCTATGGGTTCCGTTTCCAACCATTGGAAATAGTGGAAGCTATTACGGTTTTTTTTTTCTCAAAGTGACACTCCATCTGAGTTATGCTGTGTTTTTTTGGTGAATTTTGACACACCAAGCTCAAAAGGTTGCCCATCACTGCACTAAAACCATGGGTTCGAGGGCCCGGTGTCTAGCTTTCAAGAAGGTCAAACCAGACACAGACGGGTAGAAGGCAAAAGCAGAGGTTTATTCTCAAAGGCCAAAGAGGATGTCGGCAGAGACAGCACTCCAAAGCACTGACATAAACACAACTGAAAATACAGAATCCTAGAATCCTAGAATCAAAGAGTTGGAAGAGACCTCCTGGGCCATCATCCAGTCCAACCCCATTCTGCCAAGAAGCAGGAATATTGCATTCAAATCACCCCTGACAGATAGCCATCCAGCCTCTGTTTAAAAGCTTCCAAAGAAAGAGCCTCCACCACACTCCCTCTGGTGCAGAGAGTTCCACTGCTGAACGAGCCGTTCAGGAAGTTCTTCCTTATGTTCAGATGGAATCTCCTCTCTTGTAGTTTGAAGCCATTGTTCCCTTGCGTCCTAGTCTCCAGGGAAGCAGAAAACAAGCTTGCTCCCTCCTCCTCCCTGTGGCTTCCCTTCACATATTTATACATGGCTCTTATCACATCTCCTCTCAGCCTTCTCTTCTTCAGGCTAAACATGCTCAGCTCCTTAAGTCGCTCCTCATAGGGCTTGTTCTCCAGACCCTTGAGAACAAGGGTCTGGGGGATGCTTGCCATAGATGCAGGCGAAACGTCAGGAGAGAATGCCTCTAGACCATGGCCGTATAGCCCGAAAAAACCTACAACAACCCAAAATAACATTACGTTATCAATGGGAGTACGAAACGGACATTCATTGAATAGTTGGGGTGTTGTGTGGTTTCTGGGTTGTATGGTCTCTGAAGATGCCAGCCACAGATGCAGGTGAAACATCAGGAGGAAATGCTGCTAGAACATGGCCATACAGCCAGGAAACCACACAACACCACAGTGGTTCCAGCTGTGAAAGCGTGGAAAAATACAGTCAATGAATAGTGTATCTGGTGTTCATTCCTTGAGTAAGTTCCGAGTTCATTGTGAGGGGATTATGACAATTAAAGGAAGAGTGAGACGCACTCTGTCTGTTCTTGCACGTGGCAGGGTGAACCTTTTGTTTTTCTACTGCACCGCTGCCACCAATAAATATGTGAGGCCCTCTCTGGTCTCGTGGCCCGGATGAAGGGACCTCTTAATTGCTTATCTAATCTGAAATGCAAAACGGTCAGGAAGGGGACAGGCTGACAGTCTGAGCAAAATATGACACTAAGGAGCAAAGGATTGTTTTCTTCTCCTTCCTTCTCAAGCTTCCTTCTCCTCAAGCTGGAAGTGATACATGGAGAGAGAGAGAGTTTGTGTAGAATCATAGAATCCAAGAGTTGGAAGAGACCTCATGGACAATCATCCAGTCCAACCCCATTCTGCCAAGAAGCAGGAATATTGCATTCAAAGCACCCCTGACAGATGGCCATCCAGCCTCTGTTTAAAAGCCTCCAAAGAAGGAGCCTCCACCACACTCCCTCCGGGGCAGAGAGTTCCACTGCTGAACGGCTCTCAGAGTCAGGAAGTTCTTCCTCATGTTCAGATGGAATCTCCGGCCCTGTTTACCTCTCCGAACGTATTCTCCCCTATGAACCATCAAGATTATTAAGATCGCCTGGAGAGGCCCTGCTCTCGGTCCCACCGGCCTCACAAGCGTGTCTGGTGGGGATGAGGGACAGGGCCTTCTCGGTGGTGGCCCCGCGACTCTGGAACTCTCTCCCACCGGAGGTTAGAACCGCCCCTTCTATCCTGACTTTTAGGAAACAGGTGAAGACGTGGTTATGGAGACAAGCTTTTGATGAGTGAGACAACACCCTAAGACATGGATGGGAGATGATGTATAATTGGTTTTTAGTATGACGACTGACCACTGTAGTTTTGGATATATTTGTTGTTTTAATGTGTTATTGTAATATGAACTATGATGTTTTTACCGATTGTATGTGTTTTTATGGTTGGAAACCGGTCTGAGTCCCTCAAAAGAGGTGAGAAGGTCGGTATATAAAACTCTGAAATAAATAAATAAATAAATCTCCTCTCTTGTAGTTTGAAGCCATTGTTCCATTGCGTCCTAGTCTGCAGGGAAGCAGAAAGGAAGCTCCCTCCCTCCTCCCTGTGGCTTCCCCTCACATATTTATGTTGTAGGCCAGAAACATCTGGAGACCCCAGGTTGAGAACCACTGCCTTAAGCCGTCTCTCCCAAAGATAGCTGTTGCCTCACCAAACTACAAATCCCAGGATTCCATAGGATTGAGGCATGGCACTTCAAGGGGTTCCAAACTGCATTTATTCCACAGTGCAGAATGAATGCAGTTTGACACCGTTTTTACTGCAATGGCTCCAAGGAAATGTTGTCAAGCCACAATGCATTTTGAAGAGATGTCAAATTGTATAAGATGCCGTGCTTTCTCTTTATCCGCCCTCAGTCTCTTTGGAGAGATAGAACGGAATTTATTATTATTATTATTATTATTATTATTATTATTATTATTATTATCATTATTATTATCATTATTATTATTATTATTATTATTATTATTATTATTATTATTATGCTTGTACACTTTGTAGCATCTGCTTGTACTTCCATCCTTTTAATGTTTTGTTTTATTGTTTATATTGTTTATCGCAAAGGCTGATCTGGCCGGGGTGGTCCATGCCTTGGTCACCTCTAGATTGGACTACTGTAATGCGCTCTACGTGGGGCTGCCCTTGAAAACGGCTCGGAAATTTCAACTGGTCCAATGGGCAGCAGCCAGGATGTTAACTGGCGCTTCCTACAGAGAGAGGTCAACCCTCCTGTTCAAGGAGCTCCACTGGCTGCCGTTTATTTTCCGAGCCCAATTTAAGGTGCAGGTGCTTACCTACAATGCCCTGAACGGTTTGGGACCAGCCTACCTGCTTGACCGCATCTCCGTTTATGAACCCATGCACTCACTTCGTTCATCCGGAGAGGCCCTGTTCGTGATTCCGCCTGCGTCACAGGCACGTTTGGTGGGGACATGAGACAGGGCCTTTTCTGTAGTGGCCCCCGACTCTGGAAAATCCTCCCAAAATATCTTAGACAGGCCCCTACATTGACAGTCTTTAGGAAGAACTTGAAGACCTGGCTGTTCTGATGTGCCTTCCCAGAATAGGAAAACTCCAATAACAAGTACGATAATCACTTTATTAGAATTAAGATTGCCGCACTCTGCACACTGCACTTCCCCTATAATCCTTACATATCACCTGTCACATCAGCACTTTTAATTCTGTACCCATTACTCTGGCCCGGCCCAGTTTTATTGTGTTTTGGTGTATTGTTTATTGTCTGTTGTTTTGTTGTTTAATATTGCTTTAATTGTTTTTAATTTGCTTTAGGTGTTGTGTTGTTATGTTGTGTGTTGAGGCCTTGGCCTTTGTAAGCTGCATCGAGTCCTTTGGGAGATGCTAGCGGGGTACAAATAAAGATAATAATAATAATAATAATAATAATAATATGCTTATATGTTTTATACTTTCATGTTATGTTGTTTATTTTATTGCAATATGTATCTCATTGTATTGTAATTTGTTGTTTGGGCTTGACCTCATGTAAGCTGCTCCGAGTCCCCGTTGGGGAAATGGTGGTGGGGTATAAATGAAGATGATGATGATGATGATGATGATGATGATGATTATCATTTTTTGGCCAAATTGAATAAACCTCTGTGGCTTGTCTTCAATCTGGTGAGTGTTCCTCTGTCCTGCCCCATTTGGTTTAGCATAGGCTTGCCAGGTAAGGATCCTTTTATCCATGGTCCTAGCTTATTTATTTATTTATTTGCCTGACTTCTATGCCGCTGTTCACATCCCGAAGGCGACTCACAGCGGTTCACAACAAATACGAACAGCAAAAATTCAGTGCTACAGTATAGAAACAGTTAACAACCTAACACATTACACAATTAATAAACAGTTACTACAATACCCATTCACTGTCGTCTCGTCATCAAAAACATGTTCCAGATTCGTCATCCATTGTTCCATTCCAGTGTTCATTAACCAATCATTGCACTAATTATTGGAACGCCTGCTCAAACAGCCAGGTCTTCACTTTTTTGCGGAATACCATTAGAGATGGTGCTAGTCTAATGTCCGTAGGAAGGGCGTTCCACAGCCGAGGAGCCACCACCGAGAAGGCCCTATCTCTCGTCCCCGCCAGCCGAGCTTGAGAAGCAGGCGGGATCGAGAGCAGGGTCTCCCTGGAAGATCTCAAAGTCCTGGTGGGTTCATAGGCAGAGATGCGGTCGGATAGGTAGCTTATCCGCTTCATTATGGAATCCTGGGAGTTGTAGTTTGGCAAGACCCATAGCTTTCCCTGCCCAAGACGGCTGGTGTCCTGCCAAACTCCAAATCCCAAGCTTGTGTAGTGGTGAGCTATGGCAGTCCAAGTAGGGCCAAACCTCATTAATTCTACAGCCAGTGTCAGAAAATGCACCAGGCTTCCCCATTTCACATCTTGATTGGTAGCCAAACTGAAGGGAATGAAGCAGAAGAGGAGCTGGGCGTTCTAATCTGTTTCAAGAGGGGAAATACTACTCAGCAGTTGTGAAATATCTGTTTGCAGTAAAATAATCTTCACCTCTTACGGGAACCACAGGGAAGGGCAGATTGGGTCCTTCTGGAAAGGCTGAAAATAGAACAAGAATGATTACTGTTCCCTTTGGATTCATTCGGAATCTCTAATTGCAGGCTGAGCATTTGCATTATGGTGATGCCAATTGTTGCTTTACACAGTACAATTGCAAAATGTCATACACTCCAACTTTTCACAGGCACAAGTTGGAACACATCTTTCCATCAGCTCCGCTGGATTGGCTGTGTTGTCTGGATGCCCGACCGCAGTTGTTCTACTCCGAACTCAAGAATGGAAAATGGAATGTTGGTGGGCAGGAAAAGAAATCTAAAGATGGGCTCAAAGCCAACCTTAAAACTCTGGCCTAGACACTGAGAACTGGGAAGCTCTGGCCCTTGAATGCTCCAGCTGGAGGTCAGCTGTGACCAGCAGTGCTGCAGAATTTGAAGAGGCACAAATGGAGGGTGAAAGAGTGATACGTGCCAAGAGGAATGTGCGTCAAGCTAACCCTGACCGGGACCTCCTCCCACCTGGAAACCGATGCCCTCACTGCGGGAGAAGATGTAGATCAAGAATAGGGCTCCACAGTCACCTACGGATTTGTTTTCCGTTCTTGAGTTCAGAGCAGAGCAACTGCTTTGGGAGACGGTGGTCGGGCATCCAGACAACATGGCTAGTCCAGCAGAGTTGATGGTGGAGGAGCAACGCTTCAATGCTGGTGGTCTTTGCTTCATCCAGCACGCTGACATTTGTCCACTTGTCTTCCCAAGAGATTTGCAGGATTTTCCGGAGGCAGTGCTGATGGAATCATTCCAGGAGTTGTGTGTGACGTCTGTAGACTTACAGTGATGTAGAGATAAAATTTAGGGGTCTTTGCCAGGAGGCAGAGATCAATTAGACTCATCAAAGAGTTCTTTTTCCCTGGCGAGACAGAAAAGCATCCCATATTTTTCCCTGATTTCCCAATGAAAAGTCTCACCAGTTGAAGAAAAGTCATCAAGGTTTAATGCGATTCAGCTGAAACGGATGCAGAGCTGCAATCATTCACCAAGCTAAGCATGAGGGGAGTACACCAATACAGTCATATTTATAGCAAATTCAAACTTGCAGAGTTCAAACTCCCCGCCCCGGCTTCCCTGTTGTTCCCCGCCATGATTGGGCAATGGGCAAACAGCTGGGAGGCGGCCCTCCCACCCCCGGTGCCTCTGGACCAATAAGGAAGCTCCAGTGGTCCGTAGGACCCAATGGGGAGACCTCTGTCACCTGGTGATGACAGCTAATCAGGAGAGATGGAGGCGGAATGATCTTTAAACAAAGGGCATGCCATGTGGCCGGCGAGACAAAGAGCTCAAGCAGGGCTGCTTTGAGTGTTGTGAATCAACATGTGTAAAAATATCCAGATCCTTCCTGGCTGTGAGACAGGAGAACAATGATGGCAGCCTGAGGTTAATGCTAAGTAAACAAAAGCAGAGGGGAAGATTTCCCCTTATCTTACAGAAACTTTTGTCAAACAATTCTTTACTCTAGTGGACCATTTCCGATGCTAGAGATAAGAATTTCCTTCTTTTATCCATGCAAGTGTGTCTTTGGCAGGAGGTTTCAGTAATCGCTAATGGCTTTTGTTTCTGAAGGTTCCCTTACATATTTTTTTGGAGGGAGAAGGGGCAAAGGGTCAGGAATACAAGGAAACATTAAAAAAACATATAGAAATTATACACAGGGAAATCATATGCAGGTATCTTCCCATTCAGAGAGAAATTAATAATACCAATTATAAAAAGCAGACAATATCAGGACTCAGCATGAATTCATAAGTTGTCTTGAAGAAAGTTCATGGGTAGAGAGTGAGTCCTTGAAGAGAGTGAAGTCCAGGAATGTAGCAGAATTCAAAAAGCCAACAAAGGGAGTCTATGGAGTTCCACTGGGCCAAGGCACAAAGCCCTGCAGCGCTGGGATAGAAGCCGGTCCCATGGTCCTTGGAAAACTACAACTCTCGAGAGAGGCAGAGACCCCAAGGTCTAGCCATTCCCGAAGTTTCATGGGGTCCTCATTGTTGTTAAGGTCTTGGCAAATTGACCAAGACATAACCCCTATTGTGCAGTCTGGTACCTTTGTCCTTTGCAGCACTATAAGTCACCATCCCTTGTTAGGGGTGGGGCATGCTCGACTTCAACAGGTTTACAGCACCATCGAAGGGATGGGCAGAGCGGGGCCCCAATCCTTCCAGGACTTCCTCAAGGGAGGTGCACAGGAGTCTTGTTCTCCGGGAATTCCCCTCCTTGGCTTCCTTTGTTATGCAGGTTGTAAACACAGTCATTCCTGTTTGGTTAGCAGTTAATTGGACAGCATCGGCACAACCTTGGAGTCATGGCTGTGGCCAGAGGTGGCCCTAGGTATTTTTCAATGGCAAGCAAACAGTATTCCCCCCCCCCCCCCCAACCAATCACTGATATATATTTTCATCGTGGGAGTTCTGTGTGCCATATTTGGTTCAATTCCATCACTGGTGGAGTTCAGAATGCTCTTTGATTGTAGGTGAACTATACATCCCAGTAACTACAACTTGCATATGTCAAGGTCTATTTTCCCCCAAGAGTGCCTCAAGAGCAACATCAACTGTACTGCAAATGCTTACTTTGCGTAATGTAATGCTACCCCTCTATTCTGCTTTGGTTAGAGCACACCTGGAATATTGTGTCCAATTCTGGGCATCACAATTCAAGAGAGATATTGACAAGCTGGANATAATAATAATAATAATAATAATAATAATAATAATAATACGTTGAACTAGATGGGTTATTGCATTGATCCAACATGGTTCTTCTTTATCTTCTTATGTCTTTCCGCTTTTATGCTATCTTCTTGGGCTACTAACAGAAGTGCTTCCAACACCCACTACACGACCAGATGAGGAAACGACCACTGGTAAGACTCAGAAAAACCATCAAAATGAGATATTATTAATCCTAACATGGTAGTTTCCCACTCTGTATTTTTTTAGTAATTGTGGGGTTTTTTTGTGTGCTACATACAACAAAATTATACACACTTCAATAAAAGTATCAGAGAAGGATAGGAAAAAATAAACATAAACAAATATGAGAAATATGTATAAAATTCTATAGCTAGATAAACATGAATTAAAATAAAGATAAATGACTTATTTGTTTATTTATTGCATACTATCCGTCCCCTGCCATGCATTGCTGTGGCCCACTTTAGTGATCTGGAATGAGAAAGTGTTGGTTTCTAATATATGTAATTTCTTGATGCTTGTGGGAAAACAGTATTTCTTCTTGTTTCTTTGTCAGTGTTGATGTGGAGATTGTCTGGAACGTGCAACATATAATTGTCCTTTCAAACCTATGATACTATAGCTGTGTGTGTGTGAATCATATATATCTATCTATATCTATGGCTAGGAGCCCCCGGTGGCGCAGTGGGTTAAAGGACTGAGCTGCTGAGCTTGTTGATCAAAAGGTCGCAGGTTCAATTCCGGGGAGCGGCATGAGCTTCCGCTGTCAGCCCTAGCTTCTGCCAACCTAGCAGTTCGAAAACATGCAAATGTGAGTAGATCAATAGGTACCGCTCCGGCGGGAAGGTAATGGCACTCCATGCAGTCATGCCGGCCACATGACCTTGGAGGTGTCTACGGACAACGCCGGCTCTTCGGCTTAGAAATGGAGATGAGCACCACACCCCAGAGTCAGACATGACTGGACTTAATGTCAGGGGACTACCTTTACCTTTACCTTATATCTATGGCTGGATGGCTCTTTGTCAGGAGGGCTTTGCCTATGTTTTCTTGCCCTGGTGAAGGGAGTTGGACTGGATGGCCTTAAGTATTTTCTGTTGGTCATGGGGGTTCTGTGTGGGAAGTTTGCCCCACTTCTGTCATTTGTGGGGTTCAGAATGCTATTTGTTTGTAGGTAAACTACAAATCCCAGTAACTACAAGCCCAAAATGTCAGGGTCTATTTCCTCCCAAACTCCATCTGTGTTCATATTTGGGCATATGGCATATTCGTGCCAAGTTTGGTCCAGATCCATCATTGTTTGAGTCCACAATGCTCTCTGGATGTAGGTGAACTACAACTCCCAAACTCAAGGTCAATGCCCACCAAACCCTTCGAGTGTTTTCTGTTGGTCATGGGAGTCCTGTGTGTCATATTTGGTTCAATTCCATCATTAGTGGAGAACAGAATGCTCTTTGATTGTAGGTGTACTATGAATCCCAACAGCTACAACTGCCAAATTACAAAATCAATTTTTTTGAGTGATAGTCGCTCCTTGGGTTAGAAGGTGTCTTGTGGCCAAATTTGGTGGCAATTCGTCTAGTGATTTTTGAGTTATGTTAATCTCACAAACGAACATTACATTTTATATATAAATAAAATGTAATGTTCGTTTGTGGGATTAACAGAACTCAAAAACCACTGGGTGAATTGACACCAGATTTGGACATGATACCCCTAACAGACCAACAAGTGACCATCACTCATTAAAAAAAAACAAAAATAGCAGAAAGGACTTAAAACCCCCAAAAAGCTAAATGATGAAAAGCTAAATGACAATGCAGAAAAATAGGAAAGGAAGAGGGAGGGAAGGAAGGGGTAAAAGAAAGGAAGGAGAGAAAGAGGGAGGGAAAGAAAGAAGGAAAGAGAGAAGGATGGATGGAAGCAAAGAGCAATGGAAGGAAGGAAAGAGGTAGAGAAGGAAGAAAGGAGAGAAAGAAAGAAAGGAGAAAAAGAGGGACAGCAAGAAAGAAGGAAAGCAAGAAGGAAGGATGGAAGCAATGAGCAAAGGAAGGAGAGAAAGAAGTAGGGGGAAGGAAGTAAAAAGATAGAAGAGGAAGGAAGGAGAGAAAGAAAGAAAAAGGGAAGAAAGGAAAGAAAGAGGGAGCAAAGGAAGGAGAGAAAGGGAGGGAAGGAAGAAAGACGAGAAAGAGGGAGGAAAAGAAAAAGGGGAGAAGGAAGGAAAGAGGTAGTGAAGGAAGGAAGGAGAGAAGGAAAGAAAAAAAAGGGGAAGAAGGAAAGAGGGAGCAAAGGAAGGAGGGAAAGAAGCAACGCGTGGAGGGTATAGCTAGTTATTTATATAGATTTATGCTGCCTTTCTCCTATAATGGGAATCAAAGTGGTTTCCAGCCTTGGAGTAGAAGTACATGCAGCATCTAACAACGCCCTATTTCCCCTGATACGTAATGCAGTTTCAAACTGCATGATATGGGGCCATTCCATAAGCCATGTAGCCCAGAATATCAAGGCAGAAAATCCCACAATATCTGCTTTGAACTGGGTTATCTGAGTCCACACTCAGATAATGCGGGATATTCTGCCTTGATATTCTGGTTTGTAGGGCTGTGTGGAAGGGCCCCGAATCAGTGTAGTAGAACTCATATAATGCAGTTTAATTGCACTGAACTGCCTGAGTTAACACTGATCATATAATATAGTTTCAAACTGCATTATATGGCAGTGTAGATGTGGACTCCATCTGTCTCTTAGAATGTGTTTGACATGTTGTTTAATCCAGAGAGGAGCTGGATCAGCTCTGAAGTCATTATATTAGATGGGTGGATGCAGCTCCCAAGCCAGCTCAGGGGCTGTCAGTATTCCTGCCCCAATGCAGATACGGAGTAGCCCACTCTGGATCAACATTGGGCTAACTGTCCTGTCAAGATGTAGTCACCCACCAGGCAAGCCTATATTCCAATCTTTTTCTGCCAAATGAAGCTGTTTGGAAGCTGGGCTTCAAGTTTTCTTTGGTGGACATGAGATGTTTAGTACACAGGAAGATGGAGCCTGTAATGTAAATCCAATTACGAGAGTGATAAGCAGGAACAAACAGAGGCGGCCCTAGGTAATTTTCAATGGTAAGCAAACAGTATTTTGGCGCCCCACCCCCAACCAATCCTTGCTATATATTTTCTGTTTGTCGTGAGAGTTCTGTGTGCCATATTTGGTTCAATTTCATCATTGGTGGAGTTCAGAATGCTCTTTGATTGTAGGTGAACTATACATCCCAGTAACTACACTTGCCACATTTGCTCCCTTGCCTGGCTCGTTTTGGGTCCGGAGGCATGCCTGAAGACCCCGACCAAAAGTTGCCTCTTCTCCTGACTTTCAAACATGCCTCTGGACCCAAAGCGGGCCACGTGCGGTTGCTCCACCCCTTGGCCCACCCGCAGATTGGGGAGAGGAGAGGAGGCGGGTGGAGAGCCGGGGGATCGGGAAAGGGAGCCGGTCATGGGGAAGGGATTGAATGCGGAGAACGATTGAGTGCCTGCTCTGCTCACGCACCCAGTGGCCGGGTGGAGCAGGAATGAGAGGGGCTAGGTGAGGCCCTTTGGGAAGAAGATCACCCGGCAGCGAGGCAAGAAAGCCGAGGCTCCCCCCCCCCCGGCTGTTGTGAGCTGAGGGGGCGCTCCTCAAATGGCAGTCGAGGGGCATTTACAGAGGTGCCTCTGCGCTCCTGGCAAAAAAAAGTGTTCTGCAGCCGCTTACTTCACGTAATGGACGAGCCGCCCCTGGGAACAAATTAGTCCAAGGTAGGGTTCAGCAAAGTTCAAAAACAAAGTACAGACTTCTCTAATAAAATCCAAAGAAACAGGGAAACGGTGATCCAAGGCATGAATAAGTAATCACAAGAGACAACGAGTCAAACCAGACATCAAGAAGTCCTTAACATAAATCTTTCAAGCAAGGCTTACATGGGACAAGAGCAGGAACTTTGCATGAATCTGAAACAATGCTTCATCTGACTGTTTCCCATGGTAGGAACTTAATATTCCCTCGTTAATTCCAAGTACTCAGAAACTGTTTTTGTTTTCCCTGAATGCCTCTCATTCTTATCTGTCGAAGCCTGGCAGAACAGTGAAGGCCTTGGCCAATCTGTTTGGCTACTTTCCATCCGTCTGTCTATATGCTCATTATCTATATGCTCATTAGTTACTCCAGGCGCCAAGTTGTTTTCAAATCCCAAATCCTGGGAACTCTCTGGGAGCAATCCAGGAAGTAAATTATCATCCCTATGCCCTATAGCAGGGGTCCTCAAACTATGGTCCAGGGCCGGATGCGGCCCTTCAAGGTCATTTACCCGGCCCTCGCTCAAGGTCAACCTAAGTCTGAAACGACTTGAAAGCACACAACAGCAACAACAATCCTATCTCATCAGCCAAAAGCAGGCCCACACTTCCCATTGAAATACTAATAATTTTATATTTGTTGAAATTGTTCTTCATTTTAATTATTGTATTGTTTTTAAGTGTTTTTTGCACTACAAAAAAGATATGTGCAGTGTGCATAGGAATTCATTCATGTTTTTTTCAAATTATAATCCGGCCCTCCAACAGTTTGAGAGACTGTGACCTGGCCAGGCCCGTAGCCAGGATTTTGTTTTGGGGGGGGGGGCTGAGTTTGGTTCGGGGGGGGCTGAGTCTGAGTGAAAGAGGGTCTACCCTAGCAAACCTTTTGTATCGTTACCCTAATACCCCCATGCACAGAGGCGGCCCTAGGTAATTTTCAAAGGTAAGCAAACAGTATTTTGGTGGCCCCCCCCCCAAATCAATCATTGATATATATTTTCTGTTCGTCGTGGGAGTTCTGTGTGCCATATTTGCTTCAATTCCATCATTAGTGGAGTTCAGAATGCTCTTTGATTGTAGGTGAACTATACATCCCAGTAACTACACTTGCCGCACTTGCTCCCTTGCCTGGCCCGCTTTGGGTCCGGAGGCGTGCCTGAAGACCCCGGCGTGTGCACCAAAGGTCACCTCTTCTCCTGACTTTCTCCTCAGCCATTGGGACCAAGAGAGAGAGAGAGAGAGAGCGAGGTGGAGATGCCCACCTTTCCTGAAGGTAGGCGCAAAAACAAAGGAGGGAGCGGAGGTGGGAGATACCTCCAGCCGGAGGGGCTCTCTCTCTCTCTCGGTCCCAATGGCTGAAGAGAAAGTCAGGAGAAGAGGTGACTGTTGGTGCTCACGCTGGGGTCTTCAGACACACCTCCGGACCTGAAGCAGGCCAGACACGGCGGCTCCGCCCCTTGGCCCACCCGCAGATTGGGGAGAGGGTGGAGCGCTGGGGGATCGGGAAAGGGAGCCGGTCATGGGGAAGGGATCTAATGGGGAGAACAATTGAGCTCTGGCTCTGCTCGCGCACCCGGTGGCTGGGTGGAGCAGGAACGAGAGGGGCTAGGCGAGGCTCAAGGGCCCGGCCCCTTTGGGAAGAGGATCGCCCGGCAGCGAGGCAAGAAAGCCGAGGCTCCCGCCGGACTGTTAGGGCTGTTGTGAGGTGAGGGGGCGCTCCTCAAGTGGCGGTCGAGGGGCATTTACAGAGTCGCCTTTGCACCCCTGGCAAAAAAAAGTGTTCTGCGACCGCTTACTTCGCGTAATGGACGAGCCGCCCCTGCCCATGCATATGGGATATATTGAGCATGGTGATCAGATCATGATATGAATAAACATAACAGTTTAAATAATGTATCAGTAAGGCCTTCTCGCGGACCACCATGAGAATTGGGGGGGGGGGGGCTGAAGCCCCCCAAGCCCTCCCCTGGCTACATGCCTGGACCTGGCCTTCTGTTTAAAAAGTTTGAGGAACCCTTGCCCTATAGGAACATTCTCATGGGAAACTACACTTTGAACCGGTGTCTCTATGTCATTCTCTGCATTAATATCATTGACCAGACCATCACCATCTTGACCCTCACTGACATCATCCCCCACATCTAAAGCACCTTGATCTTGAAACACAATCACAGGCTGAACTCCAACAGATAGGCTCATTGTACTTCGTCTATGAACTGTTTTAAAAGTGCATGGAAATCGGGGAACGGGGCGGACTTGCATGTGATGAACCCTTTGTCAATCAGTTGTGTCTGTGTAGATTGCTGTGTGACAAAGTAGGTTTTTTTTATCTAATCCATCATGCATCTTCTTATTTTCTTATGTTCTTCCATTCTTCTTCTTGGACTACTGATACTCTGACCAGCACCTTCAATGAAAGACGTCTCCCCTGCAGGTGAGAACCATTCATCCTGCTACTACTACTGTATTTATTACCTTTGATGATGCCAGACACCGCCAAACGTATGATTATGAAAATGAAGTGAGGTGGCTGGATGATTTTAAATTGCTTAACCAAAGCAATGCCATAGATGTCACTTTCTGAAACACAGTTTGCCATTTTCTATTTGTTTCTGATTCTGTTTGTAACAAAAATAGATGGCATTCCAATAGTAACGTACAGGGGCAACATTGAAATGTACTCCTAGAACTGATGAGAGAGGACAAGGAGCATCCTTCTCAGATCCCAATACAACTATGGGAAGAGAGGAGTTTTGTTTGTTTCTTTATTGAATTAATATCCCATTTTTCTCTCAAAATGGAATACTTCTGGACCTACTTTTGAAGTCCAGGAAGATAGTATCAACTTCCTGAAATCAACGGAAATCTGTAATTGGTTAAATGGACGAACCCAGAGAGTGCTCACTAATGCTTCCTCTTCATCTTGGAAAGAAGTGACGAGCGGAGTGCCGCAGGGTTCCGTCCTGGGCCCGGTCCTGTTCAACATCTTTATTAATGACTTAGATGAAGGGCTAGAAGGCATGATCATCAAGTTTGCAGACGACACCAAATTGGGAGGGATAGCCAATACTCCAGCGGACAGGAGCAGAATTCAAAACGATCTTGACAGATTAGAGAGATGGGCCAAAACTAACAAAATGAAGTTCAACAGTGACAAATGCAAGGTACTCCACTTTGGCAGGAAAAGCGAAATGCAAAGATACAGAATGGGGGACAATGCCTGGCTCGAGAGCAGTACGTGTGAAAAAGATCTTGGAGTCCTCGTGGACAACAAGTTAAACATGAGCCAACAATGTGATGTGGAAAAACTCCCAATGGGATTTTGGCCTGCATCAATAGAGCATAGTGTCTAGATCTAAGGAAGTAATGCTACCCCTCTATTCTGCTTTGGTTAGACCACACCTGGAATATTGTGTCCAATTCTGGGCACCATAATTGAAGAGATATTGACAAGCTGGAATGTGTCTAGAGGAGGGCGACTAAAATGATCAAGGGTCTGGAGAACAAGCCCTATGAGGAGCGGCTTAAAGAGCTGGGCATGTTTAGCCTGAAGAAGAGAAGGCTGAGAGGAGATATGATAGCCATGTATAAATATGTGAGAGGAAGCCACAGGGAGGAGGGAGCAAGCTTGTTTTGTGCTTCCCTGGAGACTAGGACGCGAACAATGGCTTCAAACTACAAGAAAGGAGATTCCATCTGAACATGAGGAAGAACTTCCTGACTGTGAGAGCCGTTCAGCAGTGGAACTCTCTGCCCCGGAGTGTGGTGGAGGCTCCTTCTTTGGAAGCTTTTAAACAGAGGCTGGATGGCCATCTGTCAGGGGTGATTTGAGTGCAATATTCCTGCTTCTTGGCAGAATGGGGTTGGACTGGATGGCCCATGAGGTCTCTTCCAACTCTTTGATTCTATGATGCCATGGAGTTTTGGGGGGTGCGGAATGGCACAGTGTGTCGCTTTCTACCTCTCATGTTTCCCCCATTCTCCTTCAGCTAGTGATGGTCATGAGCTGGAAAGCAGGTAGGTTGAGTATTTAAGGAGGAAGAAGACACACAGCCACACCTGTTGGGGATTTACACTTTACCCGTGTGATATTTTTCTCATTTGAAAAGGTTTCCACGATTGCGATTTATTTAACTTTAGCACCACAATCAGCACTGGTTGCAGGATGTTGTTGGTGTTCTGGATCCAAATGTTGTTGCTGTTGTTTGTTTGTGTGTTTTATGTGACATCCTGATGGTCAGACGACTGCTCATGTTTTATAAGATGTGTAAACAAACAGGCAAATGATAGATGATAGGGGAAAGCCGTGTTTATCTCAGTGCTTAGCATTATCATGCCTCTGCCGCCACACAATCCCAGTTATTGCTTCTTTTCTTGCTACGAGAGCCTTCTCGGCCATCTCTTCTTCTCAGCTATCACTTCCAGGTGCATTTCCTTTCCAAATGTCCCAGATGAGAAAAAAAGAAAAGAAAGGAAACAAACATCGTTCAAAGAGAATGAAAGAGAAAGCAAATAGAGAGGAGGTATGATAGTTGAGAAGGACACAGCCTACTAGCTGGGCAACAGTGCAAGCCTAGGAGCACTTGGAGCTCTGTACGCCACCACTGTATCTGCTCCTATTTGGAAAAAAAAACACATTTTTCACCCCCAAATGATTCCAAACACCATCTAGGAGACATGGACATTTTCAACATGTCTTCAGGCCTTCCTGGGACATTTTTAACAACAGGAATAGTGCAGAAGTAATTTCTGGTTCACTTATTGTTGCGAAAAAGGTCTTATCTAGGTCTAAATTGTCCTGGGGATGGGGCATGAGGGGAGTTACCAGTACACAATATGTGGTGAAAATGCTGTCCCAAAAGAGGGCATTTGGGGGCAAAAATGTTTTTTCTTCTCTTTCTTTTTTTCTGCAATGTTGTTTTATTGGGGACCACTGGGGCCTCCAGACATGGTGGAAATACCCTCTACACCCCAGAACCATTTAGGTGTCACTTTGTACCTTCGAGGCCACAAACATTGTCCAGTGGGGGAACATGTGATCCACAGGCTGCATTTTGATTATGCCTAGACTAAAACTATTCTCCTCCTGTATTGTCGAAGGCATTCATGGCCGGAATCACTGGGTTGTTGTAGGTTTTTTATATGGCCATGGTCTAGAGGCATTCTCTCCTGACGTTTCGCCTGCATCTATGGCAAGCATCCTCAGAGGTAGTGAGGTCTGTTGGAACTAGGAAAATGGGTTTATATATCTGTGGAATGACCACAGTGAGAAAAAGGACTCTTGTCTGCTGGAGCTAGGTGTGAATGTTTCAACTGACCACCTTGATTAGCATATAATGGCCTGACAGTGCCTGGAGAAAGCTTTTGTTGAGAGGTGATTAGATGTCCTTGTTTGTTTCCTCTCTGTTGTTGTGCTGTTCTAATTTTAGAGCTTTTTAATACTGGTAGCCAGATTTTGTTCATTTTCATGGTTTCCTCCTTTCTGTTGAAATTGTCCACATGCTTGTGGATTTCAATGGCTTCTCTGTGTAGTCTGACATGGTGGTTTGGAGTGGTCCAGCATTTCTGTGTTCTCAAATAATATGCTGTGTCCAGGTTGGTTCATCAGGTGCTCTGCTATGGCTGACTTCTCTGGTTGAAGTAGTCTGCAGTGTCTTTCATGTTCCTTGATTCGTGTTTGGACAATGCTGTGTTCGTTGGTCCCTTTGTTGACAGCTGGAGTTCAGGAAACAAACAAGGACATTTAATCACCTCTCAACAAAAGTTTTCTCCAGGCACTGTCAGGCCATTATATGCTAATCAAGGTGGTCAGTTACATTCACACCTAGCTCCAGTAGACAAGAGTTCTTTGTCCCACCCTGGTCATTCCACAGATATATAAACCCTTTTTCCTACTTCCAACAGACCTCACTACCTCTGAGGATGCTTGCCATAGATGCAGGCGAAACGTCAGGAGAGAATGCCTCTAGACCATGGCCATATAGCCCGAAAAAACCTACAACAACCTATTCTCCTCCTCCTCACAATCTAAACATAGCAACAGTGAGTAGCCTCTGAGCAACAAATTCTACCCAAACCCAATTGATGAATATTTTAATTTGAAGAATTCTTAGTAGCATAAAGGAGAGGACTTTCCTGTTCCATCTTTCCCACCTCATTTCAACTATTACTACTACGAAAAGAAAAACGGAAGACATATGAAGGTGCCACCATCTGCTTACATTCTGTAAATTTCCATCTTCAAGGCAGGTTGATTGTATTATAATCACCATTGAAAACATCCGGGGAACTGGCAATTCTACATAGTTGGCTATTGACTGATATTGCTAGAACTCACATGAAAACGGGTGACTTTATCACACTAGGAAGGCAAACCAGCATTGCCTATCACATGACACCATGTGCATCACACTACTGGGTTGCCTCCCCTCGATTCTTCCATTCTTAACAATTGATGGGTAAAACTCATGAATAGCTGCCAATCTTTCAACATTCCTGTCACCTGCTTGGATGAAATGGACCCAATCCACTTCTCTGCTGGCATTGCAGCATATTTATTTATTTAGCAGTTTTGTATACTGGTCTTCTCACCTCCATCGAGGGACTCAGGCCGGTTTCCAACATCAATATTACAAACAATCATTAAAAACATCGTATTCCAAATTATAGTAAGACATTAAAAAGCAAAATACACTCATATAATTACAATGGTCAGTCGTCATCATAAAATCATTGTTCGTCGACATCCACCCATATCACAGGATCTTGACTCATTAGATTCTTCTCCCCTCCCCTCTATCTCCTCTCTATTCCCAACTTGGACTTTTCCCTTTTATTTCATATTTATCTTGACTTTTGCTTTGTTTATGATGCTGAAATGGTGCAATTGTGCTAAAACTAATAATACAATTAAAGCAACCACAGTCGTGCAGAAAGGAGGGGTACAACTGTGTACAGGAATATGACGACCGGATCACAGAATGGCAAATTAGCACAACTTGTCCTACTGAAGAGAGGAGGTGATATTGAAAGAGCTTGATGGGGAATGTATTTGTTATCTATTGGTAACAACATTGTGGGGAAAGAGTATGTTGGTGCGTTAACTGAAGTCAGGCTACAGTTAACAGAGAGAAACCATAATAATAATAATAATAATAATAATAATAATAATAATATAATAATAAACAGCAGAGGAGGGCCATGCCTCCAACACAAGATGGGTGCACACATTTGGGAAATAGAGACCATTTACTTATCCTTGTTTTCTGGCAAACCTCCCTACAATAATAATGATGATGATAATAATAATGATAATACTTTATTTGTAGACCACCCTATCTCCCCAAAGGGACTCAGAGCAATATGCAAACTCCCTTCCGACAAAGGGCCTTGCAAAGCGCGCCATACCCGTTATTACTACAACATCAAGAGCCACAAATGTGGAAAAATTTGTTTATGGAGGCTGCCCAGGCAATGGAAATAGATTTCTCACTATTGGGGAGTGCAAAAAGAGGTGTAAAGTCTCAAGAGGTAAGAACTCTTTGATCCAGGTGTGGTTCATGGTTACCTGGCCTGTCATATTGGATTTCAGATGGGATGGAAAGGAATTATTGGATAATGGCAATTGGCTAGCACAGTAACATCAAAAGGAGTCATTTTGTACAAGGGCACAATGAATAATTGCATAGAAGAAGATGCTGAATCAAGTCCTAAGGCTGCAATGCTGTCCCCACTTCCCTGAGGGTATTTATTTATTTATCGTGTCATCAGCAACCATACCATTGTGTTACAATTCTAACAGAACAAAACAAACACACAGATTAAAAAGAAAAAGAAAAAAAAAACACAGATTTTGCAAACTTGGTAGTTGGTTAAATGTCCTTTGACCAGTATCTGGCCACTTGGAGTGCCTCTGGTGTGCCGCAAGAAGGTCCTCCATTGTGCATGTGGCAGGGCTCAGGTTGCATTGCAGCAGGTGGTCTGTGGTTTGTTCTTCTCCACACTCGCATGTCGTGGATTCCACTTTGTAGCCCCATTTCTTAAGATTGGCTCTGCATCTCGTGGTGCCAGAGCGCAGTCTGTTCACTGCCTTCCAAGTCTCCCAGTCTTCTGTGTGCCCAGGGGGGAGTCTCTCATTTGGTATCACCCATTGATTGAGGTGCTGGGTTTGGGTCTGCCACTTTTGGACTCTCGCTTGCTGAGGTGTTCCAGCGAGTGTCTCTGTAGATCTAAGAAAACTATGTCTTGATTTAAGTCGTTGACGTGCTGGCTGATACCCAAACAGGGGATGAGCTGGAGATGTCTCTGCCTTGGTCCTTAGCCAGACAAACCAATAGCCAGACAACCAGAGATTGAGAACAACAACCTCCATGAACCTCTTACATCTACTGAATTGGACATGGCTCTCAACAAATGTAAGAATGGCAAAGCAGCTGGCTTGGATGATCTACGGATGGAACAAATCAAGAACTTTGGTCCAAAAGCAAGGTGCTGGCTGCTGGAGCTGATGAACAACTGCACTGCATCCTGTCAGATCCCCAAAATCTGGAGGAAAGCAAGAGTCATCGCCATCTTGAAGCCAGGCAAAGACCGTAACAACCCAAAAAGCTCCCTGAGGGTAAGATCTACCCACAATGCCAGAGTGATATAGTGGTTTGAGTGCTGTGAGAGACTATGCTTTGAATGCCTTCTTGGCCATTGAAACTCATTGGATGACGTTGTCTCTCAGTCCTAGAAGATGGCCATAACAAACTCTCTCTGAACAAATTTGTGAAGAATAGGCTTTGATGGCTTTGCCTTAGGTTCATGGTAAGTTGAACATGACTCGAAGGCACACAACAAACAAACAACCCTCAGTTGATTTTTCTCAGTAGATAGACAATTAAGTTCACTCCGTGTGAAACTTACTTGAACATTTGTGCATGAATGTATAACCATATATTCTATTCAATCTATTCATTAACATAAATATCAACAGTTGAAAAATGTATATGAATATGTATTGGGCACCATACAAAATGTGTGCTAAAATGAGGTTTGAAATATATATACAAATATGTATATATTAGTAATATAGAATTTCCTCACCCACCAATAATATGCCCTGCTCCAGTCTTTGGCCCAGTATCAAGCTGGAATGTGTCCAGAGGAGGCCGACTAAAATGATCAAGGGTCTGGAGAACAAGCCCTATGAGGAGCGGCTTAGGGAACTGGGCATGTTTAGCCTGAAGAAGAGAAGGCTGAGAGGAGATATGATAGCCATGTATAAATATGTGAGAGGAAGCCACAGGGAGGAGGGAACAAGCTTGTTTTCTGCTTCCTTGGAGACTAGGACGCGGAACAATGGCTTCAAACTACAAGAGAGGAGATTCCATCTGAACATGAGGAAGAACTTCCTGACTGTGAGAGCCTTTCAGCAGTGGAACTCTCTGCCCCGGAGTGTGGTGGAGGCTCCTTCTTTGGAAGCTTTTAAACAGAGGCTGGATGGCCATCTGTCAGGGGTGATTTGAATGCAATATTCCTGCTTCTTGGCAGGGAATTGGACTGGATGGCCCATGAGGTCTCTTCCAACTCTTTGATTCTATGATTCTATGATTCTATGATCAGCTATCACAGCCACTGAAGTAAAGGCAGTCATACAAAAAAATGAAGAACGGAAAGGCCACCAGCCCAGATGATATACCAGCTGAAATTTGGAAAATGCCCAAAGACTGTGGGGCTACCTTTCTAGCATCACTATTCAACAAAATCATAACAGAAAAATCACCTCCAAGGACTGGACTACCATACCAATTTGGAAGGGCAAAAGAGACATCTGTAATTGTTCAACATACCACCCAATGTGCCTATTGTGTCATGCAATGGATGTATTTGAAAGAATACTGGATGAAAGGCGAATAAGTCACACAGCCATTACAGCAAATCAATGTGGCTTTGTCAGGGAGTGTGGCACAAAAGATGCAATATGTTGTCTGGTTACTCATGGAAAAACATCGGGAAAAGAAGAAACCACTGCACTTCACATTCCTTGATCTCAAAAAAGATTTGATCGGGTTCCCCATAACCTGGTCTGGTGAGCACTATGGCCGGCATGGAATACCAGAACATGGATAAAGCTACTATTCAATAATATAACACGTATGGTCTGCTGCCCTGCAGGGATTTCACCACTCTTCAACTTCACTGTTGGTGTGCAACAGGGATCGGCACTCTCACTATTACTATTCATACTCTGTATGGACACTGCTGGAGCCCCCGGTTAAACCCCTGTGCCGGCAGGACAGGTAGCAGGTTCGAATCCGGGGAGAGGCTGATGAGCTCCCTCTATCAACTCCAGCTCTCCATGTGGGGACATGAGAGAAGCCTCCCACAAGGATGGCAAAACATCAAAACATCCGGGTGTCCCCTGGGCAACGTCCTTGCAGACGGCCAATTCTCTCACACCAGAAGCAACTTGCAGTTTCTCAAGTCGCTCCTGATACAACAAAAAAATGGACACTGCTACAGCAGATTTGCAGGCTATATATCCCTGGACACTCCTATATGTAGATGACATAGTACTCAGCCATCAAAAATATGCCGCCCTCCAACAACAGCTGCAGACATGGAGTGATAGACTCAGTGAAAATGGACTTCAACTAAATATACCCAAAACAGAGTATCTGGAATGTGGCCTTCAAACTAGAAAAACAATTCATATTAATGGACAAGCACTAAAGAAGGCCACCCAATTTAAATACTTAGGGTCACCGGTCTCCATAGATGGTGACACAATGCCAGAAGTACGGTCACAAATAAATGCAGCCTGGTTGAAATGGTGGCAAGCTACTGGAATTTGGTGCGACTCAAAAATGCCTGAATAACTCAAGGCTAAGATCCACACTACGGTTGTCCGCCCGGTAGACCTCTACGGGGCAGAGTGCTGGCCAGCAACAAAGAAACATGAACAAGCACTTAACACAATGGAAATGATCCTGGAATGAACACTTGACTTGACACTTCTTGATCATGAGCCAAATGATGGCATCCCTCAAAGACTAGGAATAAAAGCAGGAAGCAAGACTACGGTGGTATGGCCATGACATGAGAAGAGAACCAACATCAGTAGCACAAACAGCAGAACATTTGGAGATTGCAGGATGACAACTATGCTGGCGGCCAAAGAAAAGATGGATGGACACCATCAACTACAACATGTGTGCTGTCAGCCTGACACCTGAGGATGCCCAAAACAAACCCTTGTGGAAACGACAGTCACAACCACCACCCCTCGATTTAAAAAAAAGGAGAATGCATAAATGTATGTGTCAGAAGAAGGAAAAGTTTCACAACCTGATACATTGTGCACTGGATACTTCTAGCAAACATAAATTAGTCAGATGAGAGTTCTCCCCCATAAGTCTAGATTCATAAATGCCACAGAAAGATTTGAATTTCAGAAACTGATATTATATGCTATTATCAAGTTAATGGTGGTATTTGTAATCAAAAGGTGTTTGTAACAGATTAGGAATATTCCTTATTCAAATGTATGATGCTTGCTCCAAACAAGCACAACTTATGACAAATTCTGATCAATGAAGTAGCTTTGCTTTTGTATTGTCGAAGGCTTTCATGGCTGGAATCAATGGGTTGCTGTAAGTTTTTTGGGCTGTATGGCCATGTTCCAGAAGCATTCTCTCCTGACGTTTTGCCTGCATCTATGGCAGGCATCCTCAGAGGTTGTGAGGATGCCCGCCATAGATGCAGGTGAAACGTCAGGAGAGAATGATTCTGGAACATTGCCATACAGCCTGAAAAACTTACAGCAACCCAACTTTGCTTTTAAGGGGGCTATAGATTTCAAATGTACGCTTCTCCAGTTTCAGAGGCTGTGTCCCACTTTCCATCAATTCCCGGGGAACTGGGAAAGGGGATGCACTGGCACTCATATCCTCCATGCCACTTCTCATAAATAACAAATTGGCCACTAGGAAAACAGCTGGTGAAACTAGCATGGCTATTCTGATGTCCTTATATTCTTATCTTTCCTTCTCTTCCCTTCTCTTCTTTCTTCTTTCTTCTTGACATTCAGAGTATCTGACTCACAAAACCCCAGGTGAGACCCAGTCATCCTGCTAGCCCAAAGGAGATGCTAGCAGCACTTCTGCTGATCAGAGATCTCCTTCATCTGGCCAAACAGAATACATTTGTAAATTGAAAGTAAACTGGTTGAGTATTCCAAATCATTTGGGCAAATCAAGGCCACCAGTTAAACTATCTGAACAGCTTAGCATTCTCTGTTTCTGCATCATGAAAAGAAGCAGGGGAGCTGAGGGATGATTTATTGTTGCCACCAAGGAACCAGTATTGAAAGGAACCAGTATTCAGGAGATTTTACCCCAGTTCCCAATTTTAAAAAGACTTAGCCGATTTGCAATGGAGGTTGCCGATTAGGAACCAAATTTACCATCAAGTTAGAAGGGAGGCTGTTCAATTGCAACTCCTCCTTTATTAAGAAAGTAATAACTTAGTAGTAATTACACAGTATATACTGTAGCATGACTGGAGAGAAGAATGTAGATTTATTTGGTTACTTTTCCCTACGTTTCTGCCACCACATGAGGTAAGTTGCAATATTGCGAGAAATGGCACTTTGTACACAGAATAGACGGAGCTGAGGCAATCTTCAAATAAAAGTTAACAATTTTATTAAGTACACAGCGTGTGGTTGCAAGACGTAACTTTTCCTTGTTGCACTTGGAATAATACTTGTAACTTTAACAGTTCATTCTTTCAAGTAACACAGTATCTTTCTGATGTAGAGCACTTGTTTCAGACAAAGTTTCCATACAGGGATGTTTCCCTTAGTTGATCCTCCCTAGATCAAATACTAAGTAAACTATTCTTTAGCCTCTCCTTAGACTAAAAGAATTTCAGCTATGTTTCACCATTCGGCTGCATTAGCCTGAGAAACTTCCAATAGGCAAACCCAGCTTTTCAAAGCCTCAAAGTTTTGCTTCACAAGTCACTCCGCCACCTTTCCTTTCCTTCTCTCCCAACTCCTAACTCCTCACTCCTCTGAACCTAACTCCTGACTGCTCACTCCTCTAAACCTAAACCCCTAACTGATTTTTAACTGTCGTTTTTTTTCAAACTCTCCCCTCTAAGCTCCTCCTACTTCCCTCTCTCCAGCATCGGTCTCCATGGCAACGCACATGGAGGACTCCTCTGATTTAGGCCGCTCCAGCATTACTGCAGCCAATCTAAACACAAATACAGTTAAAATCATACAATTTATAATCAACTCCTGTACAGATCAATTTGCAAAACAATGTCTCTAGCAAATCTTGAGACCCTTTGGAGTGATGAACAACATGTAGCACCAAAGAAAATGACTCCAGTTGTTGTTGAATGTTGACAACAAAACCAGTGCTGGGTTGCCAGTTTTGATGTTGTTGTAGTACCTTCAATGCCTGATTTATTGTAATGTGTGTATAATGAACATTCAAGTGGACAACGGCCAAGAAGGGTTAATGTTGTCAGCAGCTGTTGTTGTTGTTGTTGTTGTTGTGCATCTACTGAGACACTGCCCCCAGCAAAGGACCATTGGAAACCAAAAATTGGCACCATCAACTATTGAATTTGATACAAAAACATGAAGAATATGGACAAATTTTACAGTGGGGAAGTGGGAAATTGCCTTACACAATAGGACCAAGATCCTGATGAGATTCTGTGTGGGGAAAAACAAAATAGATATCAATTGATGTTTATATTTCTAGCCAAAGTTTCTAGTTAATCACACTGTATCAACTAGATACAGTGATTCTGTTGCAGTTTCTCGCATGAATCGTGATATACTAGAGCAGAGTTTCTCAAACAGGGGGTCAGGACCCCGGGGGGGGGGGGGGGGTCGCCAAAGACCATCAGAAAACACAGTATTTTCTGTTGGTCATGGGGGTTCTGTGTGGGAAGTTTGGCCCAATTCTATCATTGCTGGGGTTCAGAATGCTCTTTGATTGTAGGTGAACTATAAATCCCAGCAACTACAACTCCCAAATGTCAAGATCTATTTTCCCCAAACTCCACCATATTTGGGCATATTCATATTTGGGCATATTGAGTATTCATGCTAGGTTATAAAGTAAATCTTCAATTGTGTGTGTGTGTGTGTTGGATATTGCTGATGTTGGAGAGAAACACACAGGGCCAAGGGTGGCTGGTGGATTCACCACTTTGGAGTGGGGAAATCCATAATGGTACCTCTACCAGCTGCTCAATCTATCTCAGGTTAATAATAATAATAATAATAATAATAATAATAATAATAATAATATAAAACTTTATTTATACCCTGCTACCATCTCTGCAAGGGATTCGGTGTGGCTTACATGAGGCCGAGCCCAAAGTACATCAACAGTAAAAGCAATAAGAAAACAATCAATACAACAGTTAAAATAAATCTCATAAACAAAAGTAAACAATCGACAGTAACAATAACAACAAGCATTTAAAACCTATGGCTGGCCCAATGTAATAATTTAAAATTAAAAAATAATGCTCGACATGGACAAGGTAGGATATAACTGGGATAGAGTTTTCAGGTAGAGATGGGGCATGCAGACAATCCTAAATCAGTGATAAAGTGCATTTAGAGACATATTGCTGAGGGTATTTCCTTATTCTGGGAAGGCACACTGGAACAACCATGTTTTCAGGCTCCTCCTAAAGACAGCCAGAATTGGGGCATGTCTGATGTCCTGGGGAGCGAGTTCCAGAGTCGAGGGGCCACCACCGAGAAGGCCTCCTCCCTCGTCCTCACCAATCGTGCTTGCGATACAGGTGTGAGCGCGAGCAGGGCCTTTCCAGATGATCAAAGAGATCGTGTGGGTTTTGAACCATCATTGTTTGAGTCCACAGTGCTCTCTGGATGTAGGTGAACTACAACTCCAAAACTCAATGTCAATGCCCACCAAACCTTCCAGTATTTTCTGTTGATTGTGGGAGTTCTATGTGCCAAGATTCGTTCAGTTCCATCCTTGGTGGAGTTCCGAATGCACTTTGATTGTTGGTGAACTATAAATCCCAGCAACTACAACTCAGAAATGACAAAATCAATCCCTACCAACACCACCAGTATTCAAATCTGGGCATATTGGATATTTGTACCAAATTTGGTTCAGTGAATGATAATACAGAACGGTAGCAAAATTACAGTTATAAAGTAGCAACGAAAATAATGTTATGGTTGGGGGTCACCACAACATGAGGGGGTCACGACACTGTACTAGAGAATATGTAAAATGTGTTCATATGAATGTATTTGCACAGAAGGGGGAAAGGAGGCAAGGCTTTGGGAGGGAAATATGGACATTGGCTCCTACATGACATTTTCCCAATAGCTCCCCACATTTCCCCACTTGACATACAAAGAAAAGGGACAGGTAAGATGAACAAATGAATGCATAAAAACAAAACAAATGAAAGACTTCTGAATGTGACGAGTTTTCAATGCCTTAATCTTTGCAATTCTAGAGACTTGACGGATGGAGAAACATTTCATTTGGAGAGGACAGAATCCCTATCATAGCTATACACCTGAGATCACAGGATGTGGATGCCAGAAACTGAAATCACCTTTACCAACAGTTTTCTTTCTCTTGTTGCTCTCCTGCTTTTCCAGGCAGAGTAATTTTGCCTTCAATATGCAAACTGCCACCTGAACAGGGGAGATGTCAGGCAAATCATACTCGCTACTACTATAACATGGAGAAACATGCGTGTGCAAAGTTCATTTATACTGGCTGCTTGGGTAATGCAAATCGATTTCTCACTGCTGCGAAATGCAGTCAGAGGTGTAAAATGATAACAGGTAAGGGAAAATAACGCTTAATTCTACATACCATGGGGTTTCTTGGAATGTGACTGAACATTTTTGAAAATTAGAGACTTCTCTCTCCTTGCCTCTCCCTTTCTAATTGTTTTTACTTTTTTATAAAAAAAACCTAGCTTTACCCGCTACGCGTTGCTGTGGCCAACCTTCTCTCCCTCTTTCTCTCCTTCCTTCATTTCCTTTTCTTCTTTCCTTTCTTCCTTCTCTACCTGTTTACTTCCTTCCTTAGCTTTTTGCTCCCATCCTTCCTTCTCTTTATTTCTTTCCTTCCCTCCCTCTTTCTCTCCTTCTTTCTCTTCTTCCTTTGCTCCGTCTTTCCTCCCTTCCCTTTTTTCTTTCCTTCTCTCCTCCTTCCTTCTCTTCCTCTTTCCTTCCTCCTCCCTTTTTATTTTCCTTCCTCTTTCTCTCCTTTCTTCCCTCTCTATCTCTTTCGTTCCTTCCTTCGCTCTTGACTTCCAGACTTCCTTTTCTTTCTTTCTTTTCTTCCCTCCCTTTCTCTTCTTCCTTCGCTTTTTCCCCTCTCTTCCCCTTCCCAAATTTCCCTTCCTTCCTTCCTTTTGACACCTTCCCTTTCTTCTTCTTTTCTATCTTTCCCTCCTTTCCTCCTTCCTTCCTTCCTTTCTCCCTTCTTTCCCATCCTCCTTCTCTCTCTGTATTCTTTCTTTCCTACCTTTCTTCTTTCATATACCTTCTCAACTCCTCCCTCCCTCCCTTCCTTCCTTTCTTTCCTTCCTTCCTTTCTCCGTTCGCGCAGCATCCTGGCCCCCAGCGAGCAGGCCGCGTTCTAGAACTACAGTTCCCAGAGTGCATTGCGTGTGTACTTCCTCCCCTGGGCACTGCGCATGCTCAGTTGGTTTTTGTAATTGTGAGTTTGTTGAAATGTTGTTTGGAATTTTGATGAGTGTTGTGCATACCTTGTGGGTTGAGGTATGTGCATGGCAAATTTGGTGAGGGTTTTTTTGCATTTTGCTGTCCTGTTGAACACCCTTTCCATTTTTATATATATAGATTTTGCAGCTTGGGAGTGATCTTGGATTCATCGCTGAGCCTGGAACCCCAGGTTTTGGCGGTGGCCAGGGGAGCTTTTGCACAGTTAAAACTTGTGCACCAGCTGCGCCCGTACCTTGGGAAGCCTGGTCTGGCCACTGTGGTCCATGCTCTGGTTACATCCCAAATAGACTACTGCGACATGCTCTACATGGGGATGCCTTTGAAGACTGTTTGGAAATTTCAACTAGTCCAACTAGTACTAACTGGAGCGACATACAAGGAGCACACCACCTCCCTGTTGTGCCAGCTCCACTGGCTGCCATTATGCCGTCGCGCCTGGGGGCTATAACTCTTAGTGAAAGAGGCATAGACGTGACATCTTTCCCCCAGGGGATTGCTTCTTGCCCTCCTTTAGGAAACTGGAACTCCCAAGGACCAAAACACTGTAGATAACTCAAAATAGGTTTTATTGTTCACAAAGAGTTATCTCTTTAAGGCAATAAGCTGGAAGTTTCAAAGGGAGTAAGGGAAATATACATTACAGTCTCTGGTTGTCTTGGGTCCAAGGAGATTTGCAGCTGAGAAGCTTTCCAATGGTTGTGAAAGTCGGAACAAACACAACCCCCAGTCCAATGGCCTATGTTGAAGGTACAGGGTCTTCCTTTGATGCCAAAGGACCAGTTTGAAGGCGCTTGGGTCTCCTCAATGTTGTCCAGGGCGATCTGGACATGAAGTATGAGTCCCAAGGGTAAAAACCTTAGAATTGGTGATGAGAGGTAACTTAATTAAGGGCTTTAGAGCCAAGTCTCTTTCTCACGTCTATCTGATAGAAAGTTTGATGGTGAAATGGAAAAGGAAACACTGTCCTGCTCTCTAGGAAGAGGTGGGGTCAAACAATTGAGCAGGAGGAGCAATTCAACTGGTGCAAACAACATTGATTGACAGCTATAAATAACCAATCAATCCAACTATACATTTACAGGGTAAAAAGGCAAAATCAGGCATGATACAACAGTTCAAATCCTGCAACTTACAGTTCTACATATAGGTGGCGCTACTCGCGCTGTCACAGCCATTCCATTTCCAAGCACAATTCAGAGTGCTGGTCTTGGCCTATAAAGCCCTAAACAGTTCCGGCCCAGCTTACCTGTCCAAATGTAACCCCCCTCTACGTTCTGCCTTGTAGCTTAAGATCGTCCGGGAAGGCCCTACTCTTGCTCCCGCCAGCCTCGCAAGTGTGTTTGGCGGGGACGAGGGACAGGGCCTTCTCGGCGGTGCCCCCACGCCTGTGGAATTCGCTCCCCAGTGAGATCAGGTCGGCTTCTTCCCTCCATTCTTTCTTTTAGGAAGAAGGTTAAATCATGGCTCTGGAACCAGGCCTTTGGACAGCAAGCATGATAGCACCTTGGATGTTGAACCAGACTGAAATTGGCTATATGGTTGATGACAATGTTTTTAACATGTTTTTAACTTAATGTTTTATTTACTGCTTTAAACTGTTGCTATTAAACTGTTTAAACTGTTGTTTTAAACAGTCCTGCCGGTACAGGATTAAACCCCTGTGCTGGCAGGACTGAAGACCGACAGGTCACAGGTTCAAATCCGTGGAGAGCACGGATGAACTCCCCCTATCAGTTCCAGCTCCTCATACAGGAGAGAAGCCTCCCACAGAGATGATAAAACATCAAAACATCCGGGCATCCCCTGGGCAACGTCCTTGCAGACGACCAATTCTCTCACACCAGAAGCGACTTGCAGTTTCTCAAGTCACTCCTGACACAACAAACAAGCAAACAAACAAACTGTGGCTATTTGTTTTTATATTTGTATTGTATTGAGGCTTCGAATTGTGGCCGGTTTATAAGCTGCCCTGAGTCCACCCCCCCCCCGGGGGGGGGGGGGGGGTTGAGAAGGGCAGGATAGAAGTATTGGAAATAATAATAATAATAATAATAATAATAATATAAAATAGTACAAAACTTTATTATGGTCACTGACCAGCACAAGCGCCTTGGGAAGGGGAAACATAGCTCGCCAGTAAATATAAAATAGTAATTCAACTGAAATGTGAAATATTTGTAATAACAAATGAATACAGTAGAGTCTCACTTTTCCAACATAAATGGGCCGGCAGAACGTTGGATAAATGAAAATGTTGGATAATAAGGAGGGATTAAGTAAAAACCTATTAAATATCAAATTACGTTATGATTTTACAAATTAAGCAGCAAAACATAATGTTTTACAACAAATCAACAGAAAAAGCAGTTCAATACATAGTTCATTATTTAGTAATTACTGTATTTACGAATTTAGCACCAAAACATCACAACATATTGAAACAGCTGTGGATCTGGGTGGGAGGCAGACTGCCTTGGATAATACAGAACGTTGGATGAGCGAAGGTTGGAAAAGCGAGACTCTACATTAGCTCTAATACTTAATAGTGCATTATTAACCAAGATGACATTAAAAGTAAAGCATGTCCACTTAATCAATATAACTTACAAATTGTCTTTGATTTAATGCATCTACTTTAGTTGATTAGCCATAGGATTGTGTATTAATAATTAGCTTGAGCGTAAGGCCCCTTCCACACAGATGAATACAATTTTCTGCTTTCAATGGAATATATGGTAGTGTGGACTCAGATAACCCAATTCAAAGCAGATTTTGTGGTATTCTCTGCCTTGATATTCTGTCTTATATGACTGTGTGGATGGGCCCTATGAGAAATGGAAGAGATGCAGGTCTGAGAATGGGAGACCTTCCACACAGCCCTATATTCCAGAATATCAAGGCGGAAAATCTCACATCTGAGTGTGGACTCAGATAATCCAGTTCAAAGCAGATTTTGTGGTATTATCTGCCTTGATATTCTGTCTTATATGACTGTGTGGATGGGCCCCAGGCATGTAGCCGGGGGGGGGGGGGCTCGGGGGGCTTCAGCCCCCCCCGAAATTTTCATGGTGGTTCGCGAAAAGGCCTTATTGGTGCATTATTTAAACTGTTATGTTTATTCATATCATGAACTGATCACCATACTCAATATATCCCATATGCATGGGGGTATTGGGGTAATGATACAAAAGGTTTGCTAGGCTAGACCCTCTTTCACTCAGACTCACCCCCCCGAACCCCCCCCTGAAAAAAAATTCAGCCCCCCCCCCCCCCCGAAACGAAATCCTGGCTACGGGCCTGATGGAGGGCCAAATCTTAAACTTCATTTTAAAAAGAAGAAGAGCCTTTCCACACAGCCTTATATTCCAGAATATCAAGGCCAAAAAGTCAACATTTTCTGAGAGTGGACTCTGATACCCCAGTTCAAAGCAGATATTGTGGGATTTTCTGCCTTGATATTCTGGAATATAGGGCTGTGTGAAAGGGTACGAATGAGATGAGAGCCATAAGGACATGAGTGATAAAGTTCAAGGTTATTTCCAAGGCTTAGAATAATCTCATTGGATTCTCCCCTTGATTTCTCAGGTTAGATCTACACTGCCATGTAATCCAGTTTTAGAATCCCTATTAACTGGATTATATGAGTTTACACTGTCATATAATCTACTTCAATGCAGTTAATCTGGATTCAAAACCTGGATTATATGGCAGTTTAGATGGGGCCTCAGTTGACATGCGCAGAGGTAGAATTGAGCTGCAAGATTGTATTTGTGAAAACTTTGTGTACCTTAGACCAGTTATCTTTGTTTTTCTCCCCGTCATTCAGGGATACCTACAATATGTACAGTCCCTAAAAATTCAGGGCCGTGTTCAGAAAAACTTAGCCGCTATTACTATAACCAGAAGAGCAAAAACTGCGAGCAATTCATTTATGGTGGCTGCGGTGGCAATGCCAACAACTTTCAAAGTTCTCAGGAATGTAAAAAGATATGCCTCGTTTAACAGGTAAAAAGAAAAACAATTCATTATTATTTTGGTGACTGTATACGCTTGTATGAGACTGCATTTTTTCTCACACAGTGCTTAAAGTGATAACACTGTTGTACAAATTTTCAGTTTTTCTCAGTTGCGGAAACGAAATGTATAGGTAATTCGTTAATATTATGATAATGCGCCTAATCTTACTGCATGTATATAAACCGTGAATATTTACAAAATTTTAGTCAAATTATATTGCTAATAATGAGAAATATTTATTTAATTAGTCTATTGTTTATGTTTGTGCAGCAAGAAACTATATTAGTAGGCCTAATGTAGTTGAAAAGTCTGAAAGTTTAAATGTCGCTTTAATCATGACTTTAGTTTATATCCTGTTTGCTTCTCTTGACTTTTCTTTTGTATTCAAGAAAAGGATTGTCTCTTCCAATGCTCCAGCAGTAGTCTGACAGCATTGACGGAGTCCATTTGCCTTGATATCTTTTTTCCATAGTGCTTTATTTACACACATGCAAGGCATAACTACAGTAAAAAGAACAATGTAAAACGATGTTTAACGATACTGTCTCAGTCTTCAACTGACTGACCCTCACCGTTCAAAAGTCTGGCCTTATATAGGGCTTTCTGGCTTTTGCACACGGCACTAATACTACGTCATCAAACTTTCTAGAATATTCTAGAATCTTCCATAGTGTAAGTCGCAACGTGCATTTTTTCAACCATACGTGATCATGTGATTGCTCATATCATAAAAACTAGAGCCAATATACATTTTTACATGTCATTTTTGTTTTCAGCACCCCAAAATCATAAAAGAACAACTATTTTCAGGCCCGCAACTTTCTAGAATCTTCCATAGTGTAAGTCGCAACATGCATTTTTTCAACCATACGTGATCACATGATTGCTTATATCATAAAAACTAGAGCCAATATACATTTTTAAATGTCATTTTCGTTTTCAGCACCCCAAAATCATAAAAGAACAACTAATTTCAGGCCCACAACTTTTTCTCCGTTGAACAGTGTAACCTTATGCTTCGTACAAAAAAAAAAGGCAGGTATGATAATGACCTTCGCCTGTCATATTCTGGACATTCACAATGATGCTTGGATGGTCTGGGGAGATTAAAACAACGGAGTCACACAATTGGAACAAAGTTGATCAAGTATTTATGTTTGCTCTCTTTCAAAGACAAACAGGATTGCTCAGTATCCTAGAGTGGAAGGTGTATGTGTCTGAGCCAGTTTGGCAGGGCTTCCATTCAGGAGAAGCAAATGAGACAGTAAAGTACTGATTGCTCTCCTGAACGTAGCAATGAGACCATTTCTTTGTCAGCAGGAGGGAGGGCATTTTGAAGGAAATGTTCAGTTTGTACTTTAATTCAAGTTTTGATTTCTTCCAAGATCACCAGAAATCCTTGTGCTGTTGTTGTGGCTGATAGGAGAGATAATACCAAGAGCAATCCTTTCAGGGAGACAGAAAAGTACGTTTTTATTTTCAGCTAAGACTCTGGTGTGGAATCTCATCCAAAAGCAAACCAGAGTAAGGATAAAGGCGTTGATTTTCCCTTTTATACATCTTCAAATGCAGGAAAACAAAGAAAAATGCTCCTAGATATGTTAATATCATCACTATGTCACTTTAGCATCATTGTTCTGTCGCGCACTGGGTCTGAACAAATTGTCTTTATTCTATAGGATGTATACTTTAAACCCAGTGGGAAGTCGGGGTGCCTCAAAGAGAGATTATTAGGGATTTCCTGAAGTGATGGTCTTTAGAGTCTTTAATGGTACAACAAAGTATTAAGGAACAGATAAATCTTCAAACACTTCAAGGCTTTCTTATTCTAGTCTTTAAGAGACTGGCACTGACTTGGATTAACTGTACCCTCTCAGCATGAGGAAGAATCCTTTATAATATCTCCCATGCTGTCTATCATCTGGGCCTCACTGGTCTGGGTCTTACTACCGATCCCAAATGCGTCTGGACATCAAGTAAACCTACCAGCCAAACCTTGAAGATCTTTCAGCTGGAATTCCGTAGTTCTGTAATGCTGTCCTGTGGGAACTTCAGGGCTGTTTCCCCCTCTGGTGCCGTGAGGCTGAGAGGCTGTGAGCTCTCAGCCAGAGCCTTTGGGATCTTTTCCTTCTGTTTCTATTTCCATGAATGATCCCCAGATGATCACCGGATGGTCCCCGGATGGTCCCCAGATGATCTTGAGGAATGAAGCTTTTCCTACAGAATGAGCTGTCTGCGTCCTATAGACTAGCTTTCTTGTGTGTGACTGACTGAAAATGGCTCCCTTCCCTCCAAAACCCAAAAAGGGGGTGGAACTAAGGAACCTAATGATGATGGACAGGTGGCCTGCCCTATAACTGCAAACTTTAACAGGAAGCCACCCTTCTGCAGAATCCCAAGCCTTGGACTGCAAGCAAACATTTAATACAAGGCAAATAAAGTGGGAGCTTCTGGTACAGCTGTACCAGCACAATCATAGAAATATCAAATTATATCTTCTACATGCAAGGGACATGTCTTCATATTTTTTCTAAAGAAGCTTACCTAGAATTCAGCTTACACAGATCCATCGGGGACCTACTTTTGACCTGTCAGGAGGGAGGGAGAGAGACTTCTTACTTTTAGAAGTAAGAAGGTATGGCCTGTGCTATGCTGTACCAATCTCTGTATAGATAAAAGGCCCCCCCTTCTCCACCCTCTTTCAACACAGATCTCCTTCAGCATTCTTTCTGGCCTGTCAGCTTGGCTTCCTAATACAGAGAGAACCTGATTTTTCTATACTTCAGTGCTTCTAATGTATATACAATCTATATATTAAAAAAGGCTCTGTGCATAATGAGTACCTTAAAAACAAAAAACAAAAAACCCAATGAACGAAATCACACCAAATTTGGCAACAAAATGTCTCACAACACAAGGAGTGACCATCACTCAAAACATTATGATTTTGTCATTTGGGAGTTGTAGTTGCTGGGATTTATAGTTTACTTACAATCAAAAAACATTCCAAACTCCACCAATGATGGAATTGAACCAAACTGGGAGCACAGGACTTCCATGACCAACAGAAAACACTGGAAGGGTTTGGTGAGCATTGACTTTGAGTTTGGGAGTTGTAATTCGCCTTCATCCAGAGAGCACTGTGGATTCAAACAATGAGGGATCTGGATCAAACTTGGCACAAATATTCCATAGGCCCAAATATGAACACAGATGGAGTTTGGGGGAAATAGACCTTGACATTTGGGAGTTGTAGTTACTGGGATTTATAGTTCACGTACTAGAGCATTCTGAACCCCTCCAACGAGAGAACTGGGGCAAACTTCCCACACAGAACCCTCATGACCAACAGAAAATACTGTGTTTTCTGGTGGTCTTTGGTGACCCTTCTGACACCACCCTGGTGACCCCCCCCCCAACTCCGGGGTCTTGACTTCCCAGGTTGAGAAATGCTGCCTTAAGGCCATCCAGTCCAACTCCCTTCACCAGGGCAAGAAAACATAATCAAAGCCCTCCTAACAAAGGGCCATCCAGCCATTCACACACACACCTGTATATGACAGATGCAGTATCAAAGATTTGAAAGGGGCCCCTAAAGAAGGACAATTATATATTGCATGTTCCAGTGTGTGCAAACCAGACAATCTCCACATCAACACTGACAAAGAAACAACAAGAAATACTTTTAACCCACAAGCATAAAGACATTACATGTATTAGAAACCAACATTTTCTCATTACTTTATTTTCCAGATCACCAGACTGGGCCACAGCAACGTGTGGCAGGGGACCGCTAGTATATGTATAAATATCTATATTTCCAATATCTCCACATCACTGTGTCCTGACAACATGCCTCTTACAACAAATTCGGACTCTGGCAAGAGGCAGCTTCCTACCTAACCCATCAAAGTCTGCTGCAATTCCTATTTGCTGAGCCTTGCCCATAACACATGAATAGAATTTATTAGACTTCATGGGGACAAGCTTATACAATATTTAGTGTTCAAATCTTGCGAGGCTTGTTAGAATCAATGGGAAGAAGTACTGGACTAGAACAAGCAACATAAGAGAGTGAGGGCAAAGGAGATGCATGTTGTACTCCAGAATAGGATCCTCACTGATTTTAAACACCACACAGATGGGTTAAAATAACAAGCAGTCTATTGCGGATAATAAAAGCCAAAGCAATAAAAAGATAATCTAATTGGTTAGGAAGAAACAGGAACCAACAGTCCAAAGAGAACTAGTCCAAAAGAAGTCAATGAAGGTAGATACTTGATTTCAAAAGCAAAGGCACTTAAATCCATAAATCAAACAAAAACAAGAGTCCAAGAACTTGGCACGAAGATCTTAACATGAATCCAACGTTGCTTCGTCTGAAGCCAGATTCTATACTTGGCACTTATATCCCTGCTCTAATTCCCAAACAGCTAGGAAATTCCAGGAATTTTTCACTAACAAAATTACCATGCTTCGGCAGGAACTCCCTCCCACAGTCGACACTTTGAGTGAGCTGGAGACCTTGTGGCCGCTTAGTGGGCCTATCTTCAATCAATTTACACTGCTTCACACGGAGGATGTCGCCAGAATTCTGGCTACTGCAAAACCAACCACCTGTTCTCTTGATCCGTGCCCCTCTTGGCTGATCAAGAGCTGCTTGGAAGGTCTACTCGATCCGTTGTGCAGTATAATCAATGGCTCTCTTGAACAGGGTTTTTTTCCAGACAACCTAAAAGAGGCAAGGGTTTGTCCCTTGTTAAAGAAACCTAGCTTGGATCCTATGACCCTTGCAAATTACCATCCTGTTTCTAATCTGCCATTCTTAGGGAAGGTGATAGAGCGGGCTGTACTGGGACAATTGCAGCAATTCCTGGATGACACAGCTGGCCTGGACCTTTTCCAGTCAGGTTTTCGCCTGGGTCATGGGACGGAGACAGTCCTGGTTGCCATTATGGATGAACTCAGTCGCCAGTCTGACAACGGTGGATCCGTGCTACTGGTACTTCTCGACCTTACCGCAGCGTTTGATACCGTCGACTACGATCTAATGATTCATTGTCTTGCCATGTCCGGAGTTCGTGGTCAGGCCCTCAATTGGTAGTACATATATCAAGTCTCCGATAGATCCCCCCTCCTATGTGGGGTCCCCCAAGGTGCAATTCTCTGTCCTCTTCTCCTCTTCTCTTCAACATCTACGTTAGACCCCTTGCTAGTTTGGCTCGGAGTTTCGGCCTGGACTGCTACCAATATGCAGACGATACCCAACTCCTTCTGCGTCTGGAGCCTGGAGCAACGTCAGTTCCAGACAATTTCACCCTATGTCTGGAAGCTCTGTCAAACTGGCTACGTGCTAGCAGACTGAAGGTGAACCCGGCGAAGACTGAGATTATCTCCATCGGCCACTGTTAAGAGCTTAGGTGTCATCCTGGATTCACAGCTGACAATGGAAGCTCAGGTCGCTGCTGCCAGCAAACAGGCCTTTTTCCATCTACGACAAGCGAGGCAACTGGCACCCTACCTATCTGACGAGGCTCTGGCAACTGTCATCCATGCCACGGTCACGTCTAGGCTGGACTATTGCAACGCCCTGTATGTGGGCCTTCCGATGTCTACGACCGAAAGCTTCGTATTGTTCAGAATGCGGCAGCCAGGTTACTCACAAGAACGCCCATGAAATGCCATATAACACCAGTGCTGCAACATTTACATTGGCTTCCAACTGAGTACCGTGGCCTGTATAAGATGCTAGTTCTGACCTTTAAAACTCTTTACGGCCAGGGTCCATCGTACCTTAGGGACCGCCTCTCCTTCTCCCATCATCGGAGGTCGCAACGACCAGCCCAACGTGACTTACTCCATATACCGGGTCCTAGAGAAGTGCACTTGGAAAGGACCAGACGCAGGGCTTTCTCTATTTCTGCCCCTTCCTTGTGGAATTCCTTGCCGCCCTACATGAGAGCCATGCGTGACTTAGGGCCTTTTACTCTCACACTTAAGACCTGGCTTTTTACTAGAGCATTCAATCTCTGTTAATTTTTAATTTTTGTATGTATGTATTTTATCTTTTATAATTTAGCTGTAAATCGCCTAGAGCATTCTCGGATGGAGGGCGATTAATAAGTTATTAAATGATGATGATTTAATTTTGGTTTCACTTCTAACTTCTGCTCTAATCTGACTGACCAGGAAACTGCAGTGCAGAGCCTTTTACAAGCTCAAGACCTTGAGAATCCTCTTGTAGCAATACAGACCTCTGCAACCCACCATCTAAATTGCATTCAGGTCCCACATCTCCAAAACCAGGTTCAGGAAGCAAGACATCATCCCCATTCCCTTCAGAAACATCTTCATGGACAGCATCCCCATTTTCATCAGGGAAATCAGCTTGAACATTAACATCATTGTCATTCCCATCATCCAACCTGACAATCACAGGCTGAACAGGCTGACATACCACAATGCAAATGCAATGCACAAGAAATTCTCTGTTAATGTAAATCATTTTTGAATGCTAGGAATAAGGCTTAGATGATAGAAGAAGTGCAACGGGTCAATATGAAATCGATCCTTAAGATGAATATAGGGCCCACAATTAACCTGAGATATATTTAGCAGCTGGTAGAGGTACCATTATGGATTTCCCCTCTCCAAGGTGGTGAATCCATCAGCCACCCTTGGCCCTGTGTGTTTCTCTCCAACATCACCAATATCCATCTCTCTCTCTCTCTCTTTCTATATATATATATATATATATATATATAAATTGAAGATTTTCCTTATTTACATATTGTTAAAAGCAAGAAGGGGGTACAAAGGTAGATAAGAAGAATAGATATGAATTAAAAGTGTTGGAGAAAGGAGGGATATAGTAAATAGAAAAAGGGGAGAGGAAGGGTTGGGGACTAGGAGAATTTTAGACTTCATTAGGGAAAGATGGGTTAAGGAAAAGAAACTGGGAAGGGAGAACAGAAAAAGGAAAGATGGGGGAATTGGGAGGTTTGTCGTCTTCCAATCTTTGACTTCGTCGTTAGATTGTAATCACTAGTCTCTTATTCTTCAGATACTATGCTTCTCCTTTTTGTTCTTTTTCATTAAAACTCGCTTCTTTATTTCTCAGATTCTTGCTATAGTTAAATCATAAAAGAATATCTTTATTTGTATCCATGTCTATGTTTGTTATTCCTAATAAAAATATTCTGGTTTAATTTGAATTTTGATATTGAGTATCTTCTGGGATATTTCCTGTATCTTTTTCATGTATTTCCTTACTTTCTTGCATGCCCACCACATATGGTAGAATGTACCCTCTTGGGTACATTTCAAACACTTGTTATGCATTGTTTTATTGAATATTCCCAGCTTCTGTGGCACCATTATCCAACACTTTTTATTCTTCTGTATCTATGTTAATTGATTCTTTATTCTTTTCTCCTCAGAGCACCCTATGAGCTGCTCAGACTAGCTTCTCTATGAAAACACTGATGGACTCACGGAGTATGTGACCGGATTCCAAGGAACAGAGACAACAAATTACGATGGGATTTTGGGGTTTTATTCTCTTATGAAACCTTCTCCAGATGCTCCAGTAAATGCTCTTCTTTCTTGTCATCCCACTGGGTATGGTTCTTACTGATTATTTAGCAACAATAACTGTGCCGTCCACCCAGATGCTATAAAAAATAAAACTGCGACGTGCTTCTCTCTATGTCTGAGCAAACTGCAGGTGTCTTTCTTGAGGAGCTTGAGATACTGAGCAACTGAGGCTATTACTGGTTTTAAACATCAAAAGAGGATATTTATTTATACAAAGTCCTTGCAGACTTGGCACAGTTCATCAAAGTTACAAACAGTCAATTGGTAAAGCCTAGAGATGAGTTTTCCCTTCCTCCAAAAGGTAAAAGGAATTCTGGAATCCCTTACCCTAACCCTGAGCTCCAATGGTCAAAAAAAGCAGGTTTTTTCCCCTATCTATTGCTCAAAGTTAGCTTTGGAGGCAAATGCTCCATACTATCTATCTAACTCAATAGTTCTTTCTCAATAAACTCAATACTCAAAACTGCGAAGTCTATCCCACCTCTGACACCAAATTTGCGATGTCTGCATGCACCAGTTGTACAATTGTGCCAATTGCTAAGGTGCTGCAATTCTAACAACAGACAGGGTATAGGGTTTTTAACTTTAAAGAACCCACCCACTGTCACCAATTGTAAAGACTGTTCTTAAATTCTGCCACCAATTATACAGGTGTGGATGATTATGGATGTAATTAAGGTAACTGCCACCAACGTGAGGTATTGCCGATGAGAACTGGCTCCCCAGACGCAGATAAATGGAGATGACACGGTCTTCAACAAAAGTTAATAAGTTTATTTTGTACAAAGCATATGGTTGCAGGCTGTTAAATAACTTGGAATTACTTTGAATAACTTATAGAACTTGAAATGTAACTTGGTTTGCAATACAGTTTTCTCTTCTCGATGACACAACTTGTGATTGTACTTTTACTGAAGAGAAGCACTTTATTAAACAACGTTTCCTAATGTGAATAGCCTTCTAATTTGATCCTTCTTGATCAAATCCTAGATCTCTAGTTCTTTCCTAACTAGTGATCTAAACAAGCTTCCCTTAGTCCTCTCTGACTAAAGAAACTAATTAGGTTTCCCCCTTCAGCCTTCCTAGACTGAAGAAACCTCCGGCTATATCACACACACTGCTTCTCCACTCTCCACTCTCCTCTCTCAACTGCTAACTCTGAACTCGCAACTGAACTGCTTCTTTTCAAAGACGCAGATAACATTCTCTTGCTAGGCTCCGCCCACTTCTCACTCTCTCCTGCCTGGTCTCCTTGGCAACGCCACTGTGGATACAACCAATTAGCTCTTGCTTCAGCTACTGTTACCAACACGAATATATTCTAACAGTTAAACATATACACAGTATCAATAACTTCTGCACAAAACTTTCTCAATAGCTTTTCTGTTAATCTATCTATAATTTCTCTATATAGCTCAATACACAATATACTATCTATATTAATATAGCTTAATATACAATACACAATATATAATGTATAGCTTAACACTTAATATATAATGTATAATATACTATCTATAGCTTAATATAGCTTACTCAATTTATAATGTATAGTTTTTGCAATGGTTTTCCCAGAGCTACCTGCCTAACCATCAGCACGTCTGAAGTCTTTCCTCTAAACTGAAAAGACAGGGGAGATTCCAAAATTGAGATCTCTTCCCTGGGAGAAAAGGCGGTCCCTAGACCCTTTCTGAACCAATAGCTGCAAAGGAGGCCTGCAGACTGGCTTGGCAGACTCTGATACTATTAACTTTTAGGATTCTTTCAAAGCTGCAGCAGCCCTGGGAGAAAATTCAAGATGGAGCAACCTCCAGCAACTGTAAAGTAAGGCAAATCAGGCTCCTGGGAGACGGAACAATAACAGCCATTCATGTGCAGCCCCAAATTCCATACCTAAATGGGGCTCTCCTTTTGGATGTTTATTTTAATTTATTTTATTATTTTATTTTATGTTGTTCAAAGGCTGAAACTGAATGTCTAGGATGGACGAAGTGTTATAGCCTAAAGGGCTAAAAAGACAGTTTTCCATCACTTAAGATTATATCGAACATAAGCAATGTATTCCTTTCCCTTACACTCTCCAAATTACTCCCTAATTATTGGCAACTCTCTAAAGAACCGGGACATTGTCTTGTCTATCTATCTATCAAAGTATTCACAACTATCAGAAACCAAAAAAGGGGGAAGGAACCCACATATGGTGGCTGTGGAGAAATAAGAATAGATTTGAAGGCGTCAGCAATGCCACTTCCATGGGTTTCCTGGAAGGCTGGGAGGGCAAATTGTTTGTGCTTGGTTTTCTGTATCCGCTCTTATCAGGGCTAAAGAGTTAACCCAAAAGTGTTGAAAACCACAAGTTGGCTGACATTAGTGGAGCAGAAAAGGAAGAGGACAGCAGCTAAGGAGGACTAATAATAATAATAATAATAATAATAATAATAATAATAATAGATATTAAATCCCACCTATATATCTCGTTTGCTGTGTCATATTGCATTTTTGTGTCAGTAAAATAATAATAATAATTTAAAGATCGAATTGCAAGACTCTGGCACAAGCCAGTAAAAGTGGTCCCAGTAGTGATTGACACACTGGGTGCAGTGCCTAAAGACCGTGGCCTGCACTTAAACACAATCAGCGCTGACAAAATGACCATTGGTCAGCTTCAAAAGGCCACCCTACTGAGATCTGCACACATTATTTGCCAATACATCAAACAGTCTTAGACACTTGGGAAGTGTCTGACGTGTGATCCAATAGAACAGCCAGCATAGTGACCTTGTTTGCTGTGTACTAATCTTGTTGTGTTTCAAATAATAATAATAATAATAATAATAATAATAATAATAATAAGTATGGATTGTCGCTGTTGCAATCTCAGGTGACAGCAGGATTGAAGAGAAACAGTTGGAAACGCTGACATGATATGAGGATTTAAAGATTGAACTGCAAAGACTCTGGCACAAACCAGTCAAGGCGATCCCAGTGGTGACCGGCACACTGGATGCAGTACCTAAAGACCTTGGCCTGCACTTAAACACAATCTGCGCTGACAAAATTACCATCTGCCAGCTGCAGCAGACCACCTTACTGGGATCTGTATGCATTATTTGCCTATACATCACACAGTCCTAGACACTTGGGAAGTGTCCGACGTCTGATTCAATTCAACAGTCAGCAGAGTGTCTGCTGTGGACTCATCTTTTTTTAAAAAAAATAAAATTTTATTGTGCACTTTGATATTTACAATAAAGCAAAAAAGTGAAGGAGAGGGGTAGAAATGGAAACAGAACTAATGAAAACTAACAGTGACCACAAATAGGAAAAAAAAAGGGGGGGGAAATAACAGTCCATAAACCCCCCCCCCCCCCCCCCGCTGATCATTAGAAAGTGATTATAGTAAAACTTCCCAAAATCTTCTGAGAATTAAGTAACTTTTGGTTTGCTTTGAAATAGTTCAGTCTATTCTTCTCATAATCACTTTGGATACTGTTTCTCTTGTCAGAGGTTAGACAGGTCTATCAGAAGTGGTATCTTTCTTGATATAATAAAGTCTCTAAAGCCTGGCCAATCCGTTTTTTTCGGGACGTTGTTCAGTTTCTGTGTTAGACAGTCCATTTGCACCAAATCGAATACTTTGATTATCCAGTCTTCCACTCTGGGGATTTCGTCTTGTTTCCATAATCTTGCAATTTGTAGTCTGGCTGCAGTGCTGAGTAGGAAAAGCATCTTATCCTGGTTTTCGGTTAATTTTGTTTCCGATATCCCTAATAAGTAGGTCTCTGGTTTTAGGGGATATTTGGCCTTTAGAATTTTTTGGGTCATGAGATGTATTTCCTTCCAGTATTTTTTGATACACTTGCATGTCCACCATGCGTGTATGAAGGTCCCCTTTTCTTCTTTACACTTCCAACAGGCGCTAGATATCCCTTTATTGAATTTGGCGAGTTTTTCGGGGGTATAATACCAGCGGTATAGCATTTTGTACCAGTTTTCCTTTAGGTCATTGGCGGCCGTATATTTCAGTTTTTTATTCCAGATTTCTTCCCATTGATCAGTGAGAATGTTGTGCCCTAAATCCTTTGCCCATTGTATTTGGCAATTTTTAATTTGTTAATCTTCCGTGGACCAGATTAAAAGTTTTTGATATATGGTTTTGATCAACTTTTTGTCTTTTTGCAGAATTAATTCCCAGAATCCTTCCTCTTGGTTAAAGCCTATTTCATCATCCTCCTTAAATCCTTGTTGGAGTTGATAATATTGTAACCAGGTCATTTTTTCATTCAGGAGTTTTAACTCATCATAAGGTTTTAAAATAAGATCACCTTCAGCGTTTTTTTTTTAGGAATTTGTTTGTAACTTAACCAATTCTCCTCCCCTAAATCTCTTTTGTGTCTTGCTTCCATTGGCGATATCCAAAAAGGGGTCTTATTGAAAAGTCGTAATTTATATTTTTCCCAGGTTTTAATTAATGCAGTTCTTATGAAATGATTACTGAAATTTTTCTTGCTGTGGACTCATCTTGTTGTGTTTCAAATAATAATAATAATAATAATAATAATAATAATAATAATAATAATAATAATGTGTGTTACCTGCAATGGCATTTACTAGGGCTGTTCATTAAAGATTTTCCCTGAACCACTTCCTATGGACTGAAAGAAATGAAACTTCGCACAGTTGTTAGTCCTTCTCTACATACATGCCACCTCAGGATACACACTTCTCCCATCTTTTTAGGCAACTGTAAACTCCTCACTTGTAGAAGTCGACAGGTTGCTCCAAAAACCACGTTGTGACTTTGGAAATCAAAGTCTCATCATCTGGAAAATGCTTGCCCTTCAAAAATAACTTCATTGTTGGACAGAGGTGGAAGTCCAATTGTGCAAGGTTGGGTGAATAAGTGGGATGCGGTAGAATTTCAAAACCACGGGAGCATTCTTCTTCTATTTGGGCAACATGTGAGTTGTGAAATGGTGCATTGTCTTGCAGAAGGAGGACACCTTTGGTGAGCGTGCCACGTTTCTTGGTTTTGATGGCCTCCTGCAATTTCCGCAGCAGTGGAGCATAGTCTGCCCCAGGGATCATGGCCCCCTTTGCTAAGAAATCCATCAATACTACTCCGTGCTGGTCCCAAAATACTATGAGCATGACCTTACTGGCCGAGAGTTGGGCACATGCCTTCTATGGAGGCTTCCATCGCATCAACTGAACTTTAGTCTCAGGATCAGAGTGATGGACCAGCTTTCACCCTGCGGGATTGGTCTGTTGAAAAAGTTCTCCTGGTTTCCATGGCACATAGTCAATAAAGCCTGAGATCATTTGATTCGTTCTTGGTTCTGGAAAGGTGTGAGCAGCTGAGGGACCCAGCGAGCACATACCTTCTACATGTGAAGATGGACTTGGGTGATTTTTTCCATGGACTCCACACTAATCTTGACATTTTGGGCTAGGTGGCAAATGGTTATGCAGCAATTTTCCAAAATGGCAACCTCTACTCGCTGGATGGTATGTTCAGCATTAGCAGAGTGGGCCACAGCAGACAGGGCCACAGCAACACATGGCAGGAGATGGCTAGTGTAATATAAATTATATAGCATCATATTATTAGTAGTATTATTATATTGTATTACATTATAATATTATAAATATTATATGTGTATATATTATATTACATTACATTACATTACATTACATTATATTATACGCATAGCACAGATTATTTATTTGTCTTGTCAGGGCAACCAGTCAAATTATATTACATTTCTAACAGAACAAAGCAAACCAACAGACAAAATACAAAATTTGTGAGTTTGGTAGTTGATTAAATGTCCTTTGACCAGTATCTGGCCACTTGGAGTGCCTCTGGTGTTGCTGCAAGAAGGTCCTCCATTGTGCATGTGGCAGGGCTCAGGGTGCATTGCAGCAGGTGGTCTGTGGTTTGCTCTTCTCCACACTCACATGTCGAGGATTCCACTTTGTGGCCCCATTTCTGAAGGTTGGCTCTGCATCTCGTGGTGCCAGAGCGCAGTCTGTTCAGCGCCTTCCAAGTCGCCCAGTCTCTGTGTGCCCAGGGGGGAGTCTCTCATTTGGTATCAGCCATTGGTTGAGGTTCTGGGTTTGAGCCTGCCACTTTTGGACTCTCGCTTGCTGAGGTGTTCCAGCGAGTGTCTCTGTAGATCTTAGAAAACTATGTCTAGATTTAAGTCGTTGACGTGCTGACTGATACCCAAACAAGGGATGAGCTGGAGATGTCTCTGCCTTGGTCCTTTCACTATTGGCTGCTACTTCCCGGCGGATGTCAGGTGGTGCAATACCGGCTAAGCAGTGTAATTTCTCCAGTGGTGTAGGGTGCAGACACCCCGTGATAATGCGGCATGTCTCATTAAGAGACACGTCCACTGTTTTAGTGTGGTGAGATGTGTTCCACACTGGGCATGCGTACTCAGCAGCAGAGTAGCACAGCGCAAGGGCAGATGTCTTCACTGTATCTGGTTGTGATCAGTCAGCTTTTGTATGATATTGTTTCTAGCACCCACTTTTTGCTTGATGTTCAGGCAATGCTTCTTGTAGGTAAGAGCACGGTCCAGAGTGACTTCCGGGTATTTGGGTGCGCTGCAATGCTCCAGTGGGATTCCTTCCCAGGTAATCCTCAGAGCTCGGGATGCTTCTCTGTTCTTGAGATGAAAGGCACATGTCTGTGTTTTAGATGGGTTGGGGATCAGCTGGTTTTCCCTGTAATAGGCAGTAAGAGCACCTAGAGCTTCGGAAAGCTTCTGTTCGGAAAGCTCCCTGCTTGCGCAGTAATGGCACGATCATCAGCATAGATGAAACTCTCTGTCCCTTCTGGCAGTGGCTGGTCATTTGTGTAGATGTTGAACATGGATGGAGCAAGCACATATGACAAGGTGGAACTGTCCCCTGGCCCCCTCTTGATAGGCTTGTGTCTTTTGGATCCACATATTCAGACTGAATTATAGGTGTCTACACTGTGCATATAATGCAGCTTGAAACCTCATGGGGGCAGCTGTAAGAGTGTGGACACGTTGCCATAGCAACACTAAACCCGCCCCCCCTTCCCATTGGAGGCAACGCGCTCTCTTGTTTCCCCCTTAGTTAAAGGTTCTATCACTGCGCGTGCGCTGTTTACCAAGCCGAAGGGCGCATGCGCTCCTTGGGGAAGCAAGACCAAAGCAAGCGGGCCCTTTTGAGGGATGCTCGCCTTCGCAGCCTCGGCCTGGCTCCTTCCAATCCTGGAGGGAGGGAGGGATTTGGCGGCGCATGCGCAGTGGCTTCTCCCCCACTTCTGCCCGAGGAGCTTCCTTGGAGGCCTGTCACTCTCCTTTTTCGGGCTGCAGGCCCTTCTTTTGCTGGCAAGTATGGGGATCCCCTGTGGTTGGGTGTTGTTGGGAGGCCCCATTTGGGAAGAGGCTCCCCCTCCCCCTCCTCAGCCCTTTCCTCCTTCCACTTATGTCCTAACAAGGCTTCTGCATCCTCATATCACACCATTGCTATGCTGTCACCCATGTTGTTGCTCAATATCACATCCTCTTCATGCAACAATGCAGTCACACTTTCTGTTATTGGGCTGCTGTAAGTTTTTCGGGCAGTTAATTAATGTCACACTGGAATATTGTGTCTAATTCTGGGCACCACAATTGAGAGATATTGACAGAGGAGAGCGACTAAAATGATCAAGGGTGTGGAGAACAAGCCCTATGAGGAGCGGCTTAAAGAGCTGGGCACGTTTAGCCTGAAGAAGAGAAGGCTGAGAGGAGGCATGTATAAATATGTGAGAGGAAGTCATAGGGAGATGGGAGCAAACTTGTTTTCTGCTGCCCTGGAGACTAGGACGCGGAAGAATGGCTTCAAACTACAAGAAAGGAGATTCCATCGGAACATGAGGAAGAACTTCCTGACTGTGAGAGCTGTTCAGCAGTGGAACTCTCTGCCCCGGAGTGTGGTGGAGGCTACTTCTTTAGAATCATAGAATCAGAGTTGGAAGAGACCTCATGGGCCATCCAGTCCAACCCCCTGCCAAGAAGCAGGAATATTGCATTCAAATCACCCCTGACAGATGGCCATCCAGCCTCTGTTTAAAAGCTTCCAAAGAAGGAGACTCCATAATGTATATTATTATGTTACAATATTATTATTGTTATTCTATTACAGTATTATTGGTATATCATTGTGATGGTGTTGTATATTGTTATTATATTACAATATTATTAGTATTATTGTATTACAATATTATTAGTATACCATTGTGCAGGAGTTGTATATTGTTATTCTATTACAAAATTATTAGTATTCTACTACAATATTATTCGTATTATTATATGACTATATTATTAGTATATCATAGAATCATAGAATCAAAGAGTTGGAAGAGACCTCATGGGCCATCCAGTCCAACCCCCTATCAAGAAGAGGAATATTGCATTCAAATCACCCCTGTCAGATGGCCATCCAGCCTCTGTTTAAAAGCTTCCCAAGAAGGAGCCTCCACCACACTCGGGGGCAGAGAGTTCCACTGCTGAACGGCTCTCACAGCCAGGAAGTTCTTCCTCATGTTCAGATGGAATCTCCTCTCTTGTAGTTTGAAGAAATTGTTCCTCGTCCTAGTCTCCAAGGAAGTAGAAAACAAGCTTGCTCCCTCCTCCCTGTGGCTTCCTCTCACATATTTGGAAGCTTTAAAACAGAGGTTGGATGGCTATCTGTTGGGGGTGCTTTGAATGCAGTTTTCCTTCTTCTTGGCAGAATGGGGTCAGACTGGATGGCCCATGAGGTCTCTTCCAACTATGATTCTATGAATTTATTAATATTAACTTTTATTAATTTAATATTACAATTAATATTGGCCACGTTCTAGACCAAGGGTCCTCAAACGTTTTAAACAGAGGGCCAGGTCACAGTCCCTCAAGCTGTTGGAGGGCTGGATTATAATTTGAAAAATAATAATAATGAATTCCTATGCACACGGCACATATTTTATTTGTAGTGCAAAAGACACTTAAAAACAATACAATAATTAAAATGAAGAACAATTTTAACAAATATAAACTTATTAGTATTTCAATGGGAAGTGTGGGACTACTTTTGGCTGATGAGATAGGATTGTTGTTGTTATTGTGTGGTTTCAAGTCGTTTCAGACTTAGGTTGACCCTGAGTGAGGACCGTGTAAATGACCTTGGAGGGCTGCATTCGGCCCCCCGGCCTTAGTTTGAGGACCCCTGTTCTAGAGGCATTCTCTCCTGACGTTTCGCCTGCATCTATGGCAAGCATCCTCAGAGGTAGTGAGGTCTGTTGGAACTAGGAAAATGGGTTTATATATCTGTGGAATGACCAGGGTGGGACAAAGGACTCTTTTCTGTTGGAGTTAGGTGTGAATGTTTCAGCTGACCACCTTGAATGGAGCTAGGTGTGAATGTTTCAACTGACCACTCAGTGGTCAGCTGAAACATTCACACCTAGCCCCAACAGACAGGAGTCCTTTGTCTCACCCTGATCATTCCACAGATATATAAATCCATTTTCCTAGTTTTCCTGTATTTTTGCATTTTGTTTTTTCTGCCTAAATGAAGTACCCTATATTTCTCTTAGTTAGGCTTCACCTAAGTTTTTCTAAGGGCTGTTATGCTTATTTCTAGAGCACATACTGTAACACCTCTCCTTCAAAGCAATCCATATCAACAGTCAAGAGAATCCAGTTCTATTTGAGCTTTTCTTGAACATTGCTATCATGTTTTCACATCCTAAAATTGTGCACAGAATGACAGGACAATGTGCTAAAATCTCTTTGATGGTGGTTGCTATGGCAAATGGAACATTTGCCGAGTCTTTCGTGTTGTTTGGGTGTGGGCTGCAACAAGCAAGGATAGGCAGGGTCTCAGAACTCTGTCCAAGATGGAGATTTATGATCAATATGATCAGATTAAACAGATTTAATGGTCAGTTGTAAATTGCATTTATTATTCAAAGTGATACAAGCTTCAATAAATACACACAGACCGCCACACATGGTTTTGTTCCTTATATAATTGTAATTTTTCTTTCTTCCTCCTATCAGACTCTACCAGTTTCCCATCCCTTCACAATGAGACAGGGCTGGGTTCATTTCTTCCCTTCACCCTGTAGTTGATATTTCTAAATGTGGAGAAAGTGCTGGATTAGAGATGGCAGATAGTGTCAAGATCTTCCTTAATGATGTCATCAGGGTAAGTATTTCTTTTTCCTTTTGATCCTTGGCTTTATCTAGCTGTCATTTTGTAGCTTGGGGAAAAGAACAGTCTCCTCCTCCGTATTGTCGAAGACTTTCATGGCTGGAATCACTAGGTTCTTGTGGGTTTTTTCGGGTTATAGGGCCATGTTCTAGAGGCATTTTCTCCTGACGTTTCGCCTGCATCTATGGCAAGCATCCTCAGAGGTAGTGAGGTCTCTTGGAATTAGGACAATGGGTTTATATATCTGTGGAATGTCTGGGGTGGGGCAAAGAGCTCTTCTCTGCTGGAGCTAGGTGTGAATGTTTCAACTGACCACCTTCATTAGCATTTGAAGGCCTGGCTGAGCCTGGGAAAATCTTTTGTTGAGAGGTGTTAAGATGTGCCTGGTTGTTTCCTCTCTGCTGTTTTGCTGTTGTAATTTTAGAGTTTTTTAATACTGGTAGCCAGATTTTGTTCATTTTCATGGTCTCTTCCTTTCTGTTGAAATTGTCCACATGCTTGTGGATTTCAATGGCTTCTCTGTGTAGTAGGCTATATGAGTAGTTTAAACTAGTCAAAGCTATTCAGTTGGCAGTCACTTAAAATAACTACAAGGCAGTCCGCTCTTTTATTTTTGCCACAGTAATTATACCATTATTAGAAGGTGTTTCCCTCCCAGGAGAAGAAACTAATTATTTTTTGATGCCAGTTTTATGAAGGCTTTGAACACTTTATGATTTTGTTATAGGTCACTTGGCTACTAAAAGGGGATAGTGCTCATGAATTTGTTTGTGGCTGAAACTGAGTATTTCAATAGTCATTGGCACTCACTCTCACTTGAGAAAATGTCAAAAGAAGAAGAAGAAAGCAGATGAATTTTTGTATGTTTTTTGTATTTTTGTATGTTCTGAACACATGAGGTCGATTAAGAGACTGTATTTTCAGGCTTCTCAATTATCTGTGCCTGTGTTATATTCAAGGCGATTTCACATTATTGTTTGTATTAGTTTTTAAAGCCAAATTTCTTAACCTTTATGTTGAAAACATAGACAAAATGTCTATTTCAAAAACTCAGCAGGAGATGCTGCCGTAGTTCTAGTAATTGGCTCTGCATATCTCTTTAGAAGTCTTAATAGTGTATACATAATGTGCAGTACTTAATATTTGTGGCATCTGGAAATGATGTTTCCTTATATATCCTACAATAATTTATGCAAAAAAGCAAAATGGCATGGATTTGTATAATCAAGATAATCCTTAAATATTTTGCCTTTTCACGGCACAGAATGTGGACTAATTTATCATTTACGTAATCCCTATTTAGTATGTTAATATGAACAAAAGTCACAAAACTACAATGTCAACTCAGTGCCATATCTGCTACAGTGTATCAGTCACTTAGTGATTCTCCTCTGAGTATGTTTCCCTGAATGATCTTTCATCTCAGGCTGTGTCCTTATATTCCTCATTAATTTGGATATACGAGGGTTGAATGAAAAGTAATGCCTCCACCTTTGTTACTTGGGTTTGGATGGGAATATTTCTATAAACCAAACACAGAAATAATCCTTAGAATGTCCTTTTTAACTACCACTATTCACTTTTCCACATAATCACAAGACAATTGGATACATTTCTGCCAACGATGAACAAGTTTTCTGAAGCCGTCACGGAAGAAGTTGACACTGTTTCTTCAACCAGCGTCTCACAGTTCTCTCAATGTCTTTATCAGAAGCATAATGATGTCCCAGCAGATCTTCTTTCATTATCCGGAACAGATAGAAGTCAGACAGTGCTAAATCTGGACTGTATGGAGGATGTCATACGGTGGGGAGATCCAGTTTCTGAAGTTTCAAGTCTGTGTGCTTTCATTTCAGGCGTCAGCATCCTGGGTACCCATTGTGCACAGGTCTTCCGATAGCCAAGCAAAGCAGTAATGTGACCCACATGTTCTTGTGAAATGCCGATTATGCTTGAAATTTCTCTCTGAGTGATACGACAATCGTCCTGAATCAATCTGTCAACGTTTTGCTTGTGAAATTCGGTGGTTGCTGTCATAGGACGTCCAACTCTTTGTTTGTCACACAAGTCAGATGTTCCCACCTCAACATCTTTAAACATAACCACACAGTACTCACATCAACACAATCACCATAAACAGCTTGCATTCTCTGATGAATCTTCTTTGGGGTGACACCTTCTGCTGTCAAGAATTCAATGACTGCATGTTGCTTAAGTCGCATTGATCGATTGTCCGCTCAGGGTTCCATACTTTGCACTTTAACAACACAACTGTTCTATGCTAAGGCTTCCCGCCAAAATGAAACTGTAGGGGAGAGTCTACTGAACAAGCCAGTACCTGCCGGATGCCAGTACTGCTATCTGTTGAGGAGTTACAAAGGCGGAGGCATTACTTTTCATTCAACCCGTCGAACTTACTCTCAAGCATCATTGACAGAAATATATGATTATATCGAAAAATGTATAGTGGTAGTTAAAGAGCACATTCTAAGGATTATTTCTGTATTTGATTTATTAAAATATTTCCACCCAAACACAAGTAACGAAGGTGGAGGCATTACTTTTCATTCAACCCTCCTACAATATAATACGGTATAATAATTGCATATTATTATATGTAATATTACAAATTGATCAAAAAGAACAAACATATTGTCAGAGAAATTGATTTTCATGGTTTTAATCCCCTTTTATTCCTTTTAGTACCTACTCTATATTTCAAGGGTCCATTAACCTCTTCAATTTAAAACGCACAGATCCTTACAGACACATTCTCAAATTTTACACTTTTTGCATGGATGTTGGTTCACACACTTCAGTTGGGACTCCTTTTGGAAAAAGAACATTCATGCAGCAACTGGATGTCTCCACATTTTGTGTTTTTCGAGTTGCAAGAACATGGGCCCAGAGAGATCCATAGTTTCTTCAATATGGAATGAGGTGGCCTCTAACTTCTGGTTAGGGAGACAACAAAAATGAATTGGGTCACAGATAACACTCATTCAGCTGTAGAGGAGAGTCTACTGAACAAGCCAGTACTTGCCGCATACCACTATGGCCATCTGTTGAGGAGTTACGAAGGTGGAGACGTTACTTTTCATTCAACCCTCGTAAGAGGAAAGGAAGTTGGGAAAATGACTAAGTAGTCTCCTTTCTCTTTCCCAGAGTCACCCAACACCTTTAAAACTGACATGCCACCATCAACAAGCCTTTAAAAAGTTTTCTTACTCCTTTTCATGTATGCCAGTCCCCTCCTGATGCCCTTTTTATGTTCACAGGGAATTAAAGATTCCATATGGGGGATCTGCACTATCTCCAAGCTGGATGCTCGGATCCAGCAGAAAAGAGAGGAACAGCGAAAAAGGAGAGCAAGCAGTGTCCTTGCCCAGCGAAGAGCACAGACTGAGGAGAGGAAGCAAGAGACGTGAGTGCAGGGGCACCTGGGCGGGAGGCTCAGGGATTAGGTCAAACTGCTCCCTTTTTATTCCAAGACATAAATTGACCTGAAGACGTCAACATATTTAGTTTGCCATTCTAGAGAGAGGGCTGCTGTTCTAAAAGGCATTCAGCTTTTGAATTCTGAGACACATATACATATATGTCCCCTGCCACGCGTTGCTGTGGCCCAGTCTGTTGATCTGGAAAATAAAGTAATGAGAAAGTGTTGGTTTCTAATATATGTAATTTCCTTATGCTTGTGGGTAAACAGTATTTTTTGCTGTTTCTTTGTCAGTGTTGATGTAGAGAGTGTCTGGTTTGCCCACCCTGGAACATGCAACATATCATTGTCCTTCTTTAAGGGTCCCTTTCAAATCTATGATACTATATCTGTGTGTGTGTGTGTGAATAATATCTATCTATCTATATCTATGGCTGGATGGCTTTTTGTCAGGAGGACTTTGATTACGTTTTCTTGCCCTAATGAAGAAAGTTAGACTGGATGGCCTTAAGTATTTCCTGTTGGTCATGGGGGTTCTGTGTGGGAAGTTTGCCCCAATTCTGTTGTTTGTGGGGTTCAGAATGCTCTTTGATTGTAGGTGAACTGTGAATCCCAGTGACTACAACTCCCAAATGTCTATTTCCCCAAACTCCATCTGTGTTCATATTTGGGCGTACTGAGTGCTTGTGCCAAGTTTGGTCCAGATCCATCATTGTTTGAGTCCACAGTGCTCTCTGGATGTAGGCCAACTACAACTCCCAAATTCAAGGTCAATGCCCACCAAACCCTTCCAGTATTTTCTGTTGGTCATGGGAGTTCTGTGTGCCAAGTTTGGTTCAATTCCATCATTGATGGAGTTCAGAATGCTCTTTGATTGTAGGTGTATTATGAATCCCAGCAACTACAACTCCCAAATTACAAAATTAATTTTTTTGAGTGATGGTTGCCCCTTGGATTAGAAGGTGTCTTTTGGCCAAATTTGGTGGCAATTCGTCTAGTGATTTTTGAGTTAATCCCAGCAACTACAACTCCCAAACTCAAGTTCAATGCCCACCAAACCCTTCCAGTATTTTCTGTTGGTCATGGGAGTCCTGTGTGCCAAGTTTGGTTCAATTCCATCGTTGATGGAGTTCAGAATGCTCTTTGATTGTAGGTGAACTATAAATCCCAGCAACTACAACTCCCAAATGACAAAATCATAATTTTTTGAGTGATGGTCACTTCTTGTGTTGTGAGATGTTTTGTTGCCAAATTTGGTGTGATTTCGTTAATTGGTTCTTTTGTTTTTAAGGTACTCATTATGCACAGAGCATTTTATATATATATATAAAAATGCTCTGTGCATAATTACATTTGGCCCGGCCATAGGTTTTTAAATGCTTGCGTGTTACCATCTATTGTTTATTGTTTATTTTTTGTTTATGTGATTTATTTTAATTGTATTGTATTGATTTTTGTTATTGCTTTTGTTTATTGTTGTACTGTGGGCTTGGCCTCATGTAAGCCGCACTGAGTCCCTTGGAGAGATGGTAGCGGGGTATAAATAAAGTTTTTATTATTATTAATATTATTATTGTTATTACTTCCTTTGTTTCTTTCTAGTGAACCGCGGATAGTAAGTCGAATATTTCAATGTTGTGCGTGGAATGGAGGTGTATTCTGGGTAAGTGGTGCGTTTTTGATTTTTTGTAAACATGTGAGCCTCATTTGAAATGTTGCACTGCTTCGTTGTATGTGCATTGACTAATCTGGGTGGTGCAGCAAATGGAGAAAGAAACAAATGAATATAAAGTCATATTCCGTTCTTTCGTATGGTGGTCTGCTATTATAAAATCCAAATCAGATTTTCCCCCTTTTAAATTGATCCTTATTTCATAAGGAGGCCAGCTTAGTTCTTGTTCTGCACTGCAGAAGCTGTCTGTTTGGTCAAGCAGAAAATGCTTTACTAGTTTGCTGTGAGGTTTCCGGGCTGCATGGGCATGTTCCAGAAGCATTCTCTCCTGACGTTTCGCCCACATCTATGGCAGGCATCCTCAGAGGTTGTGAGGTCTGTTGGAAACTAGGCAAGTGGGGTTTGTTTGTTTATTTATTTATTTATTTCGGGTACTTTTACCCCGCCCTTCTCAACCCCCGAGGGAGGACTCAGGGCGGCTTACAAAAAAGGCACAATTTGATGCCTATACAAATTACACATAATATACAAAACCATAGTTAAAAGCAATTATCACAGTTAAAACAATCAAACAACCAGTACATAACACATCATATAAAACTATTCTCGTGCTCAGCGTTTCGTCTTTCAGAGTTCCATAGTTCTAATCCATTAATCATTTCCTAATCATCGTCAAAGTTCTTTCTTTATCTGCCCGATTGTCCGAATGCCTGGTCCCAAATCCATGTTTTCAGTTTTTTCCTAAAGAAAGGAGCGATGTTGCAGATCTAATTTCCCCGGGGAGTGAATTCCACAGGCGGGGGGCCACCACCGAGAAGGCCCTGCTCCTCGTCCCCGCCAACCTCACTTGTGATAAAGGCGGGGTTGAGAGCAGGGCCTCCCCAGAACATCTTATACTCCGGGGTGGGACGTAGAGGGATCTGTTGGAAACTAGGCAAGTGGGGTTTATATATCTGTGGAATGTCCAGGGTGAGAGAAAGAACTCTTGTCTGTTGGAGGCAAGTGTGATTGTTGCAATTGGCCAGCATGATTAGCATTGAATGGCCTTGCAGCTTCAAAGCCTGGCTGCTTACTGCCTGTTTATATGTCCGTGGAATGTCCAGGGTGGAAGAAGATGTTTGTATTACATTTTTAACAAAAACAAACAAACAAACAAACAGACAAAACAAGTTTGCAAGCTTGGTAGTTGATTAAATGTCCTTTGACCAGTATCTGGCCACTTGGAGTGCCTCTGGTGTTGCTGCAAGAAGGCCCTCCACTGTGCATGTGGCAGGGCTCAGGTTGCATTCCAGCAGGTGGTCTGTAGTTTGCTCTTCTCCACACTCGCATGTCGTGGATTTCACTTTTTAGCCCCATTTCCTAAGGTCTGTTCAGCGCCTTCCAAGTCACCCAGTTTTCTGTGTGCCCAGGGAGGAATCTCTCATTTGGTATCAGCCATTGTTTGAGGTTCTGGGTTTGAGCCTGCCACTTTTGGACTCTCGCTTGCTGAGGTGTTCCAGCGAGTGTCTCTGTAGATCTTGGAAAACTATTTCTTGATTTAAGTCGTTGACGTGCTGGCTGATACCCAAACAAGGGATGAGCTGGAGATGTCTCTGCCTTGGTCCTTTCACTATTGGCTGCTACTTCCCGGCGGATGTCAGGTGGTGCAATACCGGCTAAACAGTGTAATTTCTCCAGTGGTGTAGGGCGCAGACACTCCGTGACAATGCGGCATGGGTGAATTCTATGTTTGGAGGTGTTAGCTGGTCTTGATTGATTATTGTTTGGAATCCCCCTGTTTTATGTGTGTTCTTTCTTTACTGTTCCAATTTTAGAGTTTTTTTTAATACTGGTAGCCAGATTTTGTTCATTTTCATGGTTTCCTCCTTTCTGTTGAAATTGTCCACATGCTTGTGGATGTCAATGGCTTCTCTGTGTAGTCTGACATGGTGGTTGTGAGAGTGGTCCAGCATTACCATTATCATTATTGCTATTTGTGACGAGTGTTAATGCTGGGCCACTCTCACAACCACCATGTCAGACTACACAGAGGAGCCATTGAAATCTACAAGCATGTGGACAATTTCAACAGAAAGGAGGAAACCATGAAAAAATTTTCTCCCACCCTGGACTTACCACATATATATAAACCCCTCTTTCCTAGTTTCTAACAGACTTCACAACCTCTAAGGATGCCTGTGGGCAAAATGTCAGGTGAGAATGCTTCTGGAACGTATGATGATGATGATGATGATGATGATGATGCTGGTAATCATAACAATAACTTCAGCCTGGAAAACTCACAACAACCCAGCGATTCCAGCCATGAAAGCCTTTAACAACACAATGCTTTACTGGTTGATTTCAGTTCGAGAATCATGTGTGTAAGAGTCCCTTCATTTTTAAATCGTTTTTCTAGTATACACCAAATACATTTGTATAGCTAATTCTATATATTGTGTTGAGTGGAGTACTCCTGAGAAGAGTAATGTATTAGCTACATCTGATATAATAGAGGTTTTGTAGCCTTGATTATTTGTTGTCGGCTTTAATCTTCCATTTAGTGGTGTTGTCTACACAGGCCTCAACATGATTTTTTTTTTTTTTAGCTTAGTCTCTTCTTGTTCTATCGAGTATTCATCCCTGTTCTTCAGTCAGCAACAGCACATATAATTGGTAAGTTCATAAGTGCTAATTCGGTTAACCTTGTTGATTTCTCCTTTTCATTTTGAAGAAATACTTGAACTTGTGTTTCTTGAATTCTTTAAGTATGGCATATCTTTTTTATAAACAGAGGCTGGATGGCCATCTGTCAGGGGTGATTTGAATGCAATATTCCTGCTTCTTGGCAGGGGGTTGGACTGGATGGCCCATGAGGTCTCTTCCAACTCTTTGATTCTATGATTCTATGAAGTTCTGGGCCCAGTTCTGTTCAACATCTTTATTAATGACTTATATTGTGCTATGCTATTTATTTATTTACAGTATTTATATTCCACCCTTCTCACCCCAAAGGGAACTCAGGGCAGATCACAGAACACATATCTGGCAAACATTCAATGCTGATTATACAATGACAAGACACACAACAGTACAGATAGAGGTACATAGGCTTTTCCCATTTTTGGTGTCTTGGAGGTTGTGCTTGATTTCGACCACAGGAGGGTACTGTCACTCCATCCTCCATGTGAAAGAGCCATGTTCACAGACTTCTTTCTTTTTGATTAAATTGCCAGCATTTCCTGGTATTTTCTTAGTAAGTCCAGTCGTGTCCGACTCTGGGACTCTGGTGCTCATCTCTATTTCTAAGCCGAAGAGCCAGCGTTGTCCGTAGACACCTCCAAGGTCATGTGGACTGCATGGAGCGCTGTTACCTTCCCACCATAGTGGTACCTATTGATCCATTCACATTTGAATATTTTTGAGCTGCTGGGTTGACAGGAGCTGGGGCTAATAGCGGGAACTCACGCTGCTCCCCGAATTCAAACGACTGGCCTTTCAGTTAGCAAGTTTAGCAGCTCAGCAGTTTTACCCACTGCGCCACTGATCCCAATGGCGCAATTAAAATACCTCCCTGATTAAGCGGCACTGCTAGGCTGGCAGTGAGCTGGGCTGGATGTCAGACACTCACCCCAGACCCGGGCTTCGAACTACCAAGCTTTTGATTGGCATAATAATATGCTAATAATATAATATAATGTAATGTAATGTAATATAATATAATTGTATATACATATAATATTTATAATATAATGTAATACAATATAATACCAATACTAATAATATGATATTATAATTATATATGTTACATTACATGTAATATTACTAATAATATTACAATATAATGGTATAGTACACTATAATAATATATAATACTGATAATGTACTATGCTAATAATATAATATATTGTATGTATATATATCTTGTAAGCCGCTCTGAGTCCCCTCAGAGCGGGGTGAGAAGGGCGGCATAGAAATGTATAAATAAATAAATAATAATAAATAAATGAAGGTTAGAAGGCATGATTATCAAGTTTGCAGACGACATAAAAATTTATTTTTATTTTATTTATTATTTGAACTTATATGCCGCCACTCCCCTGGGGCTCGGAGCGGCTTACAAGAACAGGCTGAAATCGAACACAATTTAAAAACAATTTAAAACAATTTAAAAACAATCAGAGATCAAAGGCCCATCGAAATAGATATGTCTTACATGCCCTGCGGAAAGCTGATAAATCCCGCAAGGCACGGACTTCAGGTGGCAGAGTATTCCAGAGTGATGGTGCCACTGCTGTAAAGGCTCTGCGTCTGGTTGCTGTTAGACGCAAGGTCTTGACACTGGGAATTTCCAATAGATCTTGGTCCTCAGAACGGAGGGATCTCTGGGGTTGGTAGGGGGTGAGGCGGTCCCTCAGGTACATCGGCCCCAGACCATGCAAGGCCTTAAAGGTGAGTACCATCACTTTGAAAGTGATCCGGTGCTCAATTGGTAACCAATGCAGCTGCAGTAAGACTGGTGTTATGTGGCATCTCATCGGAATTCCCGCAAGAAGCCGAGCAGCTGCGTTTTGTACCAGCTTGAGCTTCCGGATCACTGACAGAGGAAGGCCAATGTAGAGGGCGTTACAGTAGTCCAGTCTTGAGATGACCGTAGCCTGGATCACCAGTAGCTAGGTCGTCCCTGGACAGATAGGTCTGCCAGTGCCATATTGTTGTGTGCTTCTGACTCAAGTATATTTTAAAATGTAGGGTTCACTATTATACACTGTTTTATCTATCCCTTGCATATTATACAAGGGTCATACTGTACATGCTGAGCCCTTGGCTTGTACTGAATTCCAATGAATGTCTATATTTTTGAATGGCACTAGAAATAAACATGCAGGCAAAAGGGAAAATGTAGATTCTCCTTGGGTTAATTAAAGTTAAAGCAGACTAGATTATTTTTTAAAAATAGGTTGATATGCCAACGAAGGCCGAACTTCTTAATGAAGGGAGGCTATAAACTCTGGACCGTGCTCTTACCTACAAGAAGCACTGCCTGAACATCAAGCAAAAAGTGGGTGCCAGAAACAATATCATACGAAAGCTGACTGGCACAACCTGGGGATCACAACCAGATACAGTGAAGACATCTGCCCTTGCGCTGTGCTACTCTGCTGCTGAGTATGCATGCCCAGTGTGGAACACATCTCACCACGCTAAAACAGTGGATGTGGCTCTTAATGAGACATGCCGCATTATCACGGGGTGTCTGCGCCCTACACCACTGGAGAAATTACACTGCTTAGCCGGTATTGCACCACCTGACATCCGCCGGGAAGTAGCAGCCAATAGTGAAAGGACGAAGGCAGAGACATCTCCAGCTCATCCCCTGTTTGGGTATCAGCCAGCACGTCAACGACTTAAATCTAGACATAGTTTTCTAAGATCTACAGAGACACTCGCTGGAACACCTCAGCAAGCGAGAGTCCAAAAGTGGCAGGCTCAAACCCAACCTCAACCAATGGCTGATACCAAATGAGAGACTCCCCCCTGGGCACACAGAAGACTGGGCGACTTGGAAGGCGCTGAACAGACTGCGCTCTGGCACCATGAGATGCAGAGCCAACCTTCAGAAATGGGGCTACAAAGTGGAATCCTTGACATGCGAGTGTGGAGAGGAGCAAACCACTGACCACCTGCTGCAATGCAACCTGAGCCCAGCCACATGCACAATGGAGGACCTTCTTGCAGCAACACCAGAAGCACTCCAAGTGGCCAGATACTGGTCAAAGGACATTTAATCAACTACCAAGTTGGGACCTTCTTGCAGCAACACAGAAGCACTCCAAGTGGCCAGATACTGGTCAAAGGACATTTAACCAGCTACCAAACTCACAAGTTTTGTATTTTTCTGTTTGTTTGCTTTGTTCTGTTAGAAATGTAATATAATGGACTGGTTGCTCTGACACGACAAATAAAAAAATAAATAAATATGTTGCCATTATTATTGCTCAAACTGTCTTCCAACCCCTATTGCCAAGAAATGAGATTTGTATTCTGGAGCTTTTACATTTTTGTCACAGGAATTGAGGCGTTCTGCCTATGTTCTATGTACATGTTCCTAATGACACCCTTTTCTCTGCTTCGAAGGTGACCCCTCTTTACATGGTGATGTCTGGTCATGGTTGGAATTCATCCTCACGTCCATCTTCAGTGCCCTTTGGGTCCTTCCTCTCTTTGTTCTCAGCAAAGTTGTCAATGCCATCTGGTTTCAGGTAAGTGATTGTTCTCGTCAGAGTACGAGGGAAAAATTAGAGAATGTTTCGGTCCAGAATTAGTTAAATAGAATATGGGTAAAAGCTTTTTAAGAAGAAGTAACATGGAAAATAAAGTTAGAGAGAGGAGAAATATATATATTTTTTCTATTTCAAACCATGTATTGGTGATACCATACATACCTGAATATAAGCTGGGGTTTTCAGCCCTTTTTAAAGTTATTTATTATTTTACTCTGTTATTATTATTATTATTATTATTATTACATTTATTATTTTACTCTATTGTTACATTTACATTATTTTACTCTATTGTTATTTTTATTGCATTTATTTTACTTGATTTATTATTGTTATTATATTAAAATTTACTCTATTTTTATTACTAGATTTATTATTTTACTCTAATATTTTTCTATTTATTATTTTACTCTATTATTATATTTATTATTTTATTCTATTATTATTCCTTTTATTATTTTACTCTATTATTGTTACATTTATTATTTTACTCTATTATTATTACATTTATTATTTTACTCTATTATTATTACATTTATTATTTTACTCTATTATTGTTACATTTATTATTTTACTCTATTATTGTTACATTTATTATTTTACTCTATTATTGTTACATTTATTTTTTTACTCTATTATTATTACATTTATTATTTTACTCTATTATTGTTACGTTTATTATTTTACTCTATTATTGTTACATTTATTTTTTACTCTATTATTATTACATTTATTATTTTACTCTATTATTGTTACATTTATTATTTTACTCTATTATTGTTACATTTATTATTTTACTCTATTATTATTACATTTATTATTTTACTCTATTATTACTGTTATTATTACATTTCCATTATTTTACTCTATTATTATTGTTATTATTACATTTATTATTTTACTCTCTTTATTATTATTGGAAGGATATGTAAGCACATTTACATGAAGGTTAGAATAATGGTTTAATCAGAGTTGGACAGTCTTATCTTAAATTACAGTTTTATGTAAATATTCAAAAACATTTAATCTACTGATGCCTCCATTAATGTAATTGTATTGATATCTATTTTTATTTTGAAATTTACCACTAGCTGCTACATTTCCCATTCTCGGCTTATACTGAGTTCAATACGTTTGGGAAAAATAGGTGCTTTGGCTTATATTTGGATCGACTTATATTCGAGTCTGTACAATATATGCTAGGGCATCCCCTGGGCAACGTCCTTGCAGACGGCCAATTCTCTCACACCAGGAGCGATTTGCAGTTCCTCACATTGCTCCTGACACAAAAAAACAAAAACAAACAAAACAAAAACCAGGAGAATAGCAGATCTAAATCACGCTTACATCAGGTGAGATTTTGAATAAATGAGATGGGGAATATATTACTATTATTAATACAAATAGACTTTAAGTAGAGGAAAATCTATGAGACAATTGACAAGGAAGTATTTAGTACTATGATTGGGGGAAGGAGGGGTGTGATAAAAGGAAAAATTAGATTATGATTTGTTGTTGTTTTATATTATACATATAAAAATAAAAGCAGTATTTTTTCAAAAAAGAAAAAAATTGCAATATGTTCTGCTAAAACACAGACTTGTATTCCAGGATATTGCTGATCTGGCATTTGAAGTGTCAGGAAGGAAGCCCCAGCCTTTTCCCAGTGTCAGTAAAATTATTGCTGATATGTTGTTTAACCTTTTACTGCAAGCTCTCTTTCTCATCCAGGTAAGATTCAGACTGCATGGGGATTTTGTGGAACAATAGAAATTGTCGAAGGCTTTCATGGCTGGAATCACTCCGTTCTTGTGGGTTTTTTCGGGCTATATGGCCATGTTCTAGAGGCATTTCTCCTGACATTTCGCCTGCATCTATGGCAAGCATTCTCAGAGGTGACCTCACCTCTGAGGATGCTTGACATAGATGCAGGCGAAATGTCAGGAGAAATGCCTCTAGAACATGGCCATATAGCCCGAAAAAACCCACAAGAACTGAATAGAAATTGGGATATAAACACCACTTAGACCAGTGATTCTTATCTTTGGCACCTCCAGATGTTTTAGACGTTCAATTGTCAGAAGTGACTAATATCTATGATGGCTGGGGCTTCTGGGAATTGAAGTTTGAAATATCTAGAGGGCCGCTGATCTTGTCTTGTTATAAGACAGAACTGGGCAAGTCTTTGAAGGATTTAGGCTTTAGGGCAGTGTTTCTCAACCGGCGAGTCGGGACTGGGGTGTGTGTGAGGGGATGTCAGAGGGGTCGCCAAAGACTATCAGACAACACAGTATTTTGTGTTGGTCATGGGGGTTCTGTGTGGGAAGTTTGGCCCAATTCTATCATTGGTGGGGTTCAAAATGCTCTTTGATTGAAGGTGAATTATAAATCCCAGCAGCTACAACTCCCAAATGTCAAGGTCTGTTTTCGCCAAAATCCACCAGTGTTGACAACAGGGCATATTGAGTATTGGTGCCAAGTTTGGCCCAGATCCATCATTGTTTGAGTTCACAGTGCTCTCTGGATGTAGATGAACTACAACTCCAAAACTCAAGGTCAATTCACATCAAACCCTTCCAGTATTTTCTGTTGGCCATGGGAGTTCGATGTTCCAGGTTTGATTCAATTCCATCGTTTATTTATTTATTTATTTATTTATTACAGTTACTTTTACCCCGCCCTTCTCAACCCCCTAGGGGGGACTCAGGGCGGGATCGTTGGTGGAGTTCCAAATACTCTTTGATTGTAGGTGAACTATATATCCCAGCAACTTCAATTCCCAAGTGACAAAATCAACCTCCTCCAACCCCTCCAGTATTCACATTTGGGCATATCAGGTATTTGTGCCAAATTTGGTCCAGTGAATGAAAATACTTCCTGCATATTTACATGAGGATTCATAACGGTAGCAAAATTACAGATGAAGTAGCAACGAAAATAATGTTATGGTTGGGGGTCACCACAAAATGAGGTACAATATTAAGGGGTCGCAGCATTAAGAAAGTTGAGAAACACTGCTGTAGGGTCTGAAACAGTGAGCCTTTATAGATAGAATGATGAAGTTAGGGAGGTCATGCAAGGGGAGTGATCTATTCTCCACGAGTCAATAGCCAATAGCTCCACTGGCTGCCGATCAGCTTCCGAGCACAATTCAGACTGCTGGTTTTAACCTTTCAAGCCCTAGACAGTTCCATTTTGGCGGGAAGCCTTAGCTTTGAACGGTTGTGTTGTTAAACTGCGAAGTATGGATGCTGACGGTCGGTCAATGCAACTTAAGCAATGTGCAGTCATTGAATTCTTGACAGCAGAAGGTGTCACCCCAAAGGAGATTCATCAGAGAATGCAAGCTGTTTATGGTGATTGTGTTGATGTGAGTACTGTGCGTCGTTGGGCGAGTAAGTTTAAAGATGTTGAGGTGACACCTTTTGCTGTCAAGAATTCAATGACTGCACATTGCTTAAGTAGCATTGTCCGACCGTCTGCGCAGGGTTCCATACTTTGCACTTTAACAACACAACCGTTCAATGCTAAGGCTTCCCGCTAAAATGGAACTGTAGAGGAGAGTCTACTGAACAAGCCAGTACCTGCTGCATACCAGTACTGCCATCTGTTGAGGAGTTACCAAGGTGGAGGCATTAATTTTCATTCAACCTCGTACGTGTAATCATGCTAAAAAATGCTGCTTTTGCAAGGGGGAAAGGCAGACCTTAAACTGATTACTTCTTGCTCTCCACAGGGGATGATTGTAAGTTTGTTTCCCATTGATATCATAGGCCAGCTGGTCGGCCTGCTTCATATGTCGTTGCTCTACTCTCTGTACTGTTTTGAGTACCGTTGGTTTAACAAAGGTTAGTGCGCCTGTTTCTTTCAAAACCTTCCAAATTAACGTTGCAGAACATGTTTTCTGTTTGGATTTTCTTTAAAGACCTGTAAATATTTTCTGTGCCTTGTCTTCTGTTGAGAGGTTTCTGTTCCATGCTGATTTTGTGAAATATATGAAAAAGCCTGGCACTGTCAGACACACTATCAGGTTGCTGTGAGTTTTGCGGGCTGTATGGTCATGTTCCAGAAGCATTCTCTCCTGACATTTCGCCCGCATCTATGACAGGTATAAGGATATTCTGGAACAATCAAGTAGTAGAGAGAAGATTTTAAATAATTTGAATTTATCAAAGAGGACAAGTTATAGAAATAATTGCCCTTCACTGCTTCACCAATTATAAGGAGCCTGGGGAAAACTATACCAGCCAATTGCCGTTAATTATAAGGAACTTAGCAGGGAAAGGAACAGGGAACCAACTTATATATAGGTGCAGGGTAATATTTTAAAGCAGGAAAGAGGCAACTGGGAGATCTTGAAACTGTTTCTTCAATTGTTTTTGCTGCCACCTTTTTGTTTGGTATTTAGGCTGAGTTGTATGTGAAGAGTATACTTGGTAACACCCTTTTGTGTTACAATAATGTTTGTTTTCTCTAGAGGGTTTAAATCACAATGATGTTCACACTTAGGCTGTTGTAAAGTGCTAACAATAATAAAACGTTTATTTAACAGGCTTAAACTTCTTCTGGTACAAATGCGTAGTGGTTTCAGTAAGTTACTGGTACATAAGCTTCTGGTTACATTTGATGTACAATTCTTAGATGGGTTCTGGGTTCAAATCTTGATGTTAACAAAACAGGAGATTATCTCAGGAAATTAATCGCTGATAATAATTCCAAACAAAATTCCCCCTTTCTGGAATATAGCCTTTGGCCTTTGGCCTAGCCTTCCTCAGGGACAAAGAACAGACCACAAACAAGGTCCTGTTCCACTATCTGTATTCCTAGCTAATTTCTCTAGCTCTTGAATACCACAAAAGATTAACCCAGCTCTCCTATCTAACACCAACCAACTGTTATCACCAACTGACAAACTCCCAACGGACAAATTCCAACTGCCAACTCAAGCCTCAGTTCAAAAGGTACACTTTTTTTCTTTTTGAATGCTAGGCTCCGCCCCCTATTTTCTAACCAATCCTGGCCGTCTAATCTCTGCTTCCTGGATTAGGACACGCCCCCTCTAGAAAACCCTTAATTAAGATGGCATCTCCTTGTTTCCCTATCCTAAGATGGCCGCCAGGGCTTCACCAGGCCCACATTCTAGCTGCTTAAGGTAAGGAGTCCTTTACAGCACGCATCCTCAGAGGTTGTGAGGTCTGTTGAAAACTAAGCAAGTGGGATTTCCATATCTATGAAAAGTTCAGGGTTGGAGAAAGAACTCATGTCTGTTTGAAGCAAGTGTTAATGTAGCAATGTAGCATTGAATAACCTTGTAGCTTCAAAGTCCGGCTGCTTCCGGCCTGGGGGAATCTTTTGTTGGGAGATGTTAGCTGGCCCTGATTGTTTCCTGTCTGGAATTCCCCTATTTTCTGAGTGTTGTTATTTATTTACTGTCCATAGAATATAGAATCATAGAATCAAAGAGTTGGAAGAGACCTCATGGGCCATCCAGTCCAACCCCTGCCAAGAAGCAGGAATATTGCATTCAAATCACCCCTGACAGATGGCCATCCAGCCTCTGTTTAAAAGCTTCCAAAAAGGAGCCTCCACCACACTC
>NW_026847882.1:20051010-20133665 GCF_025583915.1 Anolis sagrei ordinatus | reverse complement strand
TGGGAATTTTGGTTAAGTTTCGTTGGGGATTTTTGAGTTTTGTTGTTTTGCCGTTTTGTGAGTGTGTTGTTGTGTTGTTTTTCATTTTGAGTAGATATGTTTGTACCTTGTGGGTTGTGTTATGGCCATGGGAATTTTGGTTAAGTTTCGTTGGGGGGTTTGTGAGTTTTGTTGTTTTGCCGTTTTGTGAGTGTGTTGTTGTGTTGTTTTTCATTTTGAGTAGATATGTTTGTACCTTGTGGGTTGTGTTATGGGCATGGGAATTTTGGTTAAGTTTCGTTGGGGGGTTTTTGAGTTTTGTTTCCTCGTTGGATGCCCCTAACAAATTTATATATATAGATTAGCAGTCGTATAATATTTAATGTATTTTTGTTGTTTATTCGTTGATTCTGACTTTTTGTGACTTCATGGACCAGTCCACGCCAGAGCTCCCTGTCGGTCGTCACCACCCCCAGCTCCTTCAAGATCAATCCAGTCACTTCAAGGATGCCATCCATCCATCTTGCCCTTGGTCGGCCCCTCTTCCTTTTTCCTTCCATTTTCCCCAGCATCATTGTCTTCTCTAAGCTTTCCTTTCTTCTCATGATGTGGCCAAAGTACTTCATCTTGGCCTCTACTATTCTTCTCTCCAATGAGCAGTCAGGCTTTATTTCTTGAAGTACGGACTGGTTGGATCTTCTCGCAGTCCAAGGCACTCTCAGAACTTTCCTCCAGCACCACAGTTCAAAAACATCTATTTTCCTTTGCTCAGTCTTCCTTATGGACCAGTTCTCACATCCATAGGTTACTATGGGGAATACCGTTGCTTTAACTATGTGGATAGAATCATAGAATCAAAGAGTTGGAAGAGACCTCATGGGCCATCCAGCCCAACCCCTGCCAAGAAGCAGGAATATTGCATTCAAATCACCCCTGACAGATGGCCATCCAGCCTCTGTTTAAAAGCTTCCAAAGAAGGAGCCTCCACCACACTCCGGGGCAGAGAGTTCCACTGCTGAATGGCTCTCACAGTCAGGAAGTTCTTCCTAATGTTCATATGGAATCTCCTCTCTTGTAGTTTGAAGCCATTGTTCCGTGTCCTAGTCTCCAAGGAAGCAGAAAACAAGCTTGCTCCCTCCTCCCTGTGGCTTCCTCTCACATATTTATACATGGCTATCATATCTCCTCTCAGCCTTCTCTTCTTCAGGCTGAACATGCCCAGCTCCTTAAGCCGCTCCTCATAGGGCTTGTTCTCCAGACCCTTGATCACAAACCTTGTTGTTGTTCATTCGTTCAGTCGTCTCCGACTCTTCGTGACCTCATGGACCAGCCCACCAGAGCTCCCTGTCAGCCGTCACCACCCCCAGCTCCTTCAAGGTCAGTCCAGTCACTTCAAGGATGCCATCCATCCATCTTGCCCTTGGTTGGCCCGTCTTCCTTTTACCTTCCACTTTCCCCAGCATATTGTATATTGTATTCCTCATTGTATATTGTTGTTATATTAGAATATTATTAGTATTGGGCTTTTTTGTTGAGTTCCAGGGCCAGAGAAGCAGATGGCGGAAACAGAAGAACGGCCTGCCTCAGGGGAGCGTGCTTGCTCCATCCATGTTCAACATCTACACAAATGACCAGCCACTGCCAGAAGGGACAGAGAGTTTCATCTATGCTGATGATCGTGCCATTACCGCTCAAGCAGGGGCTTTGAGATGGTTGAACAGAAGCTCTCCGAAGCTCTAGGTGCTCTAACTGCCTATTACAGGGAAAACAGCTGATCCCTAATCCATCTAAAACACAGACATGCGCCTTTCACCTTAAGAACAGACAAGCATCCCGAGCTCTGAGGATTACCTGGGAAGGAATCCCACTGGAGCATTGCAGCGCACCCAAATACCTGGGAGTCACTTTGGACCGTGCTCTGACCTACAAGAAGCACTGCCTGAACATCAAACAAAAAGTGGGCGCTAGAAACAACATCATACGAAAGCTGACTGGCACAACCTGGGGATCACAACCAGACACAGTGAAGACATCTGCCCTTGCGCTATGCTACTCTGCTGCTGAGTATGCATGCCCAGTGTGGAACACATCTCACCACACTAAAACAGTGGATGTGGCTCTTAATGAGACATGCCGCATTATCACGGGATGTCTGCGCCCTACACCACTGGAGAAATTACACTGCTTAGCCGGTATTGCACCACCTGACATCCCGGGAAGTAGCAGCCAATAGTGAAAGGACCAAGGCAGTGACATCTCCAGCTCATCCCCTGTTTGGGTATCAGCCAGCACGTCAACGACTTAAATCAAGACATAGTTTTCTTAGATCTACAGAGACACTCGCTGGAACACCCCAGCAAGCGAGAGTCCAAAAGTGGCAGGCCCAAACCCAGCATCTCAATTCATGGGTGATACCAGATGAGAGACTCCCCCCTGGGCACTCAGAAGACTGGGCGACTTGGAAGGCTGAACAGACTGCGCTCTGGCACCACGAGATGCAGAGCCAATCTTAAGAAATGGGGCCACAAAGTGGAATCCACGGCATGCGAGTGCGGAGAAGAGCAAACCACTGACCACCTGCTGCAATGCAACCTGAGCCCTGCCACATGCACAATGGAGGACCTTCTTATAGTCACACCAGAGGCACTCCAAGTGGCCAGATTCTGGTCAAAGGACATTTAATCAACTACCAAGTTTGCAAAATCTGTGTTTTTTTTCCTTTTTCTTTTTAATCTGTGTGTTTGTTTTGCTCTGTTAGAATTGTAATACAATGGTTGCTGATGACACGATAAATAATAAAATAATTATTATTATTAGCAATAGTATTATTATTATATTACAATATTAAATAAAGCCTTTCCTCTAACAATTCTTGGAAAAGATCTGCCCAATGCCAAATTTGAGCTCCAACGTGTAAACACAGGCTGGTCAGCTGTTTGCAAGAGAGCCAAGACCAGCCTGTGCTCTTCTGGCCTTTCTTCTATTCCTTCTGACTCCACAACATGACACGCTGCCTTCTCCTTCCACGTGACCGCCCGGGGCCACGCCCCCTTTCCGCTCCTGTAGTCTCAGAACGACACGTCACTCCTCCGCGCTCTCAACCTAGCTTGGCGCTTCCCTCGAGGCAGCCGCAACCACCCTTGGTCGGCGCTCTGCCTTTCTCCCAGCCAATCGGAGGACGGGGGCGGAGAGGCGCTTTCTCTCCCAACTTTCTCCTCGGCTGACAGGCAGGCGCTTCCTCCAGTCACCTCTTGGAAAATGACGTGGCGTCCAATCGGCGTTCGAAGGAGGCGGGACCGGCGCAGCTGCAGGGAGTGGGTGCAACCGGAGCGGATGGCTGAGGGAGCGGGACGGAGAGCGGCTCCCGGGTTCCAGGTGAGGCCTGCTCGTGTGGGAGTTTGGCAAAGGCTTCACCAAAGCCACAAAGCCTGTGATTTTCATAGCCTTGAGCCAGGGCGGTTGAAGTGGGGTCAAACTGGGTTAAGTCTGCAGTGGAGACGCATCCTTGTCGAAAGTGTGCACATTTCTGCCCTCTGGAAGGCTCAGGACGGCCCAGCTGTGGGTGGAAACCTCGCCTCTCAGGGAGGAAGGCTGTCACTGGGAGCAGGGCTTCTTTAGGGCCCATTCAAGACAAAAGTAGGCCTCCAAAGCAAGATGTGGAGGTTCCTTCAAAGTAGGAGTCACCTTAAAATCTCTGGCATAGACAGTGAGAACTGGGAAGCCCTGGCCCTTGAGCACTCCAGCTGGAGGTCAGCTGTGACCAGCAGTGCTGCAGAATTCGAGGAGGCACGAGTGGAGGGTGAAAGAGAGAAACGTGCCAGGAGGAAGGCACGTTTTGGGCCTGCAATTCCTACCTTCCACACAGCCCTATACTTGCTGGCCATCTGTCAGGGGTGATTTGAATGCAATATTCCTGCTTCTTGGCAGGGGGTTGGACTGGATGGCCCATGAGGTCTCTTCCAACTCTTTGGTTCTATGATTCTGTACTTACTTACTTACTTAGGCGATTCCTCGTTGGACGAGTAAGATGGTCTTCCATGATGGGTTTCCTTGTGGATTCATAGGTGGCTGTGGAGCCCTATTCTTGACCCGCCCACAGTGAAGGCATTGGTTTCCAGGTGGAAGGGGTTGGCTTGACGCGCCTTCCTCCTGGCACGTTTCTCTCTTTCACCCTCCACTCGTGCCTCCTCGAATTCTACAGCACTGCTGGTCACAGCTGACCTCCAGCTGGAGCGCTCAAAGGCCAGGGCTTCCCAGTTCTCAGTGTCTATGCCAGAGTTTTTAAGGTTGGCTTTGAGCCCATCTTACAATCTCTTTTCCTGTCCACCGACATTCCGTTTTCCGTTCTTACGTTCGGAGTAGAGCAACTGCTTTGGGAGACGGTGGTCAGGCATCCAGACAACTCCACCAATGATGGAATTGAACCAGTCTTGGCACACAGTAGAGAGCGTTGCTGTAGTCTATACGGGATGTAAGCAGAGCGTGAACCACCGGAATAGAGCAACTGCTTTGGGAGATGGTGGTCAGGCATCCAGACAACGTGGCCGGGCCAGCGGAGTTGATGGAGGAGGAGCATCGCTTCAATGCTGGTGATCTTTGCTTCTTCAAGCACACTGACGTTTGTTCGCTTGTCTTCCCAAGAGATTTGGAGGATTTTCCGGAGGCAGCGCTGATGGAATCGTTCCAGGAGTTGCATGTGACGTCTGTAGACAGTCCACATCTCGCAGGCATAGAACAGGGTTGGGAGGACAATAGCTTTATAGACAAGCACCTTGGTATCCCTACGGATGTCCTGGTCCTCAAACACTCTCTGCTTCATTCGAAAAAATGCTGCACTTGCAGAGCTCAGGCGGTGTCGTATTCCAGTGTCAATGTTGGGTTTTCAAGTCGTTTCAGACTTAGGTTGACCCTGAGCGAGGGCCGGGTAAATGACCTTGGAGGGCCGCATCCGGCCCCCAGGCCATAGTTTGAGGACCCATGGTCTAGATCAGGGGTCCTCAAACTTTTTAAACAGAGGGCCAGGTCACAGTCCCTCAAAGTGCTGGAGGGCTGGATTATAATTTGAAAAAAATATATGAATGAATTCCTATGCACACTGCACATATCTTATTTATAGTACAAAAACACTTAAATACAATACAGTAATTAAAATGAAGAACAATTCTAACAAATATAAACTTATTAGTATTCATTGGGAAGTGTGGGCCTGCTTTTGGCTTATGAGATAGGATTGTTGTTGTGTGCTTTCAAGTCATTTCAGACTTAGGTTGACCCTGAGCGAGTGCTGGGTAAATGACCTTGGAGGGCCATATCTGGCCCCCGGGCCTTAGTTTGAGGACCCCTGCTTTATAGACAAGCACCTTGGTATCCCTACGGATGTCCCGGTCCTCAAACACTCTCTGCTTAATTCGGGAAAATGCTGCACTTGCAGACCTCAGGTGGTGTTGTAGTTTGGTGTCGATGTTGACTTTGGTGGAGAGGTGGCTGCCAAGGTAGCGGAAATGGTCAACATTTTCTAATGTTACACCATTAAGTTGTATCTCTGGCATTGGAGAGGGGTTGGCTGGTGACTGCTGGAACAGCACTTTGGTTTTCTTGATGTTCAATGACAGGCCAAGCTTCGTGTATGCTTCTGCAAAGGTGTTTAGAGTGGCTTGTAGATCTTCTTCTGAATGCGCACAGACGACATTGTCATCAGCATACTGGAGTTCTATAACAGATGTTGTTGTAACTTTGGTTTTGGCTTTCAGTCTGCTGAGGTTAAACAGCTTGCCATCAGTCCGATAGATGACTTTCACTCCGGTGGGAAGCTTCCCGTCAACAAGGTGAAGTATGGCAATGAAGATGGAGAATAGAGTTGGGGCAATAACACATGCCTGTTTGACACCCAATTCCACCTTGAATGGGTCACTTTGGGAGCCATTGCTGTCCAAGACTGTTGCCATCATGTCATCATGGAGGAGCCACAGGATATTAACAAATTTGCTAGGGCACCCGATTTTTTGGAGGATGGTCCACAGAGTGCTGCGATTCACTGTGTCGAATGCCTTTGCAAGGTCAATGAATGTCATGTACAGAGGTTGATTTTGTTCGCTGGAGATGTGGAGGTTCCTTCAAAGCAGGAGTCACCAATTTGGGCCTGCAATTCCTACCTTCCACACAGCCCTATATCTCAGAATATTAAGGCAGAACATCCCACATTATCTGAGTGTGGGCTCAAAGCAGATATTGTGGGATTTCCTGCCTTGGTATTCTGGGATATAGGGCTGTGTGGAAGGGCTCAGAGTCCACACTGCCTTATATGTGTGAAAAAGAGTCCTCATGGACAGCATGAGCCAACAATGTGATGCGGCGGCAAAAAAAGCCAATGGGATTTTGGCCTGCATCAATAGGACTCTAGTTTCTAGATCCAGGGAAGTCTGACTTGGCCACGGTAGTCCACGCTCTGGTTACATCCCGTATAGACTACTGTAACGCTCTCTACGTGGGGTTGCCTTTGAAGACTGCTCGGAAGCTTCAAATGGTCCAGTGTTCGGCAGCCAGGTTGCTAACAGGAGGGGCACTCAGGGAGCATATGACTCCTCTGTTGCGCCAGCTCCACTGGCTGCCAGTTTGCTACCGGGCACAATTCAAAGTGCTGGTGTTAGCCTATAAAGCCCTAAACAGTTCTGGCCCTACTTACCTCTCCGAATGCATCTCCTCCTATGAACCGACTAGGACATCTGGGGAAGCCCTGCTCTCTGTCCCGCCTGCATCACAGGCACGCTTGGTGGGGACGAGAGACAGGGCCTTCTCAGTGGTGACCCCTCGGCTGTGGAACGCCCTACCTGCAGATATCAGATCGGCCCCCTCCCTGCTTGTTTGAACAAGCATTTGATTAAACAGTGTAATTGAACATAGGATGATGAGACTGGATTCCGATTTTACTATTGAGGCGCTAATGATTGTTATTCTGATGTTTAATGATTTATGTTACAACTGTTTTTAATTGCCCTATACTTGTCTCGTGATGTTTTGTATCGATGTTGTTCACCGCTTTGAGTCACCTGAGGGCTGAGAAAAGCGGTATATAAATAAAGTAAATAAATAATAAAAATGCCACCCCTCTATTCTGCCTTGGTCAGAGCACACCTGGAATATCAGGACTGTGGCACAGCTGGCTGGGAGTCAACTGCATTAAGACTGAAGAGGCCACTCATTGGCTTGATATGTGTATTGTGTCCAAATTTGGTGTCAATTCGTCCAGTGGTTTTTGAGTTATGTTAATCCCACAAATGAACATTACATTTATCTATCTATCTGTCTATATCCATCCATCCATCCATCCATCCATCCATCCATCCATCCATCCATCCATCCATCTATCTATCTATCTATCTATCTATCTATCTATAGGGGTTGGAGTTACATTTTAAAAATGTAGCTGTTGTGACTTGCATACAAACAAATCTATCTTGTTTGTAACTTGGGGATGGCCTGTACTGCTTGTTCTATCACCACATGGCATGGTCAACTTCTGTTCTTTTGCTTCCTTTAACAAATGGAGGGAAGCACCTCTCTGGGCTGCCTCCTCACATTTTTTTAGCCTGAAAGAGTCTGTGATCATATGGCATACTGTACTGCAAGAACTGCAGTCCTTAACTTGATGTTCTCCAGTTACGTTGGATACCACTCCCAAGTATTGCCACCACAAACCATGCCCCAAGTTTATTTCCCAGGCTAGCTAATTAAAGGCCTCTGACAATAGAAGATAAATCCATGTCCTGAGGCTGTGGAGTGCTAATGCCAGACAGAATGAATAAGTATAGGGCTGAATGGGAGTGTTGACTTTACTCCGTCAGAAGCAACGTAATTCGCACACAGCAGTATACAGTTTCAACAAAAGTCCTTCCGTTTCAAAAAACGTTTTGGCAAATACTTGTAAAATCACAGAACCCATTCAAGAATTTTATTTATTTATTTATTTATTTAGAACTTTTGTATCCCATTTTTCTCTACCTCCGTGGAGGGACTCAGAACGGCTAACAGCAAAATTCAATGCTATACAATAAATAATGTCATAAAACAACATACAATAAATAAACAGGGCGACTCCGGCCCTGTTTACCTCTCCGAACGTATTCTCCCCTATGAACCATCAAGATTATTAAGATCGTCTGGAGAGGCCCTGCTCTCGGTCCCACCGGCCTCGCAAGCGCGTCTGGTGGGGACGAGGGACAGGGCCTTCTCGGTGGTGGCCCCTCAACTCTGGAACTCTCTCCCACTGGAGATCAGAACCGCCCCTTCTATCCTGACATTTAGGAAACAGGTGAAGACTTGGTTATGGAGACAGGCATTCGACGAGTGAGCCAACACCCTGAGATATGGATGGAGGATGATGAGCAACGATTTTAGTGTGACGACTGACCATTGTAGTTATTGATTGTAATTGCTGTTTTAATATTTTACTGTAATATGTATTATGATGTTTTATTGATTATGTGATATTATGGTTGGAAACCGGTCTGAGTCCCTCAAGAGAGGTGAGAAGGTCGGTATACAAAACTTTTAAATAAATAAATAAATAAATAATAAGTTCTAAAATGCATATAAAAACAATTCATCCCATTAAAAACAACATCCAACTCAGTCCAAAACGCTGTGGCCAAATAACTCTAAGTCTATATTAAATCATCCGTCAATCTGCAAATGCCTGACTCCAAAGCTAGGATTTTAACTGGTTCCTGAATGTCAGTAGAGAGGGGGCAGACCTAATCTCACCAGGGAGAGAGTTCCATAGCCGGGGGGCCACCACGGATAAGGCCCTGTCTCTCGTCCCCACCAAATGCGCCTGCAAAGATGGTGGGAACGAGAGCCGAATTTTCTTTTTGCACAGAAGTTGCAAACTCACAGATGATTGTGTGTAGATGGTCTCATCCCGCATAGGTTTCTGACAGGTATTCATCTTGGGAATGCTAGTGTAGTCTTACTTTTACATAGCACAAAGTGCTTTCCTGGTTCTGTTGCAGTATCTCCCCTCCACCTTATAAAATATTTTATAACTCCATAAAATATGTATCTGAAGTAGATACCTCCAGCACAGAAGAGCTATGGAAAGCATATTTGTCTACTCTTTTTAGGAATTATACTGCTTTAGATTTTTATGAGTGAAAACACTGCATTGTAGTTATTTTCTAAAACACATAGTCTATGACATTAATTCAACTACATGCAGTAAATATGCACATTGTCTTGCTGTATCATAGTCATTTAAGACACATCTTCAAAAACAGAATACATCCCTATGTATGAATCGTTTGTATCAGTGAAGACATTGTCCTTTATGTTACTTTCTGCTGAGTCAGTGATGTCATTAAGATGATGAAAATATGACAAAAAGCATGGAATATATATATTAAGATATTCTCCATTAATATCTTGGGGGTGTATATATCTTTTCTCCAACCCAATGACAAGAATGAAAAAAAAACCTGTTGGTGTAGCATGTGATGCAAGTTGGACATTGACCTGTTTTTGTTTGTTTTTGTCCAGATTGGGAAACTGTGGCTCTTGAGATATTGGATTGCAACTCCCATTAGCATTGTTAGCACAACCTATTATTATTATTATTTAAAACTTTTATATCGCGATCTTCTCACCTCCATAGAGGGACTCAGACCGGCTTATAGCAAGAATTCAGTGCTACTAATACAAATTAAAACATCATACAACAATACAAGATTAAAATACATATAGATAAAATACGTATAAGCCAAATTGCCAAGATAAAATCATGTTCAACTGCGTATGTGGTCACTCACTTTGGTCTGTAACCAGTCTCAGGCATTATTCTGCGAATGCTTCGTTCCATAACCAGGATCTCACTAGCCTCCTGAAGGACAAGAGGGGGGGGGGCAGAACTGATCTCGCTCGGGAGAGAGTTCCATAGCTGAGGGGCCACCACAGGGAAGGCCCTGTCTCTCGTTCCCACCAGACGTGCTTGCGAAGGTGGCGGGACCAAGAGCAGGGCCTCTCCAGAAGATCTTGGTGTCCTTGATGGTTCATAGGGAGAATACATTCGGACAGGTAAACTGGGCCGGAACCATATAGGGATTTATTGTGAATGTTGATGGGAATTGCAATCCCAAAACATCTGGATTAGCTTGGGTTTCCTTAGGCTGGGTTTGGAGAGCAAGAGGATTTGAAAGTGCCCAACGCAATTGTGTACAGTGCTTTGTCTATGCAATGTATCTATGCTCTTAAAGATGTAGCTGTGCCCCGGCATTTGATTGTCCTGATGCATAATGTGTATTCAGGGCAAAAGGCTAATGCTAGGACAAAATATGAAAAAGGAATAGTTTGCAGTATTTATTTTGTAAATTTCTGCTCATATCTCTTTGTTGTTTCCCATCCAGGTTTTTAAGTATTGTTTGCTGAGTTTACCAAAATGACCAAGTTCGGCTTCCTCCGCTTGTCCTACGAAAAGCAGGACACCCTCCTCAAGCTCCTCATTCTTTCAATGGCAGCTGTGCTGTGTAAGTTTAATGTCATGCCTGTGGAAGATTATGCATAGATATAACCTATTTCATTCTTATTGAATCCTGATGCTTGGCCTTCAGGTTTTTTTCCCCATCTAAAGGTTTATATTATGTCTAATAAATTCCATCATATTAGGTTTCTTGACAGTAAAAAAAACAAAAACTCAGCATTAAAGTCAGTGAGTTGGTACAAGTTTGTAAATATTCCTTCCTTTTTCTGTTGCAGCTTTTTCCACAAGACTTTTTTCTGTGCTGAGGTTTGAGAGCGTTATCCATGAATTTGATCCGTAAGTCCTCCTCTTGCTTTCTTTCAGTTTATTTTAATTTGCCGTACTCTATGTTACTCTATGTACTCTATGCTCCCCTCAACGCTTCTGTCAGTGGAGTACACCCCCCCCCCGAAATGGGAAGTTTAGTTTTACAACACTGTATATCTTTATGAGCTCCCTGCAAATAATTTGCTCCTATTTTTATCTCATTAGAGTTTTTAACATTTTATGCTGTACATGTGGCCTGCCCACCGTTTACTGCGACTGTGTTTTTTTGTTTATTGTAATGCTATTTTGTTATTGTATTTTCTTTCCATGTAATTTTGATGATGATGCTTGTTGTTTATGTTTTGGTTTTATTTTGATGTAATATGTTGTTTGGGCTTGGCCCCATGTAAGCCGCTTCGAGTCCCCATCGGGGAGATGTTGGCGGGGTATAAATAAAGATTATTATTATTATTATTTTACTGACACAAAAGCACAGTATGTCACAGAAAACGAAATCTATATGCTGGATTTCGTATCACAGAATCACAAGTCGAATACTTCCCAAGCGTCTAGGACTGTGTGATTTATTATTATTATTATTATTATTATTATTATTATTATTATTATTATTATTATGATGTTAAAAGATGACAGAGCAAAATGTTTGCTTCAACATGTACCAGTGAGAATCTTTCCAGATAAATTTTATGGGGTTACTCAATAAATTTGCCTGGTCAGATTTGTCTGAATATAATAGAGAATGGATTTTTTAATTTAAATGTGGTAGAAATAGTGTTTTCCAAAGTACCTTTTAAAGCTGTGAGACCAAGTGGAATCACCTTTTGCAAAATTAATTGGCCGGAGAACAGTACATAAGGCAGATATGTAGATGCTCATAGGGAAACTTGTATGATGCAAAACTCTTTATACTGCTGCATGATAAATAATGCACAGCAACCCATTGGAAATGGACAATAGATTTTCTCTGCTCATTCACAGAGCAGAGTGGATCATTAGGCAAATATTTATTTATGACTTGTAGTGCTTGCAAATGGATTAAGTAAGGGCCCCATTTCCTGACTAGAAAAAAATGGTTGGCAGACAAATTGGCACCGATTTGTACATTAATTTGGCAGTGATTCCACATAAGCAACTTAGTTGGAAGTCTGAAACTGTAATACGAGGAGTTATAAATAGTAGAGCAACTAAATAAGTTGTGTTTCCATTGATATAATAGGTATTTTAACTACCGCACAACTCGCTTCCTGTCAGAAGAGGGCTTCTACAAATTTCACAACTGGTTTGATGATAGAGCATGGTATCCGTTGGGAAGAATCATTGGTGGAACGATTTATCCAGGTAAAGTAAAAGTGGTTCTTGAATGTTAGTGGCACAGAATGTTGTAACACTATTAAATAAGCTAGATGAGTGGAAGCTTCTGGATGATGACAGAAGTAATTCAAGAATTGTTGCTATGTGCCTTCAGGTTCACCCATTATAGGATTTGCTTGGCAAGATTCATTCAGCAGAGGTTTACTATTGTCTTCTACTGAGACTGAGAGAGTGTGACTTGCCAAAGGTTAATCTGTGGGTTTCCATGAGATTTGATCCCTGATGTCCCAGAATCCTAATGCAGCTCTCAAATTGTGTATTGTGTTGGCTATTGGATTGAGGAGTATTTATCTGCGTATTATTGATAGTATTTGACAAATTAGAATGGCTATAGGCTGAGTTCATTTACATAAAACTAGCCGTCCCCTGCCACACGTTGCTGTGGCCCAGTCTGTGTATATGTGTTTTGTATGTGTATCTGTGTGTATTTATATATTTGTGTATATGTGTATTTATGTGGTTATGCGCATGCATTGTAATGGTTTGTTTTTTTGCTTTTTAAGTCTCTTCCGCTGTGTTTTTCAGTGTTTTTATGAGTGACTGTGGCCAAACCTTCCCTCCCTTTTTCTTCCCTTTCTTTCTCTCCTTTCTTCCCTCCCTCTTTCCTTCCTTCCCTCTTTTTCTTTTCCTCCTTCTTTCCCTTTTTCTTTCTTTCTTTATTCTCTATCTGTTTCTTTCCTCCCTTCCTTTGCTCTTTGGTTCCATCCTTCTTTCTTCCTTTCTTCCCTCCCTCCCCCTTTCTCTCTTTTCTTCCTTCTCTCCTTCCTTCCCTCTCTCCTTCCTTTCACTTTTTTATTTCCTTCTCTCCTTCCTTCCTTCACTACCTTTCTTTCCTTCTCTCCTTCTCTCCTTCTTTCCTTCTTTCTATCTCTCCTTATCTCCTTCCTTCCTTCCCCCTTACTGTGTACATGTGTTTTGTGTGTGTATATATGCATATATGTGTGTCTATATATTTGTGTATGTGTGTTTTTGTATATATGTGGCTTTGCGCATGCGTTGTAATGGTTTTTTGTTTGTTTGTTTTTTGGCTGAAACACAGCAGAAGTCTCTTCTGCTGTGTTTTTCAATATTTTTATGAGTGATGGACACTTGTTGGCCTGATAGGTGTATTGTGTTCAAATTTGGTGTCAATTCATCCAGTGGTTTTTGGGTCATGTTGATCCCACAAACGAACATTACATTTTTATTTACATAAAATATCCTACCAGTATCTGAGAGCCACTAATTTTTGGATTTTGTGACAAATGTCAACTCCTCTTCTTGGTAGATGATATTACCTTATGTTTTTCAAGTGCTATGCCTGTTTCATTTTGCTGTTTTAGTTCTGGAAAATTATTGACACCATAGTAATGGCAACTCCGTTTCTCTTTATCTCAGGTTTAATGATCACATCAGCAGCAATCTATCATGTTCTACATTTCTTCCACATTACGATTGACATCCGAAACGTCTGTGTATTCCTGGCTCCACTTTTTTCCTCTTTCACTACCATAGTAACTTATCATCTCACCAAAGAGCTCAAGGTAAAAAAGACAAAGAATACTTGTTTTGCTTCGCTGCAGAAATGCTTAGAATATTAGTTTTAATTTCTAGTTCTTGGTCTTTATTTAATCTGTCAATTTAATCTTTATTTAATCTGTCTTAAATAATAATTTAAAAAATAAAAAATAATTTAATCAGGAGGCAGTTAATTTCAGGTATACAGACTTTTGTTGAGTATTGTTACGCAACAGTGAAGTTTCATCCTTGCAACAAGAAAATTATGCCCTTCCCTGGATATTGCACAGGGACATTCTTTTACCATGATAGCTTCTTGATCTGTCCAGATCTTACTATAGATAATTCGTTTTGGAACAGAAGGAGAAAGTGAAAAACTTTGTATTGGTGTGCCTTGAAAAACAGACTTTGGTGATCAGTATAAATGTAAACTCTCAATATTTCAGTATATTGGAGACACAAAGATCGCTTGACCTCCATGTAATCTACTTGGCGACAGCTCCAATTGTTTTTTGGGGGTTTTTTTTGTCATGTCAGGAGCGACTTGAGAAACTGCAAGTCGCTTCTGGTGTGAGAGAATTGGCTGTCTGCAAGGACGTTGCCCAGGGAATGCCTGGATGATTTGATGTTTTCATCATCCTTGGGAGGCTTCTCTCATGTCCCCGCATGAGGAGCTGGAGCTGATAGAGGGAGCACCTCCGCCTCTCCCCGGATTTGAACCTGCGACCTGTCGGTCTTCAGTCCTGCCGGCACAAGGGTTTAACCTACTGCGCCACCAGGGGCTCAGGTCCAATTGTGAAGACACATAAATTGTTTTTCAATTTCATCATCATCATCATCATCATTTAATTACTTATTAATCGCCCTCCATCTGAGAATGCTCTAGGTGATTTACAGCTAAATTATAAAAGATAAAATACATACATACAAAAATTAAAAATTAACAGAGATCAAATGCTCTAGTAAAAAGCCAGGTCTTAAGTGCGAGAGTAAAAGGCCCTAAGTCACGCATGGCTCTCATGTAGGGCGGCAAGGAATTCCACAAGGCAGGGGCAGAAATAGAAAAAGCTCTGCGTCTGGTCCTTTCCAAGTGCACTTCTCTAGGACCCGGTATATAAAGTAAGTCACGTTGGGATGGTCGTTGCGACCTCCGATGATGGGAGAAGGAGAGGCGGTCCCTAAGATATGATGGACCCTGGCCGTATAAAGTTTTAAAGGTCAGGACTAGCATCTTATACAGACCACGATAATCAATTGGAAGCCAATGTAGATGTTGCAGCACTGGTGTTATATGGCATTTCATGGGAGTTCTTGTGAGTAACCTGGCTGCCGCATTCTGAACAATACGGAGCTTTTGGGTCGTAGACATAGGAAGGCCAACATACAGGGCGTTGCAATAGTCCAGCCTAGACGTGACCGTGACATGGATGACAGGGCATTGCAATAGTCCAGCCTAGACGTGACCGTGGCATGGATGACAGTTGCCAGAGCCTTGTCAGATAGGTAGGGTGCCAGTTGCCTCGCTTGTCGTAGATGGAAAAAGGCCTGTTTGCTGGCAGCAGCGACCTGAGCTTCCATTGTCAGCTGTGAATCCAGGATGACACCTAAGCTCTTAACAGTGGTTGATGGAGATAGGGCGGCACCATCGAAGGTGGGTAATGGAGGAGTCAGACCTGCCAGAGAATCTCAGTCTTCACCGGGTTCACCTTCAGTCTGCTAGCACGTAGCCAGTTCGACAGAGCTTCCAGACATAGGGTGAAATTGTCTGGTATTGACGTTGCTCCAGGCTCCAGGCGCAGAAGGAGTTGGGTATCGTCCGCATATTGGTAGCAGTCCAGGCCGAAACTCCGAGCCAAACTAGCAAGGGGTCTAACGTAGATGTTGAAGAGAAGAGGAGAGAGAATTGCACCTTGGGGGACCCCACATAGGAGGGGAGATCTATCGGAGACTTGATCCATGTACTCCACGCGTTGACTCCGGTTCTGGAGAAATGAGTTGAACCAATTGAGGGCCTGACCACGAACTCCGGACATGGCAAGATGGTGAATCATTAGATCGTAGTCGACGGTGTCAAACGCTACGGTAAAGTCGAGAAGTACCAGTAGCGCGGATCCACCATTGTCAGACTGGAGAGTTGGTGATATACTCGCAGTTTAAGACGACTCCCCAAACCAGCCAGGTGGTTTCTGTTCTTGGGCCTCTGGGCTGCTTCCTGTGCCCCCTCCAGAAGAGCCTCCCGCACTGCTCAGGCTGCTCTCCTTCTTCCTGGCCAGGTCTCGCATGAAGCACCTCTTCTCCCATGAGACAACTTTGTCTCGTAGGAGAAGAGGCGCTTCGCGCAAGGCCTGGCCAGAAAGGAGGGTGGTCTAAGCAGCGTGGGAAGCGGCCGCCAACAAAGGAGAGGCCTGGTCCTGAGCAAAGAAGGCAGCCAGGAAGGGAGAAAGGACGGGGAGCCTGCCCGGGAGGCCGCCATGAGCCAAGGCGGAGGAGGAGGAGGAGGAGGGGAGCCCGAGGCCAAGGCAGCCATAGTATTATTATTTTATTATTATTTTAATTTTATACCCGGTATACTAGACGACCCCTAAAATTTTATAAGGTTTTACATGTCTAAAAAGTTGTCTAGTACCCCGGAATATACGATACCTTAAGTGTTAAAATAAGGCACATTTATAGGAGATTCAGCTAGAATTTTTTTTTATTTTATTGGTGGTTTTGTTGCTGGAAGAGGTTGTATACCTTCTGTGCATTTCTCTCCCTTCATATGGAAACAATATCAAACGAAAGCTGACTGGCACAACCTGGGGATCACAACCAGATACAGTGAAGACATCTGCCCTTGCGCTATGCTACTCTGCTGCTGAGTATGCATGCCCAGTGTGGAACACATCTCACCACACTAAAACAGTGGATGTGGCTTTTAATGAGACATGCCGCATTATCACAGGGTGTCTGCGCCCTACACCACTGGAGAAATTACACTGCTTAGCCGGTATTGCACCACCTGACATCCGCCGGGAAGTAGCAGCCAATAGTGAAAGGACCAAGGCAGAGACATCTCCAGCCCATCCCCTGTTTGGGTATCAGCCAGCACGTCAATGACTTAAATCAAGAAATAGTTTTCTTAGATCTACAGAGACACTCGCTGGAACACCTCAGCAAGTGAGAGTCCAAAAGTGGCAGGCTCAAACCCAGCACCTCAATCCGTAGGTGATACCAGATGAGAGACTCCCCCCTGGGCACACAGAAGACTGGGTGACTTGGAAGGCGCTGAACAGACTGCGCTCTGGCACCACGAGATGCAGAGCCAACCTCAAGAAATGGGGCTACAAAGTGGAATCCACAACATGCGAGTGTGGAGAAGAGCAAACCACTGACCACCTGCTGCAATGCAACCTGAGCCCTGCCACATGCACGATGGAGGACCTTCTTGCAGCAACACCAGAGGCACTCCAAGTGGCCAGATACTGGTCAAAGGACATTTAATCAACTACCAAGTTTGCAAAATTTGTGTTGTTTTTTTTATATGTTTGTTTGTTTTGTTCTGTTAGAAATGTAATACAATGTTCTGGTTGCGGATGACACGATAAATAAATAAATACTATCACTGCTTATTTTTACATGTAACAATATACACATCTACTTACTGTTTCTCTTTTATTGTAGATACTGTTAACAGTTTGATCATCAATGTGTATGTTTCTTTTTCTGGCTAGGATGCAGGGGCTGGTCTCTTGGCAGCTGCCATGATTGCTGTGGTGCCAGGATACATTTCACGTTCTGTTGCTGGATCCTATGACAATGAAGGTGAGATCATGTTTTTATGTGAACAGCACCAACAGTTCTTTCTTGTATATCACAAAAGACACTTTACTCATCTCTGTTAGGATCACTGTATCAGCCTGGGATTGGTTGCTTCGGTTCTCTGCCATAAAGAAGGGAGGTGGGGAGAAGGGAAGCTGGGTACAGTGGGGGAAGGTAGTATAGATAAGACATCTATTTTGTGAGGGAAATTGAAACTGCAGTCAACAGACTGTGGCCATGGTGTTTGGCCACTAGGGGGCGGATGGGAGTTGAGGCTGATATATACAGGAGGTTTGAGTGGGAAAACTTTAGAACTGTCTTTTTAGGATTGTGAAAAGAAGGAATAAACCACTTGTCTCCAACATTTTATTGTTGGGAGCTTGATTTTAACTCCAAGATCTTCCAGAGTCTGACAATCTCTTAGTACTGTATTCTGTTTTTTGTTAAACATTTCAAGACCTCTGACAACAATTAATAATAATAATAATAATAATAATAGTAATAATAATAATAATAATAGTAATAATAATAATAATAACAACAACAACAACAACAACAACAACAACAAACAACTTTATTTATACCCCGCCACCATCTCCCAGATGGGGACTTGGGCCGGCTTACATGAGGCCAAGCCCAAACAATAAATTACAGCAAATAAAACCAAAAACGAAAACAATGAACAATATAATGATTACATAAAACATATGAATACATAACAATATAAAATTACAGTAAACACAATCATAGTGACAATTGGTGCCTCTTGATTGATATAGCAAATTGGCTTGGTCTGTTACTTTATATGTATGGAACATGGGATGCAAAACTGGAATAGTCTTGCTTTTGAACTAAATATTATGAAAAAGCAGACTGTCTTTTTCTCAGAAGAAAAAAAATCTTCATGTCTTTTGATACAATACATCTTTTATATCATGATGTTCGTTTCTTTATTTTTTTGAAAATTCAGCTTTCAGGGATGTTTTGTTATTGTTTTGCTGTCACCTTTTCTGTATGTGAAATACACCAAGTTGCATATGAACTTCAAATACAGCCTAGTTTAATATCGATTACAAAAAAACCATATATATTGTTTTAAAACCCTTCACATGAAAGTATAATCCTATATATTCCTTGGCATTACTAACACACTACACCAGCTCAAAAAATGTTTGAAAGGAAATCTGTATTTATATCGATTGTGAAGTGCTATAAAAAAGTGAAATTGTAAAACAAGGTATAACAATTGTATTAAATCATGATAAAATAATAAAAAAAATTTTTTTTAAAGTGAAATTGTCAGAAAGATGTGACGTGTTATCTTATGATTTACTATGCTAAAAACCTTAAAACAGTGACATTTATTTGGTCCAAAATATACTAAACTTTACTTCTGTAACTATTTTTTCCAGGTATTGCCATATTCTGTATGCTTCTGACTTACTACATGTGGATTAAAGCAGTGAAAACGGGTTCCATTTACTGGGCAGCGATGTGTGCACTTGCATATTTCTACATGGTAAATGATAAATTCTGTCTAAGCGGCACTGTCAAAGTGGTTGTTTACCATTTATCAGTTATTTTAAACAGTTGATTGTTCTTTATGTTCACTACTGGGTTGAATTCATTAAATTTGTGCTATAACAGTTGCTTAAGTTGCATGTTTTGTGCTCTTGTTACCACTGTAACTCAACTTCACAGATACAATTGTTGTGTTAGAGATTAAATACTATAATAACGATTTCTCATGCAAAAATATTGTGCGTAGAGTTTTGATGCAGGAATGTGTTGGTGCCAGGACACTTATTTATAAAGCCAGGGAATCCTCCCAAATCACAAAAAAATAAGATGGCCTTAAGTTCTGTGATTTTTGGATTGTTTGAACTGTTTTCTACTGGTCTAGAACAACTTTTGGGTAATCTGTCAGCAATTCTGTAAAGCTGTGTTGTAATATAGATGTTATTTAACATCTATATGCGACCACTTGCTCAGCTGGTTCGAAGTTTTGGGCTTGAGTGTTATCAGTATGCCGATGACACTCAGCTGGTGCTGAAGATGGAAGGCCGACCGGACTCTGTACCCGATTGTTTCCATCAGTGCCTCGAGGCCATTACTGGATGGTTGCGTGCCAGCAGGTTGAGGGTGAATCCAGCAAAGACGGAGATCCTATGGCTGGGTCGACCGGGCAGTGGGGACATCCAGCTGCCTACCCTGGATGGCAAGGCGTTACGCCCGTCATCATTGGTAAAGAGTCTGGGAGTCCTTTTGGACCCTCTGCTGACGATGGAGGCCCAGGTCTCCGCCGTTAGCAGAACCGCCTTTTTTCATCTGCGGCAGGCTAGACGGCTGGCCCCCTACCTGTCCAGGGACGACCTAGCTATGGTGATCCAGGCCACGGTCATCTCAAGACTGGACTACTGTAACGCCCTCTACATTGGCCTTCCTCTGTCGGTGATCCGGAAGCTCAAGTTGGTACAAAATGCAGCTGCTCGGCTTCTTGCGGGAATTCCGATGAGATGCCACATAACCCCAATCTTACTACAGCTGCATTGGTTACCAATTGAGCACCGGATCACTTTCAAAGTGATGGTACTCACCTTTAAGGCCTTGCATGGTCTGGGGCCGATGTACCTGAGGGACCGCCTCACCCCCTACCAACCCCAGAAATCCCTCCGTTCTGAGGACCAAGATCTATTGGAAATTCCCAGTGTCAAGACCTTGCGTCTAACAGCAACCAGACGCAGAGCCTTCACAGCAGTGGCACCATCACTCTGGAATACTCTGCCACCTGAAGTCCGTGCCTTGTGGGACTTATCAGCTTTCCGCAGGGCATGTAAGACATATCTGTTTCGACAGGCCTTTGATCTTTGATATTGCTGTTTTGAAATTGTTTTAAATTGTTTTTAAATTGTGTTAGATTTTAGCTATTCTTGTAAGCCGCTCCGAGCTTCAGGGGAGTGGCGGCATATAAGTTTACATAATAAATAAATAAATAGTGCCACTTTGCATCTCAGTCAAATGATAAAAGTAAAATATAAATAAATACGATACAGTGCTACTTTAATGTGATAAGAAAAAGGCTCTTCTGGACTTCTCAGAAACAGCACTACTTTGTTTCATGGGACTAGTAAGCTGTTAAGCTGTTTGTGTTGATTACTGCCAACATTCCCATGCAAGACACATGAATCTTTGTTGTGTTTGGAAATGTACATCTTGTCTCTCATTTATCATTTTTCAGGTTTCTTCATGGGGAGGCTACGTGTTTTTGATTAACCTCATTCCCCTTCATGTCTTGGTTCTGATGTTGACTGGACGGTTTTCCCACCGGATATATGTTGCTTATTGCACCGTGTACTGCTTAGGAACCATCTTGTCGATGCAGATCTCTTTTGTTGGCTTCCAGGTGAGAAATCAGCAGTTCTTGCAGAGACTGGGAGGGGAAAACCAGTGATTTTGAATTGTGTGCATTCAAATAATAATAATAATAATAATAATAATAATTATTATTATTATTATTATTTATATTCTGTCCTGTCTCCCTGGAGGGACTCAGGACGGATTCCAAAAATAAAAGGCAAACATTCAATCCCTCGACATAATAACAATACACCCATAATAACGAAAACTGACAACCCAACATATAAAAGCAAATTATAACTTTACAACTAAACTAAATGAAAAAAATGCAACCTATTGTTATTATTGATAATAAACTCTGTTAATAATAATAATAATAATAATAATAATAATAATAATAATAATAAACTTTGGGTTGTTGTAGGTTTTTCCGGGCTATATGGCCATGTTCTGGAGGCAATTTTTCTCCTGACGTTTCGCCTGCATCTATAGCAAGCATCCTCAGAGGTAGTGAGGTCTGTTGGAAGTAGGAAAAATGGGTTTATATATCTGTGGAATGACCAGGGTGAGACAAAGGACCTTTGTCTGCTGGGGCTAGGTGTGAATGTTTCAGCTGATCACCTTGATTAGCATTCAATGGCTTGGAAGTGCCTGGGGGGAATCTTTTTGAGAGTGATTTGATGTGCCTGTTTGTTTACTCTCTGTTGTTTTGCTGTTGTAATTTTTGAGTTTTTTAATACTGGTAGCCAGATTTTGTTCATTTTCATGGTTTCTTCCTTTCTGTTGAAATTGTCCACATGCTTGTGGATTTCAATGACTTCTCTGTGTAGTCTGACATGGTGGTTGTGAGAGTGGTCCAGCATTTCTGTGTTCTCAAATAATATGCTGTGTCCAGGTTGGTTCATCAGGTGCTCTGCTATGGCTGATTTCTCTGGTTGGAGTAGTTTGCAGTGCCTTTCAAACCACTTACAGACCCACCAAGAAAATCCAACAAATGCTACGTTCAGCAAAGGACAAGAGGGATCCTCTCACCTCTGCAGGAGTCTACCGTATACCATGCAGCTGTGGACAAGTCTACATAGGAACTACCAACACGCATCAAGGAACATGAAAGGCACTGCAAACTACTCCAACCAGAGAAATCAGCCATAGCAGAGCACCTGATGAACCAACCTGGACACAGCATATTATTTGAGAACACAGAAATGCTGGACCACTCTAACAACCACCATGTCAGACTACACAGAGAAGCCATTGAAATCCACAAGCATGTGGACAATTTCAACAGAAAGGAAGAAACCATGAAAATGAACAAAATCTGGCTACCAGTATTAAAAAACTCAAAAATTACAACAGCAAAACAACAGAGGGGAAACAAACAGGCACATGAAATCACTCTCAACAAAAGATTCCCCCCAGGCGCTTCCAAGCCATTGAATGCTAATCAAGGTGATCAACTGAAACATTCACACCTAGCCCCCAGCAGACAAAAGTCCTTTGTCCCACCCTGGTCATTCCACAGATATATAAACCCTTTTTCCTTCTTCCAACAGACCTCACTACCTCTGAGGATGCTTGCCATAGATGCAGGCGAAACGTCAGGAGAAAATGCCTCTAGAACATGGCCATATAGCCCGGAAAAACCTACAACAACCCAGTGATTCCAGTCATGAAAGCCTTCAATAATAAGAATAAACTTTATTTGTACCCCGCTCCATCTCCCCGATGGGGACTTGGTGCGGCTTACATGAGGCCAAGCCCAAAACAACAATTACATGAAATAAAACAAAACCAAAAACGCAAATAATAAACAATAATAACGCAATTACATAAAACAAAAGACAACATAGCAATATAAAATTACAATAAACACAATCACAATAACATGGACGAGCTACATGTAATGGATAAAAGAAAACTGGGTGAAATCAGATTAAAAACTCAGGCGAGATAAACACGAGATAAACAAGGACAAATTATTTGCCACCATCTCCCAAAAGGGACTCAGAGCGGCTTACAAGACACTAGAAGTGTAGTATATAACATAGAGGGGACATGAGCATAAAAACAGTATCACATAAAAGTTTTAAAAACAACCACTATTTACACATCAAATAAAATCAGGTTAAAACACAGACTGTCTGTAGTTAAAACTAGCTGCCTTCAAATCACAACTAAAGTGCCAAAGTATCAACCTCATATGGACCCATTTCAGCCTACTTGAGGCCAAAAGCCTGCTTAAAAATTCGTATTTTTATATCAGACATGAAACAAAACATTAAACAGAAGCGTCAGTTTCCCAGTTCCTTGGAGGCATATACTCGAGTCAAACTGTTTTCCCAGTTTTTTTGTGGTAAAATTAGGTGCCTCAACTTCTATTTGGGTTGGCTTATACTTGAGTATGTACGCTATTAGATTGTCAGGCAATCTAACTATGCTTATGTATTATTTTCTGCAGCCTGTCTTGTCATCTGAACACATGGCTGCTTTGGGCGTATTTGGCCTGTGTCAGATCCATGCCTTTGTGGATTATCTGCGCAGCAAACTGAACCCTCAGCAGTTCGAGATTCTCTTCAGGAGTGTGATTTCACTAGTGGGATTTGTCCTTCTATCCATCGGAGCTGTGCTGATGCTGACAGGTGCGGTGATGCTGATGCCAGTAATATTTTCTTGGAAAGGCAGATTTCTTATTACTGTTTTGTAAATGGCAAATACTCAGTCAAGTCCTTTTCACCAAGGGGGAAGCTTTGCTTAAGTAACAAAAATAATGACAATATATATTTTTTATTACCTGCCTTTCCTTTTATACTCAAGGCAGAATGCAACATAGTTATATACATCTATAAAATCACATATTAAAAAGTTAAAGGTAAAGGTTTCCCCTGACATTAAGTCTTGTTGTGTCCTACCCTGGGGTGGGGTGGGGGGGGGTCACCTCCATTTTTAGACCGAAGAGCCGGCATTGTCCCTAGACACCTCCAAGGTCATATGGCCAGCATGACTGCATGGAACTCAATTACTATCATGCAGAAGCGGTACCTATTGGTCTACTCAAGTTTGCATGTTTTCGAACTACTAGGTTGGCAGAAGCTGGGCTAACAGTGGGGGCTCACCCTGCTCTCTGGATTTGAACTGCCGACCTTTTGGTCAGCAAGTTCTGCAGATCAGCATTTTAACCCACTGTGCCACCAGGGGCCCAATACAAGCAGCAAAATGCAACCATAAAACCATATATTAAAACATATACATACTGTATTAAGATACATGAAACAAAAGTTAAAACACAATAAACATAGAATGTGATTTAAATGTCATGGCTAAAACAGACTGGGCATATACCTGATAGGATGGAAAAATGCTTATTTATATATAAATTTAGCTTTTAAACCTTATTTTTGGAAACTTTATAGTGTATATAAGATTGCTTTAAATGGGACATAATGAAAATGTGGTGAGACAACCCCTAATTTCAATTCTGCTTGTAATATGCCTGTGTGATTTTAGATTGTTTTATTTCGCCGACAGGGAAAATCTCCCCATGGACTGGCCGCTTCTACTCACTCCTTGATCCTTCCTATGCAAAGAATAATATACCTATCATTGCTTCCGTTTCTGAGCATCAACCTACGACATGGTCGTCTTATTATTTTGATCTTCAGCTTCTTGTTTTCATGTTCCCAGGTTTGTATGTCAGACTGCGTATAATAGCATAGCTGAGTTCTCCTTTAAAGAAGCAAAAACTTTACTTACCATCTTAAAAGGAGGATTTTTGCCTGGCTGCTAACTCATCTCTCCTTCTTCTACAGTTGGTCTGTATTACTGTTTTAGTAACCTCTCTGATGCCCGAATTTTTATAATCATGTATGGTGTGACCAGCATGTACTTTTCTGCTGTGATGGTGAGTAATTAAATTAGGTTTTGTATGAGATTTATTTATTTATTTATGATATTTCTATGATTGATTTGGTTTTCTAGCATTTGCTTGACTATATTGGCAAGACTGTTATAAAGAGCAATTTGGGGGGGAAAGTATATTCCTGGTTTGAAAGAGTTATTCCCTGTTTAATTGTGCAGTCCTTACTTTGAATCAGCTCCAACTTAACCAAAATCATGGCTTTCGCTTATAGGCCCAGGACTTACTCTTGGAGCATAGATGGCCATAAAATTTAACAAGTTACATCCTTCAAATATCTAGATGTAGTTTTCCAATCTAATGGTAGCAGAAGAGCTCATGGGGATCAAGTATCCAACACCGCACAGGGGAGCTCAATTGCCATTCTTAAATATCTCAGGACAAGAGGGGGACACTTCACACCGGCAGCGCTCAAGCTGTTTGAAGCCAAGTCATTAGCCCAACTCTTGTATGGTGCTCAGCTGGGCCCCTTCCCAGTTTTGCCCCATTAGAGCTGGTTCAGTCAAAGTTTCTGAGATCGGCCTTGCAGGTACCTAAATGCGTTTCTAATGCCAACCTGCGACTAGAGATGGGTTTTATGAGAGTGGAGGCCAGGGTGTGGGTGGCCATACTTAACCTCTGGCTCAGACTGCCCCGTGCACCCTTTGGTCTTGCCCCACATGGAAGCAGGCGATAGCATCCAAAATCTCCTAATTGGGACTTTCTCCAGGTCTACTATTCGCTATGGATTACAATCAAGCCAAAGCACTTATTAAACAACGTATCACAGACACAGAGCGACAACTAGATCTGGCCTCGGTTCCAACCTTCCTTATCAATGAAGACAGCAGATATCTTGCCTCCCCTATGGCATATTTAACAAACTTAGAGGTTCCCATTCATCGAAGGGCTTTCACCCTGGCTCGATGCCACGCTCTCCCATCAGCTGTACTCGAAGGCCGCTACCGGAAGATCCCTTTCCCAGAGAGACTCTGCCCCTGTGACTCGGGTCATGTAGAAACAATAGAACATGTGCTCCTTCAGTGCCCGTTCTACAGGGATATCCGTGCCAGGCTTATCTTACCTCTGATATACAAGCACCCAGGCCATTCAGGACAATTTTATACCTCCCTGCTACTTGTAGATACTAATTCAGCTACAACCTAAAATGTTGCAAAGTTCTGTGGAGCAGCATACAAAATCCGTCAGGGGATGACTAGTCCCAAAAGTTAACTGTGTGTCCAGTAACCATCTTCCCTGAATCTATAATTTGCTGATGGACCTGTGCATTGTATGTTTTTACCCTGTTTCCCCTTCTGCTCCCTCACCCATATTGTGCTTCAGTCGTTATATTTATATTTTAATGTGCCAAACATACCAAGTTTGTATGAAAATGTGACTATTTTCTGTGCTGGTCCATGACCCGAAATAAATGATTTGATTTGATTTGATTACTTTGAAAGTAATAGTAATAATAAACTTTATTTATACCCCGCCACCATCTCCCCAATGGGGACTCGGGGCGGCTAACATGAGGCCAAGCCCAAAAATGCAATACAACACAATAAAATACAGAATACAGAAAACAAAAATTACGTCAGAAGATCATCACAATAGCAAAATAAAATAATAAAGCAAATCCACAGAAAATAAAATCGAACAGGGTGGGCAGGCCAAATAGACAAGATAAAATGATAAAATAATAATAAAACTCTGGGTGAGGTGGGAATACAAATATGTAGGTGGGGGGAAAGTACTTATTCTCCAAAAATGTCAGTTTTTGTGGCTGCCACAAACTATGTTGTATTGGTTGGGACTCTGTGAAATATTCATTGAAAAACTATAGCAAAGCATGCTGCAAGATGTCCTGCGAAACTAAGTTTTTGCAGTTTAATAAATTTTTCCCATGTTTTTATGATACAACCAATTAGGAAATGACATTTTTAATCCAGGAACAAAATTATATAGAACTAGTGGCTGCTAGCCTTGCCTCTTTAGACCATGTGCTCAGAAAGAGAGAAAAGCCTCCACACAATCCTCCAAAATCACTATGAAAGAGTCACGTTGACCCTGCAAACCGAGGGAGTGGAAGGGATCGATAGTATTTAATGCTAAGTAACATGGAGATGGCTGATTGTGGCTCCTTGTGTCTCCATGAACTGATTTTTGGGCTCCAGTTATTTGGCCGAATTCTCAACACACCTTTGTCTTGTAGGTTCGTCTCATGCTGGTATTGGCCCCCGTTATGTGTATTCTGTCTGGGATTGGCGTGTCTCAGGTGTTATCCACGTATATGAAAAATTTAGATATCAGCCGATCAGACAAGAAGTCGAAAAAGCAACAGGATTCTACTTACCCAATCAAAAATGAAGTGAGTGTCTGTGTAAGATCAGTTGTGAACTATCCAAGACCTTAACATCATCTGGGGAGGCCCTGCTCTCGTTACCACCTTCGTCACAAGTATGTTTGATGGAGACGAGAGACAGAGCCTTCTTGGTGGTGGCCCCTCGGCTGTGGAACGCCCTCCCTATAGATATTAGATCGGCCACTTCCCTTTTAACATTCCGGAAATAAGTCAAGACGTGGCTTTTTGAACAAGCGTTTGGAAATGCAGAGTAACTGACACTGGAAAATGGAATGGCTAGACAATGAGTCTGTACAACGTTTTTAACAAGGAACACTATGGATTTATATTTTATGGGTTTGTTTAGTTTTTATTATAATTTATGTTTTTAATTGTATTTATGACATTGTAAGCATTGAATTTTGCCCTGTTAACCTCCTTGAGTCGCCTACAGGCTGAGAAAGGTGGTATACAAATACAGTAAATAAATAAATAAACATTTGTTTGTGTTTATGGGACATGTGGAAGTGTAGATGCAGAGTGCTCCTGGAACTGTGGGGATCCCCTTAACTCGATGTTGGGATCACAAAATATTTGGCAACAGCAAATGGTTTCTGAATGCTACACGTTGATACAAATCTGTCAGCAACAACATTCAGTGTTTACAGTGGACTCTGCTTCAACTGTTTAGCACAACTTGCAAATACTGATTTATTATCAATAAATGTTTGCTTTTTATACTTATTTTATATATCTGTATACCTGGGTCACAAATGGAAAATTTTAACACATAAGAATGTGGGAATTAAATTGAGAAAATCCCTGAACCAATGGTTCCCACTTTAGGACCTTGGAAATGGCTGCATTTTAGCTCCTAGCGTTGTTTTCAATCACCATCTTGTGATCGAACGTGTTACAATCTATAACATTCTCCATTAGCTCGCTTTGATTATTGTTGTTGTTGCTTTCGTAGGTTGCCAGTGGCATGATCCTCGTCATGGCATTCTTCTTGATCACTTACACTTTCCATTCAACTTGGGTGACCAGTGAAGCGTACTCTTCACCTTCCATAGTACTCTCTGCACGCGGTGGGGATGGCAGTAGAATCATATTCGACGACTTCAGAGAAGCTTACTACTGGCTCCGTCATAATACGCCAGAGGTAAATGGGGGACGCCTGGCTTGAGAGCAGTACGTGTGAAAAAGATCTTGGAGTCCTCGTGGACAACAAGTTAAACATGAGCCAACAATGTGATGTGGCGGCAAAAAAAGCCAATGGGATTTTGGCCTGCATCAATAGGAGCATAGTGTCTAGATCTAGGGAAGTCATGCCACCCCTCTATTCCGCTTTGGTTAGACCACACCTGGAATATTGTGTCCAATTCTGGGCACCACAATTCAAGAGAGATATTGACAAGCTGGAATGTGTCCAGACTAAAATGATCAAGCGTCTGGAGAACAAGCCCTATGAGGAGCGGCTTAAGGAGCTGGGCATGTTTAGCCTGAAGAAGAGAAGGCTGAGAGGAGATATGATAGCCATGTATAAATATGTGAGAGGAAGCCACAGGGAGGAGGGAGCAAGCTTGTTTTCTGCTTCCCTGGAGACTAAGACGTGGAACAATGGCTTCAAACTATAAGAAAGGAGATTCCATCTGAACATCAGGAAGAACTTCCTGGTTGTGAGAGCCGTTCAGCAGTGGAACTCTCTGCCCCGGAGTGTGGTGGAGGCTCCTTCTTTGGAAGCTTTTAAACAGAGGCTGGATGGCCATCTGTTAGGGGTGATTTGAATGCAATATTCCTGCTTCTTGGCAGAATGGGGTTGGACTGGATGGCCCAGGAGGTCTCTTCCAACTCTTTGATTCTATGATTCTGCAGAGTTGGTTACACTCAGTACAAAGTGATAGAGTGCAATGTCTAATACAAAACCCAGGTCATTATTTATATTTCTTCTCAGTCAATTCTTTTGTGGTGAACAACAAAATTGCATTGTCATCTTGACAAAAGTCAGCGATAGTTAGATAAATAAATAAATAAATCTGTTAGCAGATAGAGAAGCTATGGCAAATACCAGGAATAAAATAATCAAAGGAGAATGAAAAGGGGAAATCTCAGAAATGTTCTGCTGGAACCCAAAGAGCTCTTTTTTTCATTGTCACTAGTAGAGCTTCAGAAGGCAGGAGCACAATGTGTAGTTTTTTATATTTAGGGCATCTCCATATATTGGCTTCCTTTAAAACAATGGTTCTCAACCTTCCTAATGCTGCGACCCCTTAATACAGTTCTTCATGTTGTGGTGACCTCCAACCATAAAATTATTTTCATTGCTACTTCATAAATGTAATTTTGCTATGTAAATATCTGATATGCAGGATGTATTTACATTCATTGGACATTTGATACAAATACCCAATACGCCCAAATTTCAATACTGGTGGGGTGGTGGTGGGCAGGGCCGTAGCCAGAGATGGGGGTTTAAGGGTTCTACCCCCCCCCCCCGCAAACCTGGTTTACTCAAGAATTTTAATTGGTTAACCAAATTATGAGTTCTTTAAAAATATTATAAATGTTATTTAAAAATTATTATAAATGTTATATGATACATGACCAAGTAAACCAGGTTTCTTTTTTAACCTGGCACATTTCAGGGAAGGTTTAAACTTTTAACCCCCCCCCCCCCCCAAAAAACTATGGGGATGGGGGATTGATTTTGTCATTTGGAAGTTGTAGTTGCTGGGATTTATAGATCACCTACAATCAGAGAGCATTCTGAACTCTACCAACAATGGAATCGAACTTGGCACACAGAACTCCCATGACCAACAGAAAATACTGGAAGGGTTTAGTGGGCATTGATCTTGCGTTCTGGAGTTGTCGTTCGCCTACATCCAGAAAGCACTGTGGACTCAAACAATGATGGATCTGGACCAAATTTGGCATGAATACTCGATATGCCCAAATGTGAACACTGGTGGAGTTTGGAGAACATAGACCTTGACATTTGGGAGTGGTTGTTGGTGGTATTTATAGTACACCTACACTCAAATTGTATTCTGATTCCCACCAATGATAGAATTGGGTCAAACTTCCCATACTGTGGATAGGCCAGTGCCTTCAAAAATACATGTATTGTGATGGTCTTTGGTGACCCCTCTAACACCCCCTCATGACCCCCTATGGGTCCCGACCCCCAGGTTGAGAAACACTGCTTTAAAGCATGTGACTGACTATACATTTTCCACTATGTTCTAATTATTTTGAATTTATAATACCATGACATGAAAGGACTGGTGCCTTTCGAGAATGCTGGCTAATATTCCTGTTTCTGCCTGCTGTATGAATGTATGCTAACTCTTAGCATCATGGTTTGAAGGAGCAAAAACACTTGATGTTGGTATCTCTGGTTACATCCCGCTTAGACTACTGCAACGCTCTCTACGTGGGGCTGCCTTTGAAGACTGCTCGGAAGCTTAACTAGTCCAACGCTCGGCAGCCATGATACTAACAGGAGCGGCACTCAGGGAGCACACAACTCCTCTGTTACGCCAGCTCCACTGGCTGCCACTTTGCTACCGGGCACAATTCAAAGTGCTGGCATTGGCCTATAAAGCCTTAAACGGTTCTGGCCCAAGGTACCTATCTGAACGCATCTCCGCCTATGAACCCACAAGGGCTTTAAGATCTTCTGGGGAGGCCCTGCTCTCAATCCCGCCTGCAACTCAGGCACGGTTGGCGGGGACGAGGGACAGGGCCTTCTCGGTAGTGGCCCCTCGGCTGTGGAACGCCCTACCCACAGACATCAGATCAGCTCCCTCATTAATGGCATTTCGGAAGAAAGTGAAAACCTGGTTATTCAAACAGGCGTTTGAATAGGCAGTGCAATGAATTACAATGAATTATAGGAAATCGGTACAACGGATGACGAGCTTTTATGATTATGATTTTAGTTATGAGATGCCAGTGAGTTGTTTATTGATGTTTACTGATGGTTATTGATGTTAATTGCTTGTTGTATTATGTGTTAATTGTCTTTTAAACGGCTGTACGATGTTTGCATTGAATTTTTGCCGTTACTTGTTGTTAACCGCTCTGAGTCGCCTATTTGGCTGAGAAGAGCGGTATACAAAAAAAGTAAATAAATAAATATCTCTTCCATAATGGTTCTCTAACTAATATGCTGTTCCTCCATTTAGCTGGCTTTTCCTAGTTAAAACTTCCTTAGTTATAAAATAATTTTCAGCATGTTACATTTTCATTATACTTGGTAAAATCCCCATCCTATTCCTAGGTTTGCACTGCCACTTAACAGACAGATTTAGGATACTTGATTAGGAAAAAAAATCTTTAATATTCAGATTTTCCTTCTACCAGCACAATTTAGTTCAAAAATATTTATTGCCTTTTATTCATGTTAATTCTGAGAAAACATGTTAATTGCATTCTTGTGTTTGGTTCAGGATGCAAAGGTTATGTCCTGGTGGGATTATGGGTATCAGATAACAGCTATGGCAAACCGAACGATTCTTGTGGATAACAACACATGGAACAACACCCACATTTCCCGAGTCGGCCAGGTAGGAAATTGCCTGTTTTCTTTGTCACATTTGCAGTAAGCTATGAAATCGTGTTGCAATTTCTCGCATAATTAGAAATTCACATCTTACTCCTTATTAAGTTGACTAAATGGCTTTGGTTCTTAAATTATGTATTGATAATAAATTTAAAGCATGTGATGAATATACAGAGAACTGAAGTTATTTCATTTTCAGGCCATGGCATCCACAGAAGAGCGAGCGTATGAGATTATGAGGGAGCTGGATGTCAGTTATGTGCTGGTAATATTTGGAGGCCTCACTGGATATTCTTCAGATGGTAAACTCAAGCTTATATTTTGTTATTTAAGCTTATGAAATAATTAGGCATACTGTGTACAAGGGCCCTTAAGCTTTATCTGCCTAAATGATGTTGCTGACTAGAAAAAAAACAATCTTTATTAAAATTTCCAAAGTACACCTTAACTTCAATGTTATGCTAATATTCTCCACTGATTTGTGATAAAGCAAAGAGAGACTGTGCATCTGCTACAGTACAATAGAGCCCATTAATTCCCTTCTAATCCAGAGTGACATTTGCTATTTTTCTTTGCTTGTGGCATGAGATTATTTATTTATTTATTTATTTATTATTTAAACTTATATGCCGCCACTCCCCTGGGGCTCGGAGCGGCTTACAAGAATGGCTAAAATCTAAAAAAATTTAAAAGCAATTTAAAACAATTTAAAAACAGCAGTATCAAACATTAAAAGCCTGTCGAAACAGGTATGTCTTACATGCCCTGCGGAAAGCTGGTAAGTCCCGCAAGGCACAGACTTCAGGTGGCAGAGTATTCCAGAGTGATGGTGCCACTGCTGTGAAGGCTCTGCGTCTGGTTGCTGTTAGACGCAAGGTCTTGACATTGGGAATTTCCAATAGATCTTGGTCCTCAGAACGGAGGGATCTCTGGGGTTGGTAGTGGGTGAGGTGGTCCCTCAGGTACATCGGCCCCAGACCATGCAAGGCCTTAAAGGTGAGTACCATCACTTTGAAAGTGATCCGGTGCTCAATTGGTAACCAATGCAGCTGTAGTAAGATTGGTGTTATGTGGCATCTCATCGGAATTCCCGCAAGAAGCCGAGCAGCTGCATTTTGTACCAACTTGAGCTTCCGGATCACCGACACAGGAAGGCCAATGTAGAGGGCGTTACAGTAGTCCAGTCTTGAGATGACCGTGGCCTGGATCACCGTAGCTAGGTCGTCCCTGGACAGGGAGGGGGCCAGCCGTCTAGCCTGCCGCAGATGAAAAAAGGCGGTTCTGCTAACGGCGGAGACCTGGGCATCCATCGTCAGCAGAGGGTCCAAAAGGACTCCCAGACTCTTTACCAATGATGACGGGTGTAACGCCTCACCATCCAGGGTTTCTTCAGCAGGTGAGAGCCCACCGCCGCTTTTAAACCCTCTGGAAAAACTCCTTGCTCAAGGGAGCTGTTTATAATCTTGAACAGAGGGTCGCGTAATCCCTCCAAGCAGGATTTTACCAACTGAGAGGGACACGGATCGAGGGAGCAAGTGGTCGGTCTAGCTGCAGCTAGATTAGGATGCCAAGGGTGTTCCTCTTTTATTTATTTATTTATTTTATCGTGTCAGTATCAACCAGACAATTGTATTACATTTTTAACAAATTTTTAACAAACAGACAAAACAGAGTTTGCAAGCTTGGTAGTTGATTAAATGTCCTTTGACCAGTATCTGGCCACTTGGAGTGCCTCTGGTGTTGCCGCAAGAAGGTCTTCCCCTTGTGCATGTGGCAGGGCTCAGGTTGCATTGCAGCAGGTGGTCTGTGGTTTGCTCTTCTCCACACTCGCATATAAGACATATGGCTTGTAAGACATATTTGTTTTGACAGGCTTTCGATCTTTGATATGTTGTTTTAAATTGTGTTAGATTTGAGTTTGTTTCTTGTAAGGCGCTCTGAGCCCTAGGGGATAATAAATAATAAATAAATAAAATATTGTGGATTCCACTTTGTAGCCCCATTTCTTAAGGTTGGCTCTGCATCTCGTGGTGCCAGAGCACAGTCTGTTCAGCGCCTTCCAAGTCGCCCAGTTTTCTGTGTGCCCAGAGGGGAGTCTCTCATTTGGTATCAGCCATTGATTGAGGTTCTGGGTTTGAGCCTGCCACTTTTGGACTCTCGCTTGCTGGGGTGTTCTCTGTAGATCTTAGAAAACTATTTCTTGATTTAAGTCGTCGACGTGCTGGCTGATACCCAAACAAGGGATGCACTGGAGATGTCTCAGCACCTGATGAACCAGCCTGGACACAGCATATTATTTGAGAACACAGAAATGCTGGACCACTCCAACAACCACCATGTCAGACTACACAGAGAAGCCATTGAAATCCACAAGCATGTGGACAATTTCAACAGAAAGGAGGAAACCATGAAAATGAATGAAATCTATTCATTCCAGTATTTAAAAAACACTCAAATCAGGACAGTAAATAGAAAGCAACACTAAAAAAACCTGATAGAATTCCAGAAAGGAAACAATCAGGGCCAGCTAACAGCTCTCAAATAATAATAATAATAATAATGGTAATACTCCTGACCTCACAATCGTAATAGTAATAATAATAATAATAATAATACTCCTGACCTCACAATCATGTTAAAAAACAAAGTATGGATTGTCGATGTTGCAATCCCAGGTGACAGCAGGACTGAAGAGAAACAACTGGAAAAGCTGACACGATATGAGGATTTAAAGATCAAACTGCAAAGACTCTGGCACAAGCCAGTCAAGGTGGTCTCAGTGGTGATCGGCACACTGGGTGCAGTGACTAAAGACCTTGGCCTGCATTTAAACAAAATAGGCACTGACAAAATTACCATCTGCCAGCTGCAGAAGGCCACCCTACTGGGATCTGCACATTAGTCGCCGATACATCACATAGTCAGAACTGTTGTGTTTTCAAATAATAATAATAATAAATATTTCCCCTTGACATTAAGTCTAGTTGTGTCCAACTCTGGGGGGTGGTGCTCATCTCCATTTCTAAGCTGAAGAGTCGGCGTTGTCTGTAGACACCTCCAAGGTCATGTAGCCAGCATGATTGCATGAAGCGCCATTAATTTTATTTTATTTAATTAATTTAATTAGTTTAATTAATTTAATTAATTTAATTAATTTAATTAATTTAATTAATTTTAATTTAATTTAATTTAATTTAATTTAATTTAATTTAATTTTAATTTAATTTAATTTAATTTAATTTTAATTTAATTTAAAGAAAAACTCAGCCATTATCGGGACCTCACAATCGAACTGCAAAGGCTCTGGCATAAACCAGTACAGGTGGTCCCAGTGGTCATTGGCACACTGGGTGCCATGCCAAAAGATCTCAGCCAGCATTTGGAAACAAACACTAACAAAATCACAATCTGTCAACTGCAAAAGGCCACCTGACTTGGATCTGTGCGCATCATTTGAAAATACATCACACAGTTCTAGACGCTTGTTTTCGACTTGTGATTTTGTGATACGAAATCCAGCATATAGATCTCGTTTGCTGTGACATACTGTGCTTTTGTGTCAATAATAATAATAATAATATTAATAATCGTAAAAGGCCACCTTACATGGATCTGCGCGCATCATTCGAAAATACATCACACAGTCTTAAACACTAAGTGTTTGACTTGTGATTTTGGGATACGAAATCCAGTATATATATATCTCATTTGCTGTGACATACTGTGCTTTTGTGTCAATAATAATAATAATAATAATAATAGTTCTGGTAGTAGTAGTAGTAGCAGCAGCTTTATTTTTGTACCCCGCCTCCATCTCCCTGAAGGGACTCCCCCAGGCAGGAAGCAGCCAGGCTTTGAAGCTGCAAGGCCATTTAGTGCTAACCATGGTCTCCAATTGCAACATTCACACTTGCCTCAAACAGACAAGAGTTCTTTTTCCCACCCTGGGCATTCCATAGATATATAAACCCCACTTGCCAAGCTGAAGATAAATCCCGACAAGACAGAGGTCCTCCTGGTCGATCGTAAACCTGACCGGGGTATAGAGTGGGTATAGGGTGGCAACCTGTCGAGACCCAGGTCCCGCGGCAGAACAAAACAGCAATGCAGGAGTTAATTGAGGGTGTTTAATGTCTCTTTAACAAAACAAAAGGGCTCTTCACTTCAGAGGGATAAACAAAAGGAGCTTGCAGTCAGCAGTAATGTAAACAAACCGGCTTGAGTCAGCGAAAGAGAATGCAGTCTTTAACACAAACAGGCAGCTTATCTTCAGCGTACAAACATAGTCCAAAACAGCAACAACAAATCAGCAAACAACACTCCGTATGGAGAGCGGTCCAACGAAGATTCTGGGGCAAGGCAGAGGCGTAGTCAGGCAGTCCAAGGGTCAGAACAAGGCACACTCACGAGTCAGGGTCCGGCAGGGATGATCACACGAACAGGAACACGAAGCTGCAACAAGAGCTCACGGCAGGAGTTAACACAAAGCACACAGCATGCGACACTTTGAACTCTGCGATTAGATGGTCCCCAAACCGCTCCTTAAATTTCATCCGAATCGCTGGAGCTGCTTTCAGCTGGATCTAAACCCTCAGGTGAATTGAAGCCACGCCATTGCTGCCACTCAGCACTTCGGCCTGCATCCTGCAAAGTAACATCATTAAAACCCTGGAATTCATCGCTAGACGTGGGGGCGTTAAGAACATCCATTACTTCCTGAACTTTAGTCCAGTCCAGCTCTTCCTCTTCGCTGTCAAAGTCTGCACAGTCAGCTACGTCTCTCAGACGTTTAGCAACAGACCCCACATCACTATTAGAGCTGCTGGCTACTCTTTTTACACCTCTGTAGTCATCTAGCACCATTTCCTCGTGAGTAAAGCCCATAAAATCCTCCTCATCAGTAGTCTCAAGAAACAAATCCCTGATCCTTTTCAGCTGTTGCTGCTCTTCATCATACTCTAAGCCACGCTTTCTCCTACAACTGGTAGTAGGTGCATCAGACAGACGCTGAGTCTCAACACAACCTGTGTTGGACGGGGTTACACTCCCCCTGAAGCCACAGGTCCGTAGTTTGGGAATCCTCTTGGATACATCGCTTACGCTTGAGGCTCAGGCATCGGCGGTGTCTGGGAGGGCTTTCGCACAATTAAGACTCGTGCGCCAACTGGGACTGTACCTCGCGAAGGCTGATCTGGCCGGGGTGGTCCATGCCTTAGTCACCTCTAGATTGGACTACTGTAATGCGCTCTACGTGGGGCTGCCCTTAAAAACGGCTCGGAAATTTCAACTGGTCCAACGGGCTGCAGCCAGGATGGTAACTGGGGCCCCTTACAGAGAGAGGTCAACCCTCCTGTTCAAGGAGCTCCACTGGCTGCCGTTTATTTTCCGAGCCCAATTTAAGGTGCAGGTGCTTACCTACAAAGCCCTGAACGGTTTGGGACCATCCTACCTGCGTGACCGCATCTCCGTTTACAAACCCACGCGTTCACTTCGTTCATCCGGAGAGGCCCTGCTCGTGATTCCACCTGCATCGCAGGCGCATTTGGTGGGGACACGAGACAGGGCCTTTCCTGTGGTGGCCCCCCAACTCTGGAACACCCTCCCCAAAGATCTTAGACAGGCCCCTACATTGGCTGTCTTCAGAAAGAACTTGAAGACCTGGCTGTTCCGATGTGCCTTCCCAGAATAGGAAATCTCCAATACCAAGTCCCAGAAGCACTTTATTAGAACTAAGATTACCGCACACTGCACATTGCACCTACCCTATAATCCTTACGTATCACCTGTCACATCAGCACTTTTAATTCTGTACCCATTACTCTGGCCCGGCCAGTTTTATTGTGTTTTGGTGTATTGTTTATTGCTTGTTGTTTTGTTGTTTAATATTGCTTTAATTGTTTTTAATTTGCTTTAGGTTGTATTGTTATGTTGTATATTGAGGCCTTGGCCTTTGTAAGCCGCCTCGAGTCCTTCGGGAGATGCTAGCGGGGTACAAATAAAGATAATAATAATAATAATAATAATAATAATAATAATAATAATAATAATAATAATAGTTTCTAACAGACCTCATGACCTCTGAGGATGCTTGCCATAGATGTAGGTGAAATGTCAGGAAATGCTTCTGGAACATAGCCATACAGCGTGGAAAACTCACAGCAACCCAATGAATGCAAATGTTTTCACTGTGCTTTACTCTGTTAGATTGATTTGGAGGAAGACTGCTTCTTCTCTTTGCTTTCCTTTCTGTAGATATCAACAAATTTTTATGGATGGTACGAATTGGAGGGAGCACTGATACGGGAAAGCACATAAAGGAGCACGATTACTACACACCAACTGGAGAGTTCCGTGTGGACAGGGAGGGCTCTCCTGTGCTGCTCAACTGCCTTATGTACAAGATGTGCTACTACCGTTTTGGACAAGTCTACACAGAAGCCAGTGAGTGATTTTTAGAATCATAGGGTGGGAAGAGACCCCAGGAAACATCCAGTCCAAGCCTTTGTAATGCAGGAAAAGCACAACCAAAGTAACCCAGACAGATGGCCATCCAGCCTCTGTTTAAAAGCCTTCAAGTAAGGAGCTTCCACCGTACTCTGAGGCAGAGAGTTCCACTGCTCAACAGCTCTTACAGCCAGGAAGTTCTTCCTAGTGTTCAGGTGGAATTTCCTTTCCTGTTATTTGAACCCATGGCTCCATTGAGTCCTAGGGCAGCAGAAAACATGTACTCCCTGATTCTCCCAATTTTGGGTCAGTTTGTGATAGCAGTGGTGAACCTTGTCATAAGTTTAATCATGTTTTCTTTGCTACCCCTTATTTCCCTTTGCACATTATGCTTACATTGTATTGCTGTGCATTGATGAGGTGAGTAAAGGTTGAACATCCCTTATCTGGAAATCTGGAGCCCCAGGTGGCGCAGTGGGTTAAACCCCTATGCCGGCAGGACTGAAGACCGACAGGTCGTAGGTTCAAATCCGGGGAGAGCGCGGATGAGCTCCCTCTATCAGCTCCAGCTCCTCATGCGGGGAGATGAGAGAAGCCTCCCACAAGGATGGTAAAAACATCAAAAAATCCGGGCGTCCCGTGGGCAACGTCCTTGCAGACGACCAATTCTCTCACACCAGAAGTTTCTCAAGTCGCTTCTGACACGCCCAAAAATAAATAAATAAATAAATAAATAAATCTGGAAATCCGAAATACTCCAAAATCTGAAATCAGCTGAGATTAGTGACACCTTAGAGCCCCGGTGGTGCAGTGGGTTACGCCCTTGTGGCAGCAAGACTGCTGATTGAAAGGCTGGTGGATCAAATCCGGGGGTCCGTCTGTCAGCTCCAGCTTCCCATTCGGGCATATGAGAGAAGCCTCCCACGGGATGGTAAAACATCTGGGCATCCCCTGAGCAATTCTCTCACACCAGAAGTGACTTGCAGTTTCTCAGGTTGCTCCTGATACAAAAAAATGACACCTTTTGTTTAGTGCTTTCTGATGGTTCAGTGGACATCCCCTTTGTTTCATATGCAACATTATTTAATATATTTCAAGGTCAGCCCTCTATGCATTCTGTATCAATGTTTTGAATATGCAAAACAACAACACCCCCCCCCAAAACAAACAAACAAACAAAAAAAAACAACAAAACCTCCAGCCTTGATTTTGCCATTTGCTATAAGAGGCACCAATTTTCAGTACCATTGTATAGAATGTTACTTGAGCCTCCACAGCTTTGGTATCTACAGGGGTCCTGGATCCCAAATGTGGAAGATTACTATCAAGCTGTGTGTATAAAACATGAATGAATCTCACGTTTAGACTTAGATGCCATCTCCAAGATACTCCAATATGTAGGTAAAGGGATCATCTGACATTAAGTGTGACATTAAGTGGGGTGTGTGTGTGTGTGCTCATCTCCATTTCTAAGCTGAAGAGCCGGCGTTGTCCATATACACCTCCATGATTTCATGGAGTGTCGTTATCTTCCCACAAAGTTGGTACCTATTGATCTACTCACATTTTCATGTTTTCGAACTGTTCGGTTGGCAGAAGCTGGGGCTAAGAGCAGAAGCTCACCCCACTCTCTAGATTCAAACTGTCAATCTTTAGATCAGCAAGCTCAGCAAGCTCAGCAGCTTAAACCACTGCGCCACCAGGGTCCCCACTCCATTATATATGTATGCACTAATACTTGTATTCCAAAACACCGGGGGGGGGGGGGATCCCAAACACTTCTAATCTCAAGTATTTTGGACATCGGATACTCAACTTGAATAACCTGATGTTTACAGATACTTCCTACAATTTTTTTTCTCCTAGGATGATAATGTTAACATAAAGATGTGAGAGGAGGGCATTAGAAAAGCTTCTTTTAATCATTTTTCTTCCCCCATTATTTCCAGAGCGCCCTCCGGGTTATGACAGAGTGCGAAATGCAGAGATTGGCAACAAAGACTTTGAGCTGGACGTATTGGAGGAGGCATATACTACAGAACATTGGCTAGTCCGAATATACAAAGTAAGCAAAAACTTAAGATAGGGAGAGGAAAAAAAACATTTGGATTCTGTGCAGGCAGTTACCAACCAATATCTTCTTGCAGCATCTTTGCTCGAAGATGAAGTTCAGGTTATTTCAGTAGGCATTTGCAATGTGTTACATAAGCCGTGACACAATTTATTGGAAATTATATAGAGCTGAAAGGTTTTTAAACCTATGGGACAGTGGCGCAGCTGGCTGGGAGTCATCTGCATTAGATCACTACTGATCAAAAGATCATGAGTTCGAAGCTAGCCTGGGTCGGAGTGAGCTTCCGACCAATTTGTGTAGCTTGTTGTTGAGCTTTGCACCCGAAAGACAGTTGCATCTGTCAATTAGGAAATTTAGGTACCACTTATGTGAGGAGGCTAATTTAACTAATTTACGAGACCATAAAAATCTCCAGCAGGCCAGGGAGAGCGTGTGAGGCAACACCAAAAGTAAAACAGGACCCAGTCACCAAAATCAAGCAAGATTTGAAAATTGATCAATCACTGCTACAGAGAAGGAACTCCCAAGGCTCCCAAGAGGTTACTTTGAAAGATGTGGTCAAAGAAATTCAGAATTTAGCAACAGCACAGGTTAATCTACAAACTTCATTGGAAAAAGGAATAAAGGATCTGGATGCAAAACAGGAAAAAAATCACAAAGAAATGCAGACAAAATTTGAGGAATTAAAAATTGAATTAAAAAACGAAATAAAGAAGGAAATTAAAGAAGAAATCAAGAGGGTAGACAAAGATATGTCCGTGATGAAACAAGAATTAAAGGACTTAAAGACAAAAACAAAGGAGAAGGAAAAAACCCAAAAAAATATAGAAGAAAAAATGTCAGCATGGGAGAAGCAGAGACAGAAGCTTGAAAAAAATCAAGAATTATTGGAATTAAGGGATTTGGAAAATCAATTACGCTTAAGAAATTTGCAAGAAAATCCGAATGAGGACATCAGAAAGATTGTTCTGGGAATCCTGGTAGCCTCACTAAAGGTCCCAGAGGAACAACTCGAGAAAGAAGTGGACCAGGTTTATCGTATATCGACCACGTTCTCAAGGAAAAACAACACCCCAAAAGATATCATTGTTAAATTTGTAAGGAAGCGGACAAGAGATGAGGTGTTGCAAAGTAATAGTAAAATTCCATTGCAGTATAATGGAATGAAAGTGGCGGTGTTAAAAGAATTCCCACAAACAACGTTGATGAGACGTAGGCGATACTTCTTTCTCACTGAAGAGCTGAAGAGAAGAAATATAAGATTCAGGTGGGAGAGAACAGAAGGCATAATGACGACCTTTAACGAACAAAAATATTGGTTGACATCCGTGGAGAAGGCAAAGGATTTCTATGACACTCTTATGAAAGATCAAGATCCTGAGAAAGTAAGAGACAAATCTCCAAAACCGCAACGCAAATTCTCTCCCGGTGCGACATCAACTACACCGAGAAAGGGTAAAAGAAGTAAAAGGGCTAGATTCAACTCTCCGGAGTATGAGAAAACAGGAACGGACGACGAAGATACTTCTAATTCCGATGAAGAGAGAGACGAACCTGGACCTGTCTCAGAGGACATTACTAATGGCAACTGAATATCAAATAAAGATACTTTCTTTAAATACGAATGGTCTTAACTCTCCAAATAAAAGGAAACAGTTATTTAATAGATTAAAAAAGGAAAAGTATGACATTGTGGCTTTACAGGAAACTCACATTATGCATAGACATGTAACTCATTTAGTGAATAAGAAGATTGGCAAACTACACTACTCCTCTTTTGAAAAAAAGAAAAGGAGGGTAGCGCTTTATATTAAAGAATCACTACAATCGGATTTATCTTTCAAAGATGTAGAAGGAAGAATTGTGGCAGCTACAATATTATCTGGCAATCAGAAGATTTTGATATGTAATATCTATGCACCAAACGGGCCTAAAACTCAGTTCGTGGAAACTCTTAAAGACAAATTAGATGAAGTGGAATTTGATGATCTTATACTCCTGGGGGATTTTAATGGAATACTTAATAATAAATTGGATAAAACTGCAATTTCGAAAAAAGGTTCCAAAGGAAAGGTAAATATTTTACCAAAAAGGCTGATTGACTTAAAGGAAGATCAGAAGTTGGAGGATGTATGGAGATGGAAAAATCCTGGCAAGAACGATTACACATTCTATTCTCATAGACACCAATCGTGGTCGAGAATAGATATGTGTTGGGCTACAAATAACATTATTACAAAAGTTTGGGATATAAATATCTTGCCAAGGGACATATCTGACCATGCGCCTCTGGAAATTATTCTTAACCAGAAAAAGTTAAAGGGAAGATGGAGGCTGAACGAGAATTTAATAAAAAGAGAGCAAGATGTGGAAAATTATAAAAAAGTTATCAGCACATATATGGAACTAAATAACACCCCAGGAGTACATCATAACATAATATGGGATGCCACAAAAGCGGTAGTGAGAGGCCACTTCATCCAACATAATGCAAGAAACTTTAGAATTAAACAGAAATCCCGAATGGAAATTTTAGCTAAACTAAAAATAAAAGAAAATCAATTAAAGACRAAACCAGGTAATAAAGAACTTATGAAAGAAATAGAAGCTCTACATCAGAAAAGACGTAGTACAGAAATAGAGGAARAAGCCAAACAATTAAAATTTTTGAAACAATACCAGTTTGAAAATGCYAATAAAGCAGGCAAATGGTTGTCCAAACAAGTTCGGAAAAAGGRGCAAATGCAAAGAATCACTAAAATTAAAACGGAGACAGCAGAGGTAACGACMGATAAAGAGATTTTAAAGCAATTTAAAACTTACTACGAAAGTCTATATTCTTGTGATGGTATCTCAAAAGAGGAGGTGACAAAATACTTAGGTCAATTTAAAATCCCTAAGATTACGGAGGCCCAAAGAGCGGACTTAAATAAGGAAATCACAGAAGAGGAAGTGGAGGAGGCCATAAGGAAAATGGATGCAAATAAAGCACCAGGTCCGGATGGCTTCTCCGCAGGTTACTATAAAGTATTCATAAAGGAACTTATGCCAATTCTAAAAACGGTGATGAATGGGATACTTCAAGGGCAGGGAATCCCTGAATCATGGAATTCAGCAGAAATAACGGTAATCCATAAAGAACAAACTGACTCCTCAGATGTAAGAAATTACCGGCCTATTTCATTATTAAATGTGGATTACAAAATTTTTACAAACATTCTGGCACAAAGACTAAAAAGTTTCTTAAGTGCATGGATTGGAGAAGAACAAGTGGGTTTTCTACCACAGAGAAATATGAAAGATAACTTGAGAATAGTTATCGATATGATTGAATACTTTGAAGCCAATCCCCAAAAAGAAGTGGCTTTTCTTGCCATTGATGCGGAAAAAGCCTTTGATAATCTCAATTGGGATTTCTTTAAAATTTTGATGAAAGAAATGGACTTAGGCCACCAGTGCATCACGGCAATGGAAGAAATCTATAAGAATCAAAAGGCAAAAGTGCAAATAAATGGTCAACTATCCGAAGAATTTGCGATAGGGAAAGGTTCTAGACAAGGCTGCCCGATTTCACCCCTGATTTTTATTATGGCATTAGAAATTCTGCTGAAAAATTTAAAGGAAGATCCAAATATTAAGGGGGTTAAAATAGGTAAACAAGAATTTAAGGCCAGGGCCTACGCTGATGACATAATTGGAATAATAGAAAACCCAAGAGAGAACATTAAAAATTGGTTAAATATGATTGAACAGTTCAGGAAATTGGCCGGTTTCAAACTAAATAAACAAAAGACTACCATTCTAACAAAAAATATGACAAAGGAAAAGCAACTTGAATTAAAGGACATTTCGGGTCTCACAATAGTAAGCAAAATGAAATACCTGGGTATCTGGATCACATCGAAAAACGCACAACTTTTCACGAACAACTATGAAAGGCTTTGGAAGGAGGTCCAGAAAGATCTAGAGAGGTGGAAATATTTAAACCTGTCTCTGATGGGTAGAATTGCTCTGATCAAAATGTCAGTCCTCCCGAAGTTATTATACCTTTTCCAAAATATACCAATAATTAGAAATGTGAAGAAATTTAATGATTGGAATAAAGATCTTATGAAATTTGTCTGGAAAGGTAAGAAACCAAGAATAAAATACCAAATTCTGACAGATAAGAAAACAAGAGGCGGGTTTGGACTACCCAATTTTAAATTATATCATGAAGCTAATGCTTTAATTTGGCTAAAGGACTGGATGGTTTTAAAAAGGCAGAACCTTCTTACGCTAGAGGGCCATGACCTACGCGTAGGCTGGCACGCTTATCTTTGGTACGGAAGAGAACAGAAGGAAAAGAATTTTGGAAACCATTTTATCCGATCTTCTTTAATCAGAATTTGGGACAGATATAAAAAATATTTTTATTCCAAAACACCTCTCTGGATCTCCTCGATGGAAGCCAAACAGAGAAGGTTACTAGGTTGGACAACCTGGCCCACATATGAAGATCTTTTAAAAAAGGGTTCAATGGTATTAAAATCTCAAGAAGAAATAACTCAGAGTTTCCCTAAAATCACATGGTTACATTATTTACACATAAAGGAACAATACACGCAAGATTTAAAACAAGGTTTCCAAGTGAAAGAAGTTTTTTGGGATAACTTTCTAAAGACTGATACGAAATGTATAACTAAACTTTATGAAAAATTACTAGAATGGTCAACTGAGACGGAATTAGTCAAAAATTGTATGGTCAAATGGGCAGAAAACCTCAAAAGACCAATAGCAATGTGTGATTGGGAATTAATGTGGAAGAAAAAACTTAAATACACCTATGCAACGGACTTAAAAGAAAACTGGTTGAAAATGTTTCATAGGTGGTACATGACTCCAGTAAAGCTTAATAGTATGTATAAGAATGTATAGAAAACTTGCTGGAAATGTAATGAACATGATGGGACCTTTTTTCATCTATGGTGGAGCTGTAAAGAATCCCAAAGATATTGGAAAAGTATTCACGAAGAAATGCAAATATTATTTAAAAAGAAATTCTCAAGAAAGGCTGAATATTACTTATTGGGAATTGTGGATGGAGATATAGAACTGGATGGTAATGAGGATATTTTGTTTATATATCTTACAACGGCCGCTAGAATCGTCTTCGCCAAAGTTTGGAAGCAGAAAGAAATACCAGAAAAAGTTAATTGGATCAACAAGATAAATGAAATAAAGGACATGGATAGATTAACATTTTTCTTAAAAAGAAATACAGGTATCCCGCTTAAAGAGACTAATTGGTCGATAGTCGAAGATTACATGAAAACACTATAGAACATTTTATAAACTGAACTGAGGAAACTTGGAGGATGAGCCACGGAACTCATCCCTTTTTCTTTCTCTCTTTTTTTATCTATGTATACACTGTAAAAGAAAATCTTTGTTCGAGCTGAATCAGAAGGAAGTCCACCACCACTTTTTGTATTTTTTTCTTTTTTTCTTTTTTGTATTTTTTGCATTTTTTACCTGTTTTTTTGTCTTTTGTCTTTTTTATATTTTTTTTTCTTCGTCTTTTTCTCTCTTTTTCTTGGTATTTTTCCTACTTTTCTATCTTCTCACATTATTCCACCTCTTTCGCTGTAATTATATAAAATTCAATAAAATTCTTATTAAAAAAAAAATCTCCAGCAAGCATGCAAAGAATGAGGAAGCACTTCATCAGTGTCACAAATGGACGGAGAAGCAACAGCTCCCCTGGTGGCCAGAGTACCCTCATATTTATTTATTTATCGTGTCATCAGCAACCATACCATTGTATTACATTTCTAACAGAACAAAACAAACACACAGATTAAAAAAAACAAAAAAAAACACACACAGATTTTGCAAACTTGGTAGTTGGTTAAATGTCCTTTGACCAGTATCTGGCCACTTGGAGTGCCTCTGGTGTTGCCGCAAGAAGGTCCTCCATTGTGCATGTGGCAGGGCTCAGGTTGCATTGCAGCAGGTGGTCAGTGGTTTGTTCTTCTCTGCACTCGCATGTTGTGGATTCCACCCTGTAGCCCCAGTTCTTAAGATTGGCTCTGCATCTCGTGGTGCCAGAGCGCAGTCTGTTCAGTGCCCCCCAAGTCGCCCAATCCTCTGTGTGCCCAGGGGGGAGTCTCTCATTTGGTATCAGCCATTGATTGAGGCTTCAGGTTTGAGCCTGCCACTTTTGGACTCTTGCTTGCTGGGTGTTCCAGCAAGTGTCTCTGTAGATCTAAGAAAACTATGTCTTGATTTAAGTTGTTGATGTGCTGGCTGATACCCAAACAGGGGATGAGCTGGAGATGTCTCTGCCTTGGTCCTTTCACTATTGGCTGCTACTTCTCGGTGGATGTCAGGTGGTGCAATACCAGCTAAACAGTGTAATTTCTCCAATGGTGTGGGGTGCAGACACACTGTGATAATGCAGCATGTCTCATTAAGAGCCACATCTACTGTTTTAGTGTGGTGAGATGTGTTCCACACTGGGCATGCATACTCAGCAGCAGAGTAGCATAGCGCAAGGGCAGATGTCTTCACTGTGTCTGGTTGTGATCCCCAGGTTGTGCCAGTCAGCTTTCGTATGCTATTGTTTCTAGCGCCCACTTTTTGCTTGATGCTCAGGCAGTGCTTCTTGTGGCCAGAATACCCTCATCAAAAGCTGGAATGTTAAATAGCCTCTGTGTGTCTGTCTATATATGTTGTGTGTCTATGGCATTGAATATTTGCCATGTATATGTACATTGTACTCCGCCTTGAGTCCCCTGTGGAGTGAGAAGGGCGGAATATAAATAATGTAAACAAATAAATAAACATGTGAAGTCTATGGAAGGGAGAGGAGTCAACTGGAGCTCTCTTCCACACAGCTGAATAAAATACCACTTTATCTGCTTTGAACTAGAATATATGGCAGTGTGGACTCAGGTATTGTTGGATTTTCTGCCTTGATATTCTGGGTTATATGTCTGTGTGGAGTTTCCGAGTATCTCTTTAATAGCCTGCAAAACTGCAGCCCTAAGAATGAAAGGAAGAGGCTGTTTGTGGCAAGTGAATGAGGCACATTAATAGGAAACATAGTTCCAATCCCTGTCTGTTAGCTCATATTTCATATTTGCCTATATTGAGCTATGTTGAGGAAGTAATTGCTGTGAAAACAATAATCTAGAAGTCCTGCTTTTTAAATTAATTAGGGACCTTCTCCATGCTGAAACTGAAATGCAGAAAACTAATGTGGTTATTTTTTTCTTAACAGGTGAAGGACCTGGATAATCGTGGATTGTCAAGAACGTAATTTGCCTTCAGGTGTACCATAATAAGCACTGATAGAGCCTTTGCCTGTGAAGCAGATGATTTTTTTTATACTGTTGTCAATAAGGAACTGGGATCTAAACGTCCAGAAATGTCCCGTCCTCATGCATTGAAATCTGTATTAGATTGAATGATTTTTATAAATACAAACCAGCTACCAAAGCCAAGACAGTAGCTTTATGGTAAGATCATTAAAGAAGGAGATGGAAAAAAAATCCTTATTTATGTTGTTTATTTCCTACTGACTCTTCACTTGCAATTAATGGTCGCAGTCCTCAATGAGCAGACATCTTTAAAACAAAAATAGATATCTGTAAACAACTGACTTTCCTGACTACATTTGTCCCAGCTGCCTTACTTTTCCTACCTATTCTATGTATTGAAATGGGTCGAGATCTTGTTTTTTGTTGTTATTGTGTGTCTGAGGCATTTATGACTTATAGTGACCCTAAGATAAATCCATCGTGCCATTTTGTTGGCAAAATATATTCAGATATGATATGCCTTTGCCTTCATCTCGACACTGAAAATGTAACCAAAGTGCACATTTGAATCCTAGTCTTCAAGGTCATAATCTAATTCTCAAACTACTGGCTTTCTTTATTCACCATATCAAGCATGCCAAAGGAATCCAGATCCCCCTATATCGGTTTTTCACAATATTCCTAATGCCGCAACCTCTTAATACAGTTCCTCATGTTGTGGTGACCCCCAACCATAAAATTATTTCCATTGCTACTTCATAACTGTAATTTTGCAGCTGTTATGTATCGTCATATGAATATTTGATACGCAGGATGTATTTTCATTCACTGGACCAAATTTGGCACAAATACCCAAAATACCCAAATCAGAATACTGGTGGGGTTGGGGTTAATATTTTGTCATTTGGGAGTTGTAGTTGCTGGGATTTATAGTTCACTACAATCAAAGAGCATCTGAACTCCACCAACGATGGAATTGATCCAAACTTTTCACACAGAACTCCCATGACCAACAGAAAATACTGGAAGGGTTTAATGGGCATTGACCTTGAGTTTTGGAGTTGCAGTTCACCTACACCCAGAGAGCACTGTGGACTCAAACAATGATTTATTTATTTTTCTCGTGTCAGGGCAGCCAGTCAATTATATTACATTTTTAACAGAACAAAGCAAACTGACAGAGAAAATACAAAATGTGTGAGTTTGGTAGTTGATTAAATGTCCTTTGACCAGTATCTGGCCACTTGGAGTGCCTCTGGTGTTGCTGCAAGGAGGTCCTCCATTGTGCATGTGGCTGGGCGCAGGTTGCATTGCAGCAGGTGGTCAGAGGTTTGCTCTTCTCCGCACTCGCATGTCGAGGATTCCACTTTGTAGCCCCATTTCTGAAGGTTGGCTCTGCATCTCGTGGTGCCAGAGCGCAGTCTGTTCAGCGCCTTCCAAGGCACCCAGTCCTCTGTGTGCCCAGGGGGGAGTCTCTCATTTGGTATCAGCCATTGGTTGAGGTTCTGGGTTTGAGCCTGCCACTTTTGGACTCTCGCTTGCTGAGGTGTTCCAGCGAGTGTCTCTGTAGATCTTAGAAAACTATGTCTAGATTTAAGTCGTTGACATGCTGGCTGATACCCAAACAGGGGATGAGCTGGAGATGTCTCTGCCTTGGTCCTTTCACTATTGGTTGCTACTTCCCGGCGGATGTCAGGTGGTGCAATACCGGCTAAGCAGTGTAATTTCTCCAGTGGTGTAGGGCGCAGACACCCCGTGATAATGCGGCATGTCTCATTAAGAGCCACATCCACTGTTTTAGCGTGGTGAGATGTGTTCCACACTGGGCATGCATACTCAGCAGCAGAGTAGCATAGCGCAAGGGCAGATGTCTTCATTGTGTCTGGTTGTGATCCCCAGGTTGTGCCAGTCAGCTTTCGTATGATATTGTTTCTAGCACCCACTTTTTGCTTGATGTTCAGGCAATGCTTCTTGTAGGTAAGAGCACGGTCCAGAGTGACTCTCAGGTATTTGGGTGCGTTGCAATGCTCCAGTGGGATTCCTTCCCAGGTGATCTTCAGAGCTCAGGGTGCTTCTCTGTTCTTGAGATGAAAGGCACATGTCTGTTTTAGATGGGTTGGGGATCAGCTGGTTTTCCCTGTAATAGGCAGTAAGAGCACCTAGAGCTTCGGAAAGCTTCTGTTCTACCATCTCAAAGCTCCCTGCTTGAGCGGTAATGGCACGATCATCAGCATAGATGAAACTCTCTGTCCCTTCTGGCAGTGGCTGGTCATTTGTGTAGATGTTAAACATGGATGGAGCAATATGATATGATATTATTAGCATAGCACAGGAAACAAGGTGGAACTGTCTTCTTATCTGAGTCCACACTGTCTGGAAGGGCCCTGAGATTATGTATTTATTTATTTATTTGGTTTACTTCTACCCCGCCCTTCTCACCCCGAAGGGGACTCAAGGTGGCTTACAAAAACAAGGCACAATTCGATGCCCGTATCACACAACAGTAATAAAACAAAATAGCATACATTAGCAATCAAACCACAATTCTACATTACATCTATAAACCGATAAAACCAATAAGACCAATAAAAATCCATACAAACCAATACAAACCAATTACTCCATATTGCCGGTCAGCGTTCGCTATCTCATAGTTCAAATTCCAATTCCACAATTGTCAGTCCTGTTAGTCCTATTTGTCTGGTTGTCCTTATCTAGTTAGCAGATTGCCCGAAGTACTGGTCCCACGACCACGTCTTTACCTTCCTCCTGAAGGAAAGGAGGGATGTCAATGCCCTAATTTCCCCTGGGAGTGAGTTCCACAGGTAAGGGGCCACCACTGAGAAGGCCCTGCTCCTCGTCCCCACCAGCCTCACTTGGGATAGCAGTGAGGTCGAGAGCAGGGCCCCCTCAGATGATCTCAGACTCCGGGGTGGGACGTAGAGGGAGATACGTTTGGACAGATACACTGGACCGGAACCGTACAGGGTTTTTAGGTCAAAACCAGCACCTTGAATTGGGCTCGGAACTGAACCGTCGGCCAGTGGAGCTGACGCAGCAGGTGATGGTGTGCTCCCTGTATGATGCTCCGGTGAGCAACCTGGCTGCCGCTAGCTGAACCAGTTGAAGTTTCCGAACCGTCTTCAAGGGCAACCCCACGTAGAGTGCGTTGCAGTAGTCTATTCGGGATGTAACGAGCGTGGACCACTGTGGCCAGATCAAACTGGTGCACAAGTTTTAATTGTGCAGAAGCTCTCCCGCCCACCGCTGAAACCTGGGGTTCAGCGGTGTTATCTGAGTCCACTCTGCCATATATTCCAGTTCAAAGCAGAAAATGTGGGATTTTATTCAGCTGTGTGGAAGGGGCCATAGTTTCCAGTGGTGTCAAAGAAGGTGCGTTTCCCAAACTCTGGCCCTTTAAGGGTTTTGAACTCCAGCTCCCAGAATCCTCGGCCATTGCAGAAGGCAGCTGAGGCTTCCGGGAGTTGAAGTCAGAAACCACTGGAGGGTGGCGGTGCGTGAGGCTTCTTCTTTGCCCCGCCTCCAGGGCCTCAGCAGGGGGCGGAGTCGGCGCTGCCGGAGTGACGCCATCGCTTCCTCGCGGCGCCTTCCTCCAATCGCTGCTGCGTTGCGGCTGACGTCAGTGTATGGCGGGAAACGGCTGCGAACTAGGCGAGCAGGTGAGGGCTTGGCTGAATGGCGGCGCGGGCAGGGAAAGTGGGAGCGTTTCTCTACCTGTTTCCCGGAAGGAAGGAAGAAGGGAGGCAGGAAGGAGGGAAGGAAGAAACTTATGATTTTGTCATTTTGAAGTTGTAGCTGCTGGGATTTATAGTTCACCTACAATCAAAGAGCATTCTGAACTCCACCAATGATGGAATTGGGCCAAACTTAGCACACAGGGCTCCCACGACCAACAGAAAAAACTGGAAGGGTTTGGTGGGACATTGACCTTGAGTTTGGGAATTGTAGTTCACCTACATCCAGAGAGCACTGTGGACTCAAACAATGATGGATCTGGACCAAACTTGGCAGCACTCAATACGCCCAAATATGAACACAGATGGAGTTTGGGGGAAATAGACCTTGACATTTGGGAGTTGTAGTTACTGGGATTAATAGTTCAACTACAATTACAGAGCATTCTGAAACCCACAAACGACAGAAATGGGGCAAACTTCCCACACAGAACCCCCATGACCAACAGAAAATACTTAAAGCCATCCAGTCCAACTCTCTTCACCAGGGCAAGAAAATGTAATCAAAGCCCTCCTGACAAAGAGCCATCCAGCAAATAGATATAGATAGATAGGTAGGTAGGTAGTTGTAGTTGCTGGGATTTATAGTTCACCTACAATCAAATAGCATGATAGAATTGAACCAACCGGGGCATACAGGACTCCCATGACCAACAGAATACACTAGAAGGGTTTCGTAAGCATTGACCTTGAGTTTGGGAGTTGTAGTTCAGCAACATCCAGAGAACTGAAGACTCAAACAATGATGGATCTAGACCAAATTTGGCACAAATATTCAATACGCCCAAATATGAACACAGATGGAGTTTGGGGAAAATAGACCATGACATTTGGGAGTTGTAGTTAATTGGATTTATAGTTCACCTACAATCAAAGCACATTCTGAACCCCACAAACGAGAGAATTAGGGCAAACTTCCCACACAGAACACCCATGACCAACAGAAAATACTTAAGGCCATCCAATCCAACTCCATCAGGGCAAGAAAACATAAAGTCCTCCTGACAAAGAGCCATCCAGCCATAGAGATAGATAGATAGATAGATAGATAGATAGATAGATATGATTCACACACAGAGATATAGTATCATAGATTTGAAAGGGACCCCTAAAGAAGGACAATTATATGTTGCATGTTCCAGGGTGGGCAAACCAGACACTCTCCACATCAACACTGACAAAAAAACAGCAAGAAATACTGTTTACCCACAAGCAGAAAGACATTACATATATTAGAAACCAACACTTTCTCATTACTTTATTTTCCAGATCAACAGACTGGGCCACAGCAACGCCTGGCAGGGGACAGCTAGTATAATATAATATGTTGTATATATGTATAATATTAGAATGTAATGCAATATACTACTACTAATCATAATATGATATTATAATTATATATTTATATTACATGTAATATTACTAATAATATTACAATATAATGGTATAATGGTTTTAATTAGTTTTAATCAGTTTGTCTTATTAATCACTACATGTAGCCTGCCCATTATTACTGTGCCTGTACATATTGTAATTTTTATATTGTTACTAGCTGTCCCCTGCCATGCGTTGCTGTGGCCCAGTCTGTTGATCTGGAAAATAAAGTAATGAGAAAGTGTTGGTTTCTAATATATATCATGTCTTTATGCTTGTGGGTAAACAGTATTTCTTGCTGTTTCTTTGTCAATGTTGATGTGGAGAGTGTCTGGTTTGCCCACACTGGAATATGCAACATATCACTGTCCTTCTTTAAGGGTTCCTTTCAAATCTATGATACTATATCTCCCTGTGTGCGAATCATATCTATCTATCTATCTAGCTATCTATCTATCTGTATGGCTGGATGGCTCTTTGTCAGGATGACTTTGATTACGTTTTCTTGTCCTGATGAGGGGAGTTGAATTTGGATGGCCTTAAGTATTTTCTGTTGGTCATGGGGTTCTGTGTGGGAAGTTTGCCCCAATTCTGTCGTTGGTGGGATTCAGAATGCTCTTTGATTGTAGGTGAGCTGTGAGTCCCAGTGACTACAACTCCCAAATGTCAAGGTCTATTTCCCCCAAACTCCATCTGTGTTCATATTTGGGCGTATTAAGTGCTTGTGCCAAGTTTGGTCCAGATCCATCATTGTTTGAGTCCACAGTGTTCTCTGGATGTAGGTGAACTACAACTCCCAAAGTCAAGGTCAATGGCCACCAAACCCTTTCAGTATTTTCTCTTGGTCTTTGGAGTTTTGTGTGCCAAGTTTGGTTCAATTCCATCATTGGTGGAATTCAAAATGCTCTTTGAGTGTAGCTTAACTATAAATCCCAGCAACTACACCCCCCCCCCAACCCTACCAGTATTCAAATTTGGATGTATCGGATATTTGTGCCAAATTTGATCCAGTGAATACATCCTGCATATCAGATGTTTACAATATGATTCATAACGATAGCAAATTTACAGTTACAAAGTAGCAACAGAAATAATGTTATGGTTGGGGGTCACCACAACAGGAGAAACTGCATTAAGGGGTCGCGGCATTCGGAAGGTTGAGAACCACTGGGGTAGTGGTTTTAAAAATGGCTTTGTCATACTTCGAGATTCAGATGTTAACAAAATTTGATTGCATGGAATAATTCAAATTCCACTACAGGAGGGAAAATGCTAGAGCAATATTTGTCAACCAGGGAAACACCAGTTGTAATTGAACTTAATTTTTCAGAATCTCTCATTGCTAGTGGTAACTAACTAGCACTTGTGAGAATGGAAGTCTCACTATATCTGTTGTTGAAAGTTTTCATGGCCGGAATCACTGGGTTGCTGTGAGTTTTCTGGGCTGTCTGTCCATAGTCCAGAAGCATCCTCTCCCGACGTTTTGACCACATTTATGGCAGGCATCCTCAGAGGCGGTGAGGTCTGTTGGAAACTAGGCAAGTGAGGTTGATATATCTGTGGAATGTCCTGGGTAGGAGAAAGAACTCATGTCTGCCCGAGGCAGGTGTGAATGTTGCAATTGGCGACCTTGATTAGTATTGAATTGCTTTGCAGCTTCAAAGCCTGGCTGCTTCCTGCCTGGGAGTATCCTTTGTTGAGAGGTGTTAGCTGGCCCTGATTGATTCTTGCCAGGAATTCTCCTGTTTTTTTAGTGTTGTTCTGTATTTACTGTCCTGATTTTAGAGTTTTTAAATGCCGGTAGCCAGATTTTGTTCATTTTCATGGTTTCCTCCTTTCTGTTGAAATTGTCCACATGCTTATGGATTTCAATGGCTTCTCTGTGTAGTCTGACATGGTAGTTATTAGAGTGATCCAGCATTTCTGTGTTCTCAAATAATATACTGTGTCCAGGTTGGTACATCAAGTACTCTGCTATGGCTGCCTTCCCTCTTTGAAATATCTGTTGGCCTTCCTCTACAAAACATTACAATTGTTCTACTGTAAGAAATACCTACTATGTTCTCTTTTTTTTTTGGTAAAATAATTTTTACAAAAAGTAAAAAAGAGATAAAAAATAAAGTATGTGTTCTTTGTTGCTCATTAAAGAGGAAAGGCCATTTCAAAACATATGTTTTGATTTCCATACTTTTGTGCCATGACTTTGCTAACTCCCTTACTTTTCTTAATCTGTAGAGTGTGTGCTGTTCATCATCATGGCAGTGCCTTTTGTAGAAGATTGGGACTTAGTGCAAATCCTTGGAGAAGGTGCTTATGGAGAGTGAGTATGTACGGCTTATGGAGGTGCTTATGGAGAGTGAGTATGTACGGCTTAGGTAACAACATTTAACACAGGAGTTAAAGTATAGCTTTCAGACTGAAGATGAAACGGATGTGTCTTCGACATATTCACAAACTTGTCAGTATCAGATTACAAGAATAAATATAGCAAATTATAAAAAACTAAAATGTCAAGCAATTGTGTCGGTACTAGGCATGGTTAGGTTCGGTCAGAATCTTCGGAAATTGGAATAAATTTGGAAAGATTTCCTTTTTGAAGTGATTTTGAAGTTTTTAAGGAAAATGGAAGTCCCTTTGCCTTTCCAAAGCTTTTTCCACTATTTCTCTTATGAACCAGTAAGTGAGTCAGAGCCTCGGTTCAAGCCAGAGAAGCGTTCTAAACCAGTGTGGATGGATTCCCTTTCCTTTCCCTTCCGCGTCAGTTTAAACCAGTGCAAATTGACTCCCTTCCTTTCCTTTCCCTTCCGCATCAGTTTAAACTAGTGTGGATGGATTCCCTTTCCTTTCCCTCCCGCGAGAGAAGCGGTTTTAACTAGTGTGGATGGATCCGCATCAGTTTAAACCAGTGTGGATGGATCCCCTTCCTTTCCTTTCCCTCCCGCGTCAGTCTTAAGCGAGAGAAGTGGTTTTAACCAGAGTGGATGGATCCGCGTCAGTTTAAACCAGTATGGATGGATTTCTTTCCTTTCCTTTCCCTCCCGCGTCAGTCTTAAGCGAGAGAAGCAGTTTTAACCAGTGTGGATGGATCCGCGTCAGTATAACCAGCGTGCATGGTTTCCCTTCCTTTCCTTTCCCTCCCGCATCAGTCTTAAGCGAGAGAAGCGGTTTTAACCAGAGTGGATGGATCTGCGTCAGTTTAAACCAGTGTGGATGGGTTTCTTTCCTTTCCCTCCCGCATCAGTCTTATGCAAGAGAAGTGGTTTTAACCAGTGTGGATGGATCCGCGTCAGTATAACCAGTGTGGATGGATTCCCTTCCTTTCCTTTCCCTCCCGCGTCAGTCTTAACCGAGAGAAGTTGTTTTAACCAGAGTGGATGGATCTGCGTCAGTTTAAACCAGTGTGGATGGATTCCCTTCCTTTCCTCCTGCGTCAGTCTTAAGCGAGAGAAGCGGTTTCAACCAGAGTGGATGGATTTCTTCCCTTTGCTTTCCCCCCTTCTGGAGTAAAACAACTACTTTCAAATTAAAGACCACCCAATGAAACAGGAAATGACACTTTGAACGAAGGATTCAGTAGCCTCCGAAGTTTCGCAAAGTTTTGAACTTTTTTTTCTGTGAAAATTGGAATTGACTTTAGATCCGAACCACCAGCGCTCCCTACATCTGAAATGAGTTTTGAACCTTTTTTTTGGATCAAACAAGCCTAGCCAGTATGTGTTACTGTTCTCCGACTGGGAAAGACTGGGATGGAGCAATATACATTGGCCTTGTGTAGGCAGCTTTGAGTTTTAGAGTGATGAATTATACAATGGATGGCAGATAAGGTTTAGACCAGTGGTCCCCAACCTGTGGTCTATGGACCACCAGTGGTCCGCAAGAACAAAAATATGATTACTACACCATTGCCTCAAAACCACGCAGCAATGAGAGTGACTGGTCTCACAAAACCCTCTTATAGGTCCAAGGCAATGTTGGGAGGGAAGAGACTGACTTCCCCTCGAAACATTACTACTACCACATCAGCTCTAGATTATTAAATATGGTTTTCTGTGGATGAGCAGATGGCGACTACTGGATGACATATGTTCCGTATCAGAAACTAGAGCTGACCTGGTCCATCTAATAAAAGTTTCTGAATCAGCACCCCAAAGAACCAAACCGAATCTAAAGTTGACCAAAAACGGATTTGTAACCGTTTCGGTACTAATATTGGAGAGTGGTCCCTGGTCAAAAAAAGATTGGGAACCACTGGTTTAGACTAATACATACCTTTAGCAATGATCTGTAAGGAAGAAATGTTTTATGAATCCCTGCTCTCCATCTCCCCGCTCTAGAGTTCAACTGGCAGTGAACAGACGCACCGAAGAAGCAGTTGCAGTGAAAATTGTTGACATGAAGCGTGCCATAGAATGCCCAGAACAGATTAAGAAGGAGATCTGCATCAACAAAATGTTGAGTCATGAGAACATAGTGAAGTTTTACGGCCATCGGCGAGAAGGCACTATTCAGTATCTCTTCCTCGAATACTGCAGTGGAGGGGAGCTGTTTGACCGAATAGGTACTGATGATTGTATATCCTGGAGTGATTTCTAGTAGTGGGAGTTTAATAATGTAGGAACATGAGTTAACTTCCCCCCCCCCCCCCCCAAAGCTAAGAGATCTTCTGATTGGGTGGTAGCCTGTGCTGGACAGAGTTGCTCTCCCCCTGAAATCAAGTTCCGCAGTTTGGGAGTCCTCCTGGATTCAGCGCTGACGCTTGATGCGCAGGTGTCGGTGGTGGCCGGGAGGGCCTTCGCACAATTAAAAGTCGTGTGCCAACTGCGACCTTACCTCGTGAAGTCTGACTTGACCATGGTGGTCCATGCCTTAGTTACCTCCAGACTGGACTACTGCAATGCACTCTATGTGGGGCTACCCTTGAAGACGGCCCGGAAACTACAACTTGTCCAATGTTCGGCAGTTAGATCAATAACTGGGGCTAGTTACAGGGAGCAGTCGACCCCCCTGTTTAAGGAACTCCACTGGCTGCCATTTATTTTCCGGTCCCAATTCAAGGTGCAGGTTATCACCTATAAAGCCCTAAACGGTTTGGGACCTGCCTACCTTTGTGACCGTATCTCCCTCCATGAACCAGTCCGTGCCCTTCGATCTTCGGGGGACGCCCTCCTTTCTTCCCTGCCAGTTTCACAAGCTCGTCTTGTGGGCACAAGGGAGAGAGCCTTCTCCTCTGTGGCCCCCCGACTCTGGAACTCATTACCTGGAGAGATCAGGAAAGCCCCTACCCTAGAAACCTTTAAAAAGAACCTTAAAACCTGCCTCCGCTGCGCTTTTGGTGAGTAGGTACACAACTTTATACTACTGCTCCCCTCAATGTTTCTGTCACTGGAGTACACGTCCCCCCCCACTTGTGGGAAAGCTTAGTTCCACAACCTCGTTATGATCTCCCCTCTGCAAATAACCTGCTCCTCCTTTTATCTCACCCGAGTTTTTTTAACATTTTATTCTCCCCATGTGGCCCTCCAACTATCACTGTGATTGTGTTTATTGTAATCTTATATTGCTAATGTATTCATGTGTTTTTATGTAATTATGATGTTTTTGCTTGTGTTTTTGGTTTTATTTTGCTGTAATCTGTTGTTTGGGCTTGGCGTCATGTAAGCTGCCCCGAGTCCCCGTTGGGGGAGATGGTGGAGTATAAGTAAATATTATTATTATTATTATTATTATTATTATTATTATTATTATTAAATTAAACTATGTCTCTGGGTTGCTGTGAGTTCTCCGGGCTGTATGGCCATGCTCCAGAAGCATTCTCTCCTGACGTTTCACCCACATCTATGGCGACGAGGAGCAGGGCCTTCTCGGCAGTGGCCCCCCACCTGTGGAATTCACTCCCCGGGGAAATTAGGTCATCGACATCCCTCCTCTCCTTCAGAAGGAAATTAAAAACATGGTTGTGGGACCAGGCTTTCGGGCAATCTGGCAGTTAGACAAGGACAATGATGACTAGACAATATGGAATGAATTTATGGACTCTGAGATAGTGAACGCTGAGTACTGACTGGTTTTATTGATTTTATTGATTTTGTTGTATAAAGTGACTGTTTAATTGTTATAATTGCTATATACTTGTTTTATCCATTGTTTATGTTTATGTTGGCATTGAATTGTGCCTTTTGTAAACCGCCCTGATTCCCCCCTCGGGGGGTAGACGTGCGTGAAATAAATAAATAATAAATAATAATGGCAGGCATCCTCAGAGGTTGTGAGGTCTTTTGGAAACTAGACAAGTGATGTTTATATGTCTGTGGAATGTCCAGATATATAATGAATGAAACTATGTCTCATTTACATTATGTATAAAACTCATATATTAAAATACTTAATTGCTATTGTTGCTGTTGTTGGCATATGGGGATTCACATTAAATATCACATATCAAACTATTACATCTTGAAAATGATGTAATTTCAGAACTCTAACAAAACTTTCAAAATTTAATTATTATTTCATTATTGGTGATTTTAATGACAGAACCAATTAGGAACTGCCATTTATTATGAAATTTTGAGAGTTTTGTTAGAGTTCTGAAATTTTCACCACCAGAACTTTAGTTTTGTAAGTACTTTAGAACCATTTAGAACCATGGATTGCCCAAGCCTATTAAACATCGTTTTACATTGTTCTTTTTACTGTAGTTATGCCTCGCACGTGTGTAAATAAAGCACTATGGAAAAAAGATATCAAGGCAAATGGACTCCGTCAATGCTGTCAGACTACTGCTGGAGCATTGTAAGAGACAATCCTTTCCTTGAATACAAAAGAAAAGTCAAGAGAAGCAAACAGGATATAAACTAAAGTCACGATTAAAGCGACATTTAAACTTTCAGACTTTTCAACTGCATCAGGCCTACTAATATAGTTTCTTGCTGCACAAACATAAACAATAGACTAATTAAATAAATATTTCTCATGTATAAACTATTGGCAATATAATTTGACTAAAATTTAGTAAATATTCACGGTTTATATACATGCAGTAAGGTTAGGCGCATTATCATAATATTAACGAATTACCTATTGTGGAGAAAATTGAAATAGCTGTTGCATAAAAACCAGAGCCAATTAACACATTTAATTATGATATTTGAAGTCAGCATGTTAAACGTATTAAGAAACGGCACATTTCGTTTCCGAAACTGAGAAAAAAATGAAAATTTGTAGAACAGTGTAATCATGGAACTGAAGAGCCATACATTCACTGGACTTGCCTTCAATTAAAATCATGTTATGCATTTTGTAAGTGAAGCAAATTACTCATAATGTTCATTCTATTAGATACTAAATGATGATACGATGTCTTTCTATAGAGCCTGATATAGGGATGCCTGAAGCAGAAGCACAGAGGTTTTTTCACCAGCTTATAGGTGGTGTGGTAAGTTTCTTTATACTGCTTTTTTTTTCAAAATTCAAAATAACATTTGAAAATATATTGTCCAAGGCTTTCATGGCCGGAATCATTGGGTTGTTGTAGGTTTTTCAAGCTATATGGCTATGTTCTAGAAGCATTCTCTCTTGACGTTTCACCTGCATCTATGGCAGGTATCCTCAGAGGTTGTGACCTCAGAGGTTCTTTCCTTTGTGTGCCCCTGTTCAGAAGATTTCACCCCACTTTCTGTCTCTTTGATAATTGGTTTTTGAAAAATGTGGCTTGTGGAAACAACCATTGGTGAGAAAGCTTCAGTGGAGACCACTTTCCCCCATGATAATATCTCTTCCAGGAGTGAATTTCCCTTCCTAAGGGTTGATTTCTCTCACTTCCTGTTGTCTCAGTTCTGAGTCATTTATAAGTTGGATGTTTGTAACTTGGAAATTGCCTGTATATACTATAATTGTTTATATCATTTTTTAAAAGGTCTACCTACATAGTCTAGGAGTAACACATCGGGATATTAAGCCTGAGAATCTGTTGCTGGATGAAAGAGGTAAGGAGAAATGATTTCCCGCATATGTGTTGTGCATTTGTTTGCCTTGGCTTTCAGTGGATGGTTAATCCATGCCTTTTCTAGCATTTTCTTTGGCAAGGATTACTTCGGAGTGTTAGGCTTTGGGAAGGATTACTAGAAGTGTTTGTAACCTTCCTTGGTTATCTCCCACTGAAGTTCCACAGCTGTGGGGTCATTACTTAGTAAGTTCTGTCTCACTAGTTTGTCCAGCAAGTACAGGAGCTTTAGTATTTCTGCATAAGTGTGCTTTGAAGCAATTACTATACTTACTAGCCACTCCCTGTCATGCGTTGCTGTGGCCCAGTCTGGTGATCTGGAAAATAAAGTAATGAGAATCATAGAATCATAGAATCAAAGAGTTGGAAGAGACCTCATGGGCCATCCAGTCCAACCCCCTGCCAAGAAGCAGGAATATTGCATTCAAATCACCCCTGACAGATGGCCATCCAGCTTCTGTTTAAAAGCTTCCAAAGAAGGAGCCTCCACCACACTCCGGGGCAGAGAGTTCCACTGCTGAACGGCTCTCACAGTCAGGAAGTTCTTCCTAATGTTCAGATGGAATCTCCTCTCTTGTAGTTTGAAGCCATTGTTCCGCGTCCTAGTCTCCAAGGAAGCAGAAAACAAGCTTGCTCCGTCCTCCCTGTGGCTTCCTCTCACATATTTATACATGGCTATCATATCTCCTCTCAGCCTTCTCTTCTTCAGGCTAAACATGCCCAGTTCCCTAAGCCGCTCCTCATAGGGCTTGTTCTCCAGACCCTTGATCATTTTAGTCGCCCTCCTCTGGACACATTCAAGCTTGTCAATATCTCTCTTGAATTGTGGTGCCCAGAATTGGACACAATATTCCAGATGTGGTCTAACCAAAGCAGAATAGAGGGGTAGCATTACTTCCTTAGATCTAGACACTATGCTCCTATTGATGCAGGCCAAAATCCCATTGGCTTTTTTTGCCGCCACATCACATTGTTGGCTCATGTTTAACTTGTTGTCCACGAGGACTCCAAGATCTTTTTCACACGTACTGCTCTCGAGCCAGGCGTCCCCCATTCTGTATCTTTGCATTTCATTTTTTCTGCCAAAGTGGAGTATCTTACATTTGTCACTGTTGAACTTCATTTTGTTAGTTTTGGCCCATCTCTCTAATCTGTCAAGATCGTTTTGAATCCTGCTCCTGTCCTCTGGAGTATTGGCTATCCCTCCCAATTTGGTGTCGTCTGCAAACTTGATGGTCATGCCTTCTAGCCCTTCATCTAAGTCATTAATAAAGATGTTGAACAGGACCGGGCCCAGGACGGAACCCTGCGGCACTCCACTTGTCACTTCTTTCCAAGATGAAGAGGAAGCATTAGTGAGCACTCTCTGTGTTCTCCATTTAACCAATTACAGATCCACCTCACCGTAGTTTTGCCTAGCCCACATTGGACTAGTTTCCTTGCCAGAAGGTCATGGGGGACCTTGTCGAAGGCCTTACTGAAATCCAGGTACGCTACATCCACGGCATTCCCCGCATCTACCCAGCTTGTAACTCTATCGAAAAAAGAGATCAGATTAGTCTGGCATGACTTGTTTTTGATAAATCCATGTTGACTATTAGCAATGACCGCATTTGTTTCTAAGTGTTTGCAGACCACTTCCTTAACAATCTTTTCCAGAATCTTGCCTGGTATCGACGTGAGGCTGACCGGACGGTAGTTGTTTGGGTCATCCTTTTTTCCCTTCTTGAAGATTGGGACCACATTGGCCCTCCTCCAATCTGCTGGGACTTCTCCCGTTCTCCAAGAACTCTCAAAGATGGTTGCCAATGGTTCCGAAATGACTTCCGCTAGTTCCTTCAATACTCTGGGGTGTAGTTGATCTGGCCCTGGGGACTTGAACTCATTAAGAGCGGCCAGGTATTCCTGGATGACTTCTTTCCCAATTTGGGGTTGGATGTCCTCCAATCCCTCATCCACTCCATCTTGCTGAGGTTGAAGACTCTCTTTTTGTGAGAAGACCGAGGCAAAGAAGGCATTAAGTAGTTCTGCCTTTTCCCTATCCCCTGTCAGCATTGCCCCATCTTCTCCTCGAAGAGGTCCTATCGCCTCCTTGTTTTTCCTTTTTCTACTGACATAAGAATAGAAGCCCTTTTTATTGTTTTTAATGTCCCTGGCAAGTCTGAGCTCGTTTTTTGCTTTAGCCTTGCGGACCTTTTCCCTACAGAGTGTTGGTTTCTAAGATACGTAATTTCTTTATGCTTGTGGGTAAACAGTATTGTTGTTTCTTTGTCAGTGTTGATGTGGAGATTGTCTTGTTTGCTTACTCTGGAACATGCAACATATAATTGTCCTTCTTTAGGGGTTCCTTTCAAATCTATGATACTATATCTCTCTGTGTGTGAATCATATATATCTATCCATATCTATGGCTGGATGGCTCTTTGTCAGGAGGGCTTTGATTATGTTTTTTTGCCCTGGTGAAGGGAGTTGGACTGGGTGGCCTTAAGGCAGCATTTCTCAACCTGGGGGTTGGAACCCCTAGGGGGGGTTGCAAGGGGGTGTCAGAAGGGTTGCTAAAGACTACCAGAAAATACAGTATTTACTGTTGGTCATGGGGGTTCTGTGTGGCCGGTTTGGCCCAATTCTATCGTTGGTTGGGTTCAGAATGCTCTTTGATTGTTGGTGAACTATAATCCGAGCAATTGCAACTTCCAAATGTCAAAGTCTGTTTTCCCCAAACTCCACCAGTGTTCACATTTGGGCATATTGAGTATTCATGCCAAGTTTGGTCCAGATCCATCATGGTTTGAATTCACAGTGCTCTCTGGATGTAGGTGAACTACAACTCGCAATCTCAAAGTCAATGCCCACCAAACCCTCCCAGAATTTTCTGTTGGTTGTGGGAGTCCTATATGCCAAGTTTGGTTCAATTCCATCGTTGGTGGGTTCAGAATGCTCTTTGATTGTAGATGAAGTGTAAATCCTAGCAACTACAAATCCCAAATGACTAAAACCATTTTTGAGTGATGGTGTATTGTGTGTATTGTGCTCAAATTTGGTGCCAATTCGTCCAGTGGTTTTTGAGTTCTGTTAATCCCACAAATGAACATTACATTTTATTTATATACACGGAGACAGTCTTGTTCCTTTGTTCAACCCTAAAGATGATTCCCCTGTGTTACGATGCCCATGTGTTTTGATCAGTTTTAATTGAATGTGCTTTAAATAAAAATCTTGAAGAGGCAGGATGATTGTAATGAATCCCTTACCTTGACATGCTAACTTCCTAAGGCCTAAGAGAGTGGGCCTGGCGAAGCCATAGCATCCATTTCAGAGAAGGGAAACAGGGAGAAGCCATCTTAGGTTAGGTTTGCCTTAAGGGGGCGTGTTCTAGTCTTGGAGGGAAAGCTAGAAGGCTAGGATTGGTTAGGAATATGGGGGCGGAACTTAAGTGGTCTGAAGGGAAAAAAAGTGACTTTTAAACTGAGGCTTGAGTTCCCAGATTGCCAGTTGGAGCTTGGAAAGGGTAGAGCGAAGACGTTGGGTGTTAGCGAGAGCAGTTTGGGTTTTTGAAGAAGAACTTTGGGTCAGTCTTTTGTGTAGTATTCAGAGTGGCTATAGAGAAATATGGCTAGAATACTGTGTGGAGCAGTACCCTGTTAGTGGTCTGTTCTGTTCCTACGGAAGTCTAGTTCAGGGTTTTGGCTAGATTTCAAAGGGGGATTTTTGTGGGAGTTACTTTCAGAGATTCGTTTCCTGAAGCAATTTTCTGTGTTGGAACTTTTAAGACTTGTAACCCAGAAGTTTTTAAGATCTCTACTCAAATGTACCCACAAGCTTTGTATGCCAGATTTTTACTGAAACCATTAAGCATTTGCATCTGAATATTTCTAGCCTGTTCAATAAACATTCTTGTTATTATTATCAACTTATACCAGCCTCAGGGTGAATACCTTTGTTGTCAAAGCATTAATCAAGTCAGCTTTTAACAGCCTCTAAGAAATCTATGGTGACACAGAGTGTGTTACTGAACAACCTTTCAATAATATCTCAGCCAGTTTATTATTATTAATATAGTGGCAGCGGACATCTTTTAAAGAAACATTTTAAGTCTCTCAGTTCCAGTGGTTCCCATTTCCTAACTTTTAAATATTCAGTTGGTTCAACAACTATTCTCCCTCTATACTTTGGTGAGCTAGCCTGTAGTAGTGGTGTCATCGCTATAATTTTTGGGCGGAGCAGCGAGTGGTTGGGATTGTTTTCATATATACTTTTCCCCGTATAAGAATTTTAATTTAAAATCTACTCCCTCTCAACTGCTCGGCTGCTGTGTTAGTTATAATGATCATTAGTGTAATTGCTTTCCTGTTGTGTTTGTTTAGATAATCTCAAAATATCTGACTTTGGCCTTGCAACTGTGTTTAAATACAATGGACGTGAGCGATTGTTGAACAAGATCTGTGGCACGCTGCCATACGTTGCCCCCGAGGTCCTTAAAAGAAAGGAATTCCATGCGGAGCCAGTTGATGTTTGGTCTTGTGGAATAGTACTCACTGCCATGTTGGCAGGAGGTAAGAACTTTTACCAAAGTTTGGATTTATTTGTCGCATAAGACTAAGGATTACTGACAGTTTGTTTCTTTTCTGGCAGAATTACCATGGGATCAACCTATTGAAACTTGCCAAGAATATTGTGATTGGAAAGAACAGAAATCATATCTTGCACCATGGAAGAAGATTGATTCCTTGCCACTGGGTATTTCACTGATTTACTGATGCTGTATCTGGTTTGTGGTTTAATAGCTTTCTGGTGAAACTAGAGAGATACTGTATATACTCGAGTATAAGCCTAGTTTTTCAACCTCTTTTAGGCTGAAAAAGCTCCCTTCGGCTTATACTCGAATCAAGGTTATTTATCATTTTATTCTGTTATTAGTATTATTTTTATTTCATGTATTATTTTATTACATTTACAGTATTTTACTCTATTATTATGGTTATTGTTACATTTATTATACTTTATTATTATTGCATTTATTATTTTACTCTATTATTACATTTATTATTTTACTCTATTATTACTGTTATTATTGCATTTCCATTATTTTACTTTATTATTATTATTATTATTACAGTCATTATTTTACTCTCTTTATTATTGTTGGAAGGATACGTAAATACATTTACATTGAAGAAGGTTAGAATAATGATTTAATCAGAGTTGGGCAGTCTTATCTCAAATTTTATATAAATACTAGCTGTGCCCTGCCATGCGTTGCTGTGGCCTATAGTAAAACTTATCAAAGTTGAGGTAGATATCTGGACTATTATGAAAGAGAGGTACCTACCTATTCCTTCCCCCTTTTCCTCCCCCTTTCTCTCCTTTCTTCCTTCTCTACCTCTTTCTTTCCTTCTTTCACTACTTGGTTTCATCCTTCTCTCTTTCCTTCATTCCCTCCCCCTTTCTTCCTTTGCCTTTCTTCCCTCCCTGTTTGCTTCCTTCTTTCACTTTTTATTTCCTTTTATTTCACCACCATCATAACAATAACAATAATGCAATGCATTGCCTCTGGGACCTGACACCTCTCCCATTCCCCCAGGGTCTAATAGGAATAATAGCATAATAATAATAGAAATAACAACCTTTACCCGCCACGTGTTGCTGTGGCCAACCTTCCCTCTTTCTCTCCTTCTTTCCCTCCTTCCTTCCCTCCCATCTTTCCTTCTCCTCTTCCTTCTCTATCTCTTTCCTTCCTTCCCCCTTTTTCTTTCTCTTCTGGTCTCTTTTCTTCCTTCTCTCTTTCCTTCTTTCCTTCCCTCCCTCTTTCTCTACATCTTCCCCCTTCGTTCACTCCCACTTTCCTTCCTTCATTCCCTTTTTTCTTCTCTCCTTCCTTCCTTCCCTCCCCCTTTTTCTTTCTCTTCTGGTCTCTTTTCTTCCTTCTCTCTTTCCTTCTTTCCTTCCCTCCCTCTTTCTCTACATCTTCCCTCTTCCTTCACTCCCTCTTTCCTTCCTTCATTCCCTTTTTTCTTTCCTTCTCTCCTTCCTTCCTTCCCCTTTTTCTTTCCCTCCCTCTGTCTCTCATTTCTTCCTTCTCTACCTCTTTCCTTCCTTCCCCCTTTTTCTTTCTCTTCTGCTGTCTCTCTTTTCTTCTTCCATCTTTCCTTTCTTTCCTTTTCTTCTTCCTTCTTTCTCTAACTTTCCTTCCTTCCCCCTTTTCTTTATTTCCCTTTCTCTTTCTTCCTTCTTTCCTTCCTTCCTGTCTTTCCTGGATTTTGACAGGGCGGGAAGGGGCGGGGTGGGGTTTGGAGGTGGCGTGAAGTAAAAGGAGGTAAGATTGGGGCGGGAGTGATGGAGCGTGGGGTTGTGTGTGTGTGTGCGGCGGCGGGGGGAGTGATGGAGCGTGGGGTTGCGTGTGTGTGTGCGGCGGCGGGGGGAGTGGGGTTGCGTGTGTGTGTGCGGGGGGGAGTGATGGAGCGTGTGTGTGTGTGTGGTGGCGGGGGGAGTGATGGAGCGTGGGGTTGTGTGTGTGCGTGCGGCAGGGTGTGTGTGTGCGGGAAGCGGCGCGGCGGGGCTTGGAGTGGGCATGGCTTCCGCAGAGGGAACGTTGGCCGGAAGACTGTGTGCGCGCGCCAGGGAACTTGCGGCTGGGCACCAATGCGCATGCTCAGTTGTTTTGCCGTTTTGTGAGTGTGTTGTTGTGTTGTTTTTCATTTTGAGTAGATATGTTTGTACCTTGTGGGTTGTGTTATGGGCATGGGAATTTTGGTTAAGTTTCGTTGGTTTTTTTTTTTTAGTTTTGTTGTTTTGCCGTTTTGTGAGTGTGTTGTTGTGTTGTTTTTCATTTTGAGTAGATATGTTTGTACCTTGTGGGTTGTGTTATGGGCATGGGAATTTTGGTTAAGTTTCGTTGTTTTTTTGAGTTTTGTTGTTTTGCCGTTTTGTGAGTGTGTTGTTGTGTTGTTTTTCATTTTGAGTAGATATGTTTGTACCTTGTGGGTTGTGTTATGGGCATGGCAATTTTGGTTAAGTTTTGTTGGGGTTTTTTGAGTTTTGTTGTTTTGCCGTTTTGTGAGTGTGTTGTTGTGTTGTTTTTCATTTTGAGTAGATATGTTTGTACCTTGTGGGTTGTGTTATGGGCATGGCAATTTTGGTACAGTTTCGTTGGGGGGTTGTGGAGTTTTGCTGTCCGGTTGAACCAACCTAACAGATTTATAGATATAGATACAACACCATTTCACCTCCTGATGCCTCAATTAATGTAATTTTATTGCTATCTATTTTTATTTTGAAATTTACCAGTAGTGGCTTCATTTCTCACCCTCAGATTATACATCGAGTCAATTTGTTTTCCTAGTTTTCGGTGGTAAAATTGGGTGCCTTGGCTTATATTCGGGTCGGCTTATACTCGAGTATATACGGTACTTCATTTTGGTCCAAAGAATTTTTTTTTAAAAGGATATCTAATCTCTAATTTCTCAAGGCAGGACATCTCAGTTTAGATATAAAATATGTTAGTAGCACTCCATGGACTATTTCTAAAGTTGTTGGCCTTGTATAACAAATATTTTGTTTTATTTCTTTGCAGCTTTGCTTATCAAAATATTAACTGAAAACCCTGCGTCCAGACTGACCATAGCAGACATTAAAAAAGACAAATGGTACACAAAACCTTTACAAAAAGGTGATTTTTTAAAAAATATTTTTTTCAAATATTCTTAGAAGTTTAGGCGATCCCTCATTGCTTGAGTATGATGGCCTTCCAAGTGCAGTGTCTTGGCGGTGGACATATGGGTGGCTGTGGAGCCCTATTCTCGATCCGCATGTACTTCCACAGTGAGGGCATTGGTTTCCAGGTGAAAGGCGGTGCTGATCAGGATTGGCTTGATATGCCTTCCTCTTCGCATGTTTCTCCCTTTCATTCTCCATCCCTGCCTCTTTGAATTCCACAGCACTGCTGGTCACAGCTGACTTCCAGTTAGAGTGCTCAAGGGCCAGGGCTTCCCAGTCTTCGGTGTCTATGCCAGAGTTTTTAAGGTTAGCTGTAAGCCCATCTTTAAATCTCTTTTCCTGTCCATCAAAATTCCATTTCCCATTCTTGAGTTGGGAATATAATAACTGCTTTGGGAGATGATGATCGGGCATTTGGACAATGTGTCCGGTCCAGAGAAGTTGATGGCGGAGGACCATCGCTTCAATGCTGGTGGTCTTTGCTTCTTCCAGCATGCTGACATTTGTCTGCCTATCTTCCCAAGAGATTTGCAGGATTTTTCAGAGGCAACACTGATGGAATCGTTGTAGGAGTTGAGTGTGACATCTGTAGACAGTCCAGGTTTTGCAGACTATATGATAGTTAATATCTAAAACTTATTTTCAAAATAATGGTGACAATATATCTTTCTCTTCAGGCATAAAACGGTCTCGAATCTCCACAGAACCCTCTGATTCTCCAGGTGTTTTTTCGAAGCACATTCGGTCAGATACTGACTTCTCTCCAGTGAAAGAGACACACGGGTGAAATGCATTTGGCTTTGTTGTTTTCAGCTGATATTTATATCTTTTTTGTTTGTTTAGGTTTTTTTATAAATATTTTTTTATTTAAAATTTTCAGTTTATACAACAAAAAATGAAAAAAGGAAAACAGGAGAAAGAAAGGAAAAAGGGGGAGATTGAGGAATTGTTAGTAGATTAAACAGTGACAAATATTAAATACTAGCTTGGGGACCCGGCGGTGCCCGGGTTATTTGAGAAAGGCATTCTTTACCTGTGCTCCAAGTTCAGTCTAGATCCAATGTCATCTGGGTTCAGTGAGTGTGGGTGAACTACAACTCCCGTATGCAAGTACCATCGTCCATGGTCCATCCTCCTCCAAAAGGATGTAGAGTTGGTCATGGGGGCTCTGTGTGTCAAGTTTGGCTTGATCAACCATTGGTGTGGGTCGCAGTGGTCTCAGGAAGTGAGTATCAGTGCTGTGTCTTGATGCAGGGTGAACTACAACTTCCACTCTGTGGAGTCAGTCCCCCAAACTCCTACAGAATGTTCAGTTGCTGATCAATTCCTCTGTTTTGCTGTGTGCCATGGGAAAAGGTTAGGGAAGGAAGAGGCAGTGGCCAGGGTTATGCAAATGAGAGGGAAATGAACCCTGGGAGGTGTCTTTGGTGGAGGAAAAACAGAAAATCTAGGCTGAAATGGTCCCTGCCTGAAAGCCTTCACTTGGGTAATGGGCAGGATGGCGTTTGTGGGGGACATTGGCAGGGCTCTTGGACATGTTCATGGTAACCTGCAATGTCAGTTTTGGAAGGGCCGTGGGTATCTCCAGCTCAGTGAGAACTATAGCCTGTTTGTGGAGGTGGGGCTCTTTCTGGGTAAACAGACACCCCTACCCCCTGCCACATACACACATTTTCACTTTTATTATGTGTATAGATGTCACAAAGGAAGAGGGAAGTAAGTAGTAATGCTGATGTTGTTTTCATTGTTGCAGTGAGGAGAGAAGGACCTATTCCAATTCTCAGCCAGAACCTGGCACTGGCCTATCCTTTTGGGACAATAGCCCTGCTAATATTGACAAGCTAGTGCAAGGTTTCAGCTTCTCCCAACCAGCCTGTCCTGAACACATGCTGCTGAACAGCCAACTATTGGGCACTCCAGGCTCCTCCCAGGTAATCTTGTGCAGTTTACTACTGTGGCTTTTCTGTTAGAATAATAGAATCATAGAGTTGGAAGACACCCCAAGGGTCATCCAGTGCAATTCCATTCTACAGGGTGCAGCAGCATAACTTCCATTTTTTCAAAACGTAATAAAACCCATTGTATGAATCAGAATTTTTTTCTAATGTAGCCGCATACCCAAAGTTTTGTTTTACGTAGTTTTGAAGATCAAATTAGGTAGGTGACGTCCCCCATTCTCCATACACTGAGTAAATCGATTTCTGGCATTTGTCATGACTCTTGCCAGCATAGCAGGCATTATGTTGGCAATTTCTTCCTGGATGTTGGTCTTCAAATCTTGTAGGGTCCTTGGACGGTTCACATAAACATGGGATTTCAAAAAAACCCATAGAAAAAAATCACAAGGGGCCAAATCTGGAGAGTGGGCTGGCCACTCCTAATCCCCTCTAATTGAGATGAGGCGCTCTGGGAAGTGTTCCCTCAAAACAGCCATCGATGCTCTTGAAGTGTGTGCAGTTGCACCATCTTGTTGGAACCAAATGTCCCCGAAGTCCAACCCATCTAGCCATGGGAAAAAAAATCCTGTAACATGTTTACATACCGGTCCGAATTCACTGTCACTGCGACTTCATTTTCCTCCACGAAAATGGTTGATTCCAGCTGAGGAAATTGCACACCACACTATGATTTTAGGTGAATGCAAAGGGCTTTGAAGCAATTCTCAAGGATTGTTGTCAGCCCAGTAGCGCATGTTTTGTTTGTTGACGGATCCACACAAATGAAAATGGGCTTCATCACTAAAAAAAATAAAACTTCCTCAGGAATGACTTCGAGAAGAACCTCACAGGCGTTCCTCTGAGAATTGAAGTCACGTTCAGAAAGTTCCTGCACAATCGCCATTTTGTAAGGATGGAAATGAAGATCATCACGAAGAATTCTCCTCACAGAACGATTGGAAAGTCCAAGGGCAGACGCATGTTTGCGCGCAGAACGCCGTGGTGATTGCAACATTGAAGCTCTCACTACCTCAATGTTCTCAGGTGATCTCATGGGCGGAGGGACTCCAGTTCTTTGTCTTGTCGTACTTACAGTTTGTCTGAATGTAGTGACACACGTCACAATTGATTTCTGGTCCAGGACAGGGTCCAATGGGGCTAAATTAAAGCTATTCTGAAAGGCACGCTGGGTTGCGATCACAGAACATCCGCTTGAAAAGTAGGCCTCAACGGCAAAAGCACTCTCCTCACTGTTCCAACGCATGATGGCGACTGAACTGTGTCAGGACAAAACTTTATACTCCCGCCTCTCGAAGGAGACCACTAGCGCTCCACTACGTCTTCAACCGACTGAATGGCGCGCATTTTAAAAAAGGAAGTTATGCTGCCGCACCCTGTACATGCAGGAACATACAACCAAAGCACCCCATCTGACCATCCAGCCTCTGTTTAAAAACCTCCAGAGAAGGAGACTACTGGACTCCAGGGCAACATATTTCATTGCCAAACAACACTGGATCAGAAATTATTCTTATTCCTCCTTTTTGAGATATTTATATTTCCAAAAGGTGTGCAATTTTCACAAAGAACACAACATAAAGGTGAATAAAATCAAGACAATGTATTTTATATTATCTATAAAGTGTACATAGACTGAGCCATACTAGTAAGGTTTGCAAATATTCAGCATACACCTCACTACCTCTGAGTATGCTTGCCATAGATGCAGGCGAAACGTCAGGAGAGAATGCCTCTAGAACAGGGGTCCACAAGCTTTTAAAGCAGAGGGCCAGAGGTCCCTCAAACTGTTGGAGGGCCGGATTATAATTTGAAAAAAAAAACATAAATGAATTCCTATGCACACTGCACATATCTTATTTGTAGTGCAAAAAACACTTTAAAACAATACAATAATTAAAATGAAGATCAATGTTAACAAATATAAACTTATTAGTATTTCAATGGGAAGTGTGGGCCTGCTTTTGGCTGATGAGATAGGATTGCTGTTGTTGTTGTGTGCTTTCAAGCCATTTCAGACGTAGGTTGACCCTGAACGAGGGCTGGGTAAATGACCCTGGGGGGCCATATCTGGCCCCCAGGCCTTCGTTTGAAGACCTCTGATCTAGATCATGGTACCCCTTTATTGTCCCTTGGCCAGACCACACCTGGAACCACACTGTCCAATTCTGGACACCTCAACTTAAGGGTGATGTTGACAAGCTGGAATGTGTCCAGAGGAGGGTGGCTCAAATGATCAAGGGTCTGGAGAACAAGCCCTATGAGGAGCAGCTTAAAGAGCTGGGCATGTTTAGCCTGCAGAAGAGAAGGCTGTGATTTTCCTGCTTCTTGGCAGGGGGTTGGACTGGATGGCTCATGAGGTCTCTTCAAACTCTATGATTCTATTATTCTGTTCAGCTCGCATTTTAAAATCATCTTTGTTTGAAGAGAATAGTACTTGTAATTGTTCTTTTCCATATTTCTTTCTCTTCCCTCAGAATCCATGGCAGCGCTTGGTGAAGAGAATGACCCGGTTCTTTTTGAAGTTGGATGCGGAACAATCATATGAGATCCTGAAAGAGGTTTGCGATAAGATGGGTTATATCTGGAAGAAAGGCTGCACAAACCAGGTATAGCAGAGGAGACGGTTGTGGTGATATTGAGTCGGGGATATTTCAGATTGCGTTGCAAGTCTTTGGAGGAAAATAATTTCCCCCAATAAAGTTGTTGTTTTTCCTTCAAAGGTTACCATATCAACAACTGATAGGAGAAACAACAAACTGATTTTCAAGGCAAACTTAGTGGAAATGGATGAGAAAATTCTTGTGGACTTCCGTCTTTCTAAGGTATACCAAATAAAGGAACACATTTCATTCCAAGAACATTGGAAACACCTTTTTTCTGTCTCCACAGCTTCGCTAACAGTTTGTGTAGTTTATTTCCATGTACATATAGATTTTGTTTTGATTAGAACACTACACTTAAGTAAGTAAGTTTAAATGTAAGGTTATTTTTAGCATTTTCAATATTGCCTTCTGTGGAGTTTGCTGTTTTTCTGTTTGCTTAAGTAAAAGATGCCTCAGGTTATTTTTCCTTTGAAAAATGTTAAGAAAGCATTATGATCTATCATCTCTTTTTATTTTTTGCATACTTATATTGACAAATATTCATATAAAATACAATGCTTACTAAAATGTATTATTATTATTATTATTATTATTATTATTTGAAGCACAACAAGATGAGTTCACAGCAGACAAGATCTATTATTATTATTATTATTAGATACATAAGAAGATTAGTACACAGCAAACAAGATCACTATGCTTACTTTTGTGTTCAGTCACACGTCGGACACTTCCCAAGTGTCTAGGACCATGTGATGTATCGACAAATAATGTGTAAAGATCCAAGTAGGGTGGCCTTTTGCAGCTGACAGTAATTTTGTCAGCACCAATTGTTTTTAGTGCTAGCCAAAGTCTTTAGGCACTGCACCCAGTGTGCTAATCACCACTGGGATCACATTTACTGGGTTGTGCCAGAGTCTTTGCAGCTTGATCTTTATTTTTTTATTGTTTTATCATAGTTATTACATTTGTTATACATTTGTTTATAGCAGTTACATGTTGCATATTATTCATCATCCTCTTTAACATATAATCTTTTTCTTCTGCTTAAGCATTTTCCCCCTCCCCCCCACCACTGTGCTCCCCTCCCCCTCCATTTCAAGCCACAACTTTTACATATCATCTCTCCAAAATCTCATTTCTTCTTGTGACGGTAACTTTCCTTCTTTATTTTTTAAATCATTTATTTATTTATTTATTTATTTATTTACTTCACTTGTATACCGCCATTCTCAGCCCTAAGGCGACTCATAGCGGTTTACAACAGTCAAGCACAAACAAAGCGAACAATCAATACAAAAATTCAATGCGGTATCAACAGGTAATTAAAAACAGATTAACACAGAAACAAGTTAAGCAATTAACAATCATAGACAATCAATCAATTGGCGTCTCATAACTAGAATCATGATCCAAACTCGTCAGTCGTAGTTCCATTCCTAAAATTCATTGCACTTTTTATTCAAACGCCTGTTCGAATAACCAAGTCTTCACTCTTCTCCTGAATACCATCAATGAGGGAGCCAATCTGATGTCTGTGGGCAGGGCGTTCCACAGCCGAGGGGCCACCACCGAGAAGGCCCTGTCTCTCGTCCCCGCCAGCCGCACCTGTGATGCAGGCGGGATCGAGAGCAGGGCCTCCCCGGAAGATCTCAAAGTCCTGGTGGGTTCATAGGGAGAGATGCGGTCGGATAGGTAACTTGGGCCAGAACCGTTTAGGGCTTTATAGGCCAACGCCAGCACCTTGAATTGAGCCCGGTAGCAAATCGGCAGCCAGTGGAGCTGGTACAACAAGGGGGTTGTATGCTCCCTGCGACCTGCTCCTGTTAGTATCATGGCTGCCGTACGTTGGACTAGTTGAAGCTTCCGGGCCGTCTTCAAAGGCAACCCCACGTAGAGAGCGTTGCAGTAGTCTAAACGGGATGTAAGCAGAGCGTGGACTACCGTGGCCAACTATTTACAACAAATTTTCCCCATACAACATCAAAATCACTTTGTTTCCATATACCTTTTTTAACCTTTAATATACATGTCAGCTTATCATTTATTGCCAGTTTCCATGCTTCCTTGTACCACTCCTCTATTTGTATATTTATTTCTTTTTTCCAGTTCCTTGCTATGAGCAGTCTTGCTATTGTTAATAAGTTTGTTATCGCTTCTTTATCCTCCTTTTTCAATTGTTTATTGTTATATAGTGATAATAAAGCTATACTAGGACTTTTCTCAATTTTCATATTCATTATATCTTCTATTTCTCTAAATACTTTCTCCCAAAAATTATTTACATATTTACATTGCCACCACATATGTATATATGTTCCTGGTTCTTGACACCCTCTCCAACAATTTTTTGAATTATTTTTATTTATATATGCTATTCTTACTGGTGTCAGATACCACTTCCATATTAGCTTATAATAATTTTCTTTAACCCGTATTGATAAATTTTTTAAATGTCTTTGTCTCCATAATTGTTGCCACTCTGTTTCGTTTATTTTTATCCCTAAATCTTCTTCCCAAACCTCTTTAAGGGTGTTGTTTTTTGTGTTTCCTTCCTTTATTTCAATTATTATCTTATATATTTTACTAGTTGTTCCTCTCAAATTTTCATGCTCTTCTACAACCCTTCCATTCTGTATTATTTGTTCAAATTGGTTAAGTTTGCTTCCATTTTTATTATTTTTTTCCCAATTTTTGAGCCATTGTTCTAATTGTATACAATGGAACCATGCCAATTTTATTTCTTTGAACTCTTCCATGATCATTTCCTTCTTCATTCCCACCTTTGTCCAGTCCCCTATCATGTCTAAAAAAATTTCCCTTAACTTTTTATCCATTACTTTTTTTAGATTTTTTGGAAACTTCTTTTCCATTACAATTGGGGTTATAATTGACCCATCCGTTATTAACTTTCTCCTATATTTGTTCCATACTTCTAATGTATTGCTCAGCATTGGGTTTCTGATTTCCCTAATTTCTTTTCTCGTGAACTGTTTGAAAAATATATTCCAGATTTCTTCTTCCACTTCTTCTGAATCTTTACTAAGCCAATCTGCTCCCTCTTTTTTAACCATTCCTTCTATAGCCAATCTTAATCTACTTGATCTTTAAATCCTCTTATCATGTCAGCTTTTTCAGTTGCTTCTTGTCAATCTGCTGTTGCCTGGGATTGTAACATCGACAATCCATCCTCCCCCCCCCCCCCCCAATTGTAAGATCAGGAGTATTGTGCTCCAAAACTCTGTCAATCTGATTATTACTATTACTATTATTATTTCTCACTGGCTCTCCTTGTGGCTCAAAGGGAAAAAACTCATCATAAACATAATATAAAATACACATTTTAAAACATATTTTATGAAATACATGTACTACAATACACAGAACAAAGGTTAAAGTAGATTAATCACAAGACATGAGCTTAAAATTTGTAGTTAAAACTGACTTGGTAGGCCTGCTGGAATCAATAAGTCTTCAGATGAGTTTTAAATCCCGATTTTCTGGATATACATCTAATTTTATTTAGATCACTGGTTCCCAACCTGTATTTGACCACTTTGACGAGGGACCACTCTCCAATATTAATACCAAAAGGTTTACGAATCAGTTTTTGGTCAACTTTAGATTCGGTTTGGTTATTTGGGGTGCTGATTCAGAAAATTGCATTGGATAGACCACATCAGCTCTAGTTTCTGATACAGAACATATGCCATCCAGTAGTCGCCATCTGCTCTCCCACAGAAAACTATATTTAATATGCCTTGGCAGTATAAGAGGGTTTTGCAAGACCAGTTGCTCTTGTTGCAATAGTGTAGTAACAGTGATGCTGCAGACCATATTTTAGTTCTTGTGGTCCACAGTTTGGGAACCACTGATTTAGATTGATCAATTTCCCCCACTATTTCATAGAATCATAGAGTTGGAAGAGACCTCATGGGCCATCCAGTCCAACCCCATTCTTCCAAGAAGCAGGAATATTGCATTGAAAGCACTCCTGACAGATGGCCATCCAGCCTCTGTTTAAAAGCTTCCAAAGAAGGAGCCTCCACCACACTCGGGGCAGAGAGTTCCACTGCTGAACGGCTCTCACAGTCAGGAAGTTCTTCCTAATGTTCAGATGGATTCTCCTTTCTTGTAGTCTGAAGCCATTGTTCAGTGTCCTAGTCTCCAGGGAAGCAGAAAACAAGCTTGCTCCCTCCTCCCTGTGGCTTCCTCTCACATATTTATACATGGCTATCATGTCTCCTCTCAGCCTTCTCTTCTTCAGGCTAAACATGCCCAGCTCTTTAAGCCGCTTTTCATAGGGCTTGTTCTCCAGAGCCTTGATCATTTTAGTCTCCTCCTCTGGACACATTCCAGCTTGTCAATATCTCTCTTGAATTGTGGTGCCCAGAATTGGACACAGTATTCCAGGTGTGGTCTAACCAAGGCAGAATAGAGCATGGGGAGCATGACTTCCCTAGATCTAGACACTAGGCTCCTATTGTTTTTAAAATATCACTTATTCCACAGAAAACGATGCATTGATCTGTACAGATCATTCATCCTACTGCAATTTTTTGTATTGTAATGATAATGCCTCTTTCTCACTTCTGTTGTGTCTAATAGATGCCACAGCTGATATCTATATAATATTTATTTATTTATTTATTTAGTTGTTGTGTCAGAGCATCCAGTCAATTATATTACATTTCTAACAGAACAAAGCAAACAAACAGACAAAATACAAAACTTGTGAGTTTGGTAGTTGGTTAAATGTCCTTTGACCAGTATCTGGCCACTTGGAGTGCTTCTGGTGTTGCTGCAAGAAGGTCCTCCATTGTGCATGTAACAGGGCTCAGGTTGCATTGCAGCAGGTGGTCTGTGGTTTGCTCTTCTCCACACTCACATGTCGTGGATTCAACTTTGTAGCCCCATTGCTGAAGGTTGGCTCTGGATCTCGTGGTGCCAGAGCACAGTCTGTTCAGTGGCTTCCAAGGTTGCCCAGTCCGCTGTGTGCCCAGGGGGGAGTCTCTCATTTGGTATCAGCCATTGGTTGAGGTTCTGGGTTTGAGCCTGCCACTTTTGGACTCTCACTTGCTGAGGTGTTCCAGCGAGTGTCTCTGTAGATCTTAAAAAAATATTTCTAGATTTAAGTTGTTGATGTGCTGGCTGATACCCAAACAGGGGATGAGCTGGAGATGTCTCTGCCTTGGTCCTTTCACTATTGGCTGCTACTTCCCGGCGGATGTCAGGTGGTGCAATACCGGCTAAGCAGAGGCGACCAGCATAATAATAATAATAATAATAATAATAATAATAATAATAATAATAATAATAATAATAATAATAATAATAACAACAACAACAACAACAACAACACTTTATTTGTACCCCGCTACCATCTCCCCAAGGGACTCGGTGCGGCTTACATGAGGCCGAGCCCAAACACAACAATACAAGCAAAATATACAACAATACAAGCAATTAAAATAAAACATAGACAATAAAATATACAACATTATCAATAAGACAACACACAATTAAAAACAGTGGGAAGGCCAAATGTAGAGTTAAAATTGGAAATAATGCTATATCTCTGTATTCACTCATTTTGATACATTTTCTTTTCTCTATGCAGGGCGATGGTTTGGAGTTCAAGAGGCATTTCCTGAAGATCAAGGGGAAACTGGTTGACGTTGTCAGTGCGCAGAAGTTGTGGCTCCCAGCCACATGATTGCACTGTTTTTTGGGAATGGATCCATCATTATTCTGCCAAGGGACGGTTATTCTAGCCATGCCCTGACTTTTAGATAATTCAGTGGAACTCTCTTTCAGTTTTCAAATGACAGCTGTACAAACAATGTTCATGTGTTGCTGGATAGCGACTGGTATGAGTTTGGCAAAGAGAGATGTGCCAGGATACATCACCATCAACAATCATGTTGCATTCTTCTGGGTTTTTGGCTTGATTTTTTTTTGGCAATGTGATTTTTTTTTTTCTTGAGTCATCTTGACCTCGAGGCTTGACTATTTTTTTTTCCAAAGTGCAAAATCAAACAAACAATATCTGGGTGGTTTGGGGAGTCGAGTCTTTTGAAGAGTAACAATCGCAGCATTTTTTGAAATCTAAACAACCATTTAAAAAAAATCTGAATGTGATTGGGACTGAGGAACGGATCCAGACGGAGGTCCTAATCACTTTCTGTCGCTGATGACTTGCTGAATGAAGCAATTCAGTTCTAGTGTTTTGCTTTCGATATTGACTTACTTTCCTCTAAAGAAAACATAAAATAGTGAGCCATTTTAATACTGTTTATTTCTCACTGATATGTTTTCAGGGATTATCTCTTCCCCCCTCACACTCCAAATACACTCATTAAGCCTTTGGAATAGAAACATGCGGCGAAGTGAGAAGGATAAGCACCCCTTTCCATCCCATCACTTTCTCTTAATTTCCCATACAGGTGTGAAATACAGGTTAATAGTGCCTTAGTTCTTTCTTGAACAGGTGACAACCATGTGTCTTAACTGTGATTATGCATCAGTGAAAAATAAGGTGAGTCAGAAGCCTTTATTTTTTTGAGAATGCTTCTGACTGATTTAGTTTTTAAAGTGTTTGTAGAAGAAAATAATAATAAAGTGCAAATAAAAAACAAATGACTGTTAGAATATACTGTGTTATAACAATGTGTATCACATCTTATTAACAAATGGGAAATCTTGCCATTCATTGCAAAGTTTGAGACGTAACTCCCTTGCGGACTGAAACAGCTTTCTTAAAATTTTGATGCATGGAAGACAAGTCCTTATACAGTAGAGCAGGGGTCCCCAAACTATGGCCCGTGGGCCGTATGCGGCCCGCTGAGGGCATTTCTCCGGCCCGTGCAGCCTGGCCTGGCCTGGCCACGCCCACCCGGTGCCGCTCCGCCAATCGCGGGAACCCTCTGCTCCGGCCACTCTGCTCGTGTGGGAGGGAGAAGCCTCCCAGGGGGTTCTCTGGAGACCAGAGCGGCCAGAGCAGAGGGTTCCCAGCCGCTATTGGCGGAGCGGCGCTGGGTGGGCGTGGCCAGGGAACGCCAGCATTCCCTGGCCACGCCCACCCAGTGCCGCTCTGCCCAATCGCGGGAACCCTCTGCTCCGGCCGCTCTGCTCGTGTGGGAGGGAGAAGCCTCCCAGGTGGGTCCTCTGGAGACCAGAGTGGCCGGAGCAGAGGGTTCCCGGCCGCTATTGGCGGAGCAGTGCCGGGTGGGCGTGGCCAGGGAATGCCGGCGTTCCCTAGCCACGCCCGGCGCCGCTCCGCCAATAGCGGCCGGGAATCCTCTGCTCCGGCCGCTCTGCTCTCCGCGGCCACAAGGCGCCTCCCGCTCCACTCCTAGCCGCGCCGGGAGAACAAGCCCCGCAGCGCCGCTCTGAAAAGGTTTGACACATTTGGGCACATAAATAATAATAATAATAATAATAATAATAATAATAATAATAAATTTAATAATAATAATATAATTATTATTTGTCAAATACATATATATACACAATTATTATTATCAGTGGCAAGTTTGGTCCAGATCCATCATTGTATGCGTTCACAGCAATCTCTGGATTCGATTTCCCCCAAACTCCACCAGTGTTCACATTTGGAATATCAGTGCCAAGTTTGGTCCAGATCTATCATTGAGTCCACAGTGATTTATGTAGGTGAACTACAACTCCAAAACCAAAGGACACTGCCCACCAAACCCTTCCAGTATTTTCTGTTGGTCATGGGAGAACTGTGTGCCAAGTTTTGTTCAATTCCATCGTTGGTGGGGTTCAGAATGCTCTTTGATTGTAGGTGAACTATGAATCCCAGCAACTACAACTCCCAAATGTCAAGGTCTATTTTCCCCCAAAGCGCCTCAAAAGCGCCCCAGGGCAAAAACAACTATACTGCGAATGCTTACTTTGCGTAATGGGTTGAGCCACCCCTGTGAACAGATCTTCCGATAGCCAAGTAAAGCAATAATGTGACCCACACGTTCTTGTGAAATACTGATTATTTTTATTTATTTATTTGGTAGTTTTGTCTTCTCACCTCCATTAAGGGGACTCGGGCCGGTTTCCAATATCAATATTACAGACCGTCATTAAAACATCATATTTCTAAATCACACTAAAACATTAAAACATTGAAACAATTAAAATGGCAAAAATACAATCATATGATTACAGTGGTCAGTCGTCATCAAAGTCATTATTCGTCGTCATCCATCCATATCACAGGATCATGGCTCATTCGTTGAATGCCAATCCCCAAAGCCAGGTTTTCACCTGTTTCCTGAACGTTAAGATAGAAGGGGCAGTTCTGATCTCCAGTGGAAGGGAGTTCCAGAGTCGAGGGGCCACCACCGAGAAGGCCCTGTCTCTCGTCCCCACCAGCCGCGCCTGTGAGGCCGGTGGGATCGAGAGCAGGGCCCCTCCAGACGATCTTAGCAATCTTGATGGCTCATAGGGGAGGATCGGACAGGTAAACTGGGCCGGAGTCGTTTAGGGATTTATAGGTCAACACCAGCACTTTGAATTGTGCTCGGAAGCTAATTGGCAGCCAGTGGAGCTGGTGAAACAGAGGAGTAGTATGCTCCCTGTATCCCGCTCCTGTAAGTAATCTGGCTGCCGCTCGTTGGACTAATGAAGCTTCCGGGCAGTCTTCAGAGGCAGCCCCACGTAGAGAGCGTTGCAGTAATCTAAACGGGATGTAACCAAAACGTGTACCACTGTGGCCAAGTCAGATTATGCTTGAAATTTCTCTCTTAGTGATACAACGATCATCCTGAATCAACCAGTCAACTTTTTGCTTATGAAACTCAGTGGTTGCTGTCACAGGACATCCAACTCTTTGTTTGTCATGCAAGTCAGATGTTCCTACCTCAACATCTTTCAACTTACTCACCCAACAACGTACAGTACTCACATCCACAAAATCACCAGAAACAGCTTGCATTCTCTGATGAATCTCCTTTGGGGTGACACCTTTTGCTGTCAAGAATTCAATGACTACACGTTGCTTAAGTCGCATTGACCAACCATCTGCACAGGGTTCCATACTTATTTATTTATTTAGAGTTTTATACCCCGGTCTTCTCGACCTCCGAGGAGGGACTCAGGCCGGCTAACAACATAAGATTCAACACAATAAGAAAAACATTATAGATCATCAATATAAAATACATTAAAAACAATTCATACAAATTACAGCAAAAATCAGTTCGTCCAAAAGAATCACAAATATTATCTATATAATATGTTTTCTTTTTCTTTTTTTTTTAAATTTTTATTGATTTATCACTTTATTACATACTATTACATTTTGTACATCAACCTCTTTAACATGTTATTTTATTATTTTACTCTAACATTTCTCCCCCTTTTTCTCATTTTTCCCCCTTTACCACAGTGCTCCCCTCCACCCATTTCAAGCCACCCTTCTTACATTTCATCTGTCCAAAATTTCATTTCTTCTTGTGACGGTAATTTTCCTTCCTTATTTTTTAATCCATTTACCACAAATCTTCCCCATACAGCATCAAAATCGCTTTGTTTCCATATACCTTTTTTAACCTTTAATATACATGTCAATTTATCGTTTATTGCTATTTTCCATGCTTCTTTATACCACTCCTCTATTTGTATATTCATTTCTTTTTTCCAATTCCTTGCTATAAGCAGTCTTGCTATAGTTAGTAAGTTTGTTATCGCTTCTTTATCCTCCTTTTTCAATTGCTTATCGTTATATAATGATAGTAAGGCTATACTAGGACTTTTATCTATTTTTATATTCATTATATTTTCTATTTCTCTAAATACTTTCTC